>JAYESA010000005.1:318484346-319079346 GCA_036927795.1 Iris macrosiphon | reverse complement strand
ACTTATAGTTTCTGGACTTGACTCTTTACATGTATTTCTTGCTGGACTCACTACACGTTCTCGTGCACAGACTTACTCTTAGTTTAGATTTCTTGCATCTTACAATTATTACTATCTTGCTTCTGATATCCATGCATCTTTATCTTTATGCACCAGTGATATGTAATATTTTCTTGTTTATACTTTATTTTTTTCACTTGCTACTTGCTATAACTGCTTTATAGTTTTTATCATTTAACTGGAACTGCTGTTAGAGGTGTACTTGCTCCAGTCCTGACTGGACATATTTTTTCTAGAGTATCCGGAGGATTGGTATCCGACGTTTTATGGACCTCAGCCTGTCGATGGTGCAGACAGGGACCCTCTAGTTTAGGAGTGATTTCCGGGTTGGTAGCCGAGATCAGTAGGACCTGTGGTTGTTTTTATTAGCTTTTAGCACCGGATTTGTCTCCGGTTTTGAATTGAGACCTAGTATTATATTTGATTTTGGATGTTGTATTATTATTATTGATGTTGTGGTTGTTGTAGTAGTTGTTGTTGGTTAGACTTTATAGTTGTTAGTCTTCTGTGTTATCTTATCGTGCTTAGATTCGTGATTGAGTACATTATGATTATTCGTTATGATATTGCTCCTCCGTTTGGAGTTGAGATCTTGACAGGTTTATATATTGATTGCGTGAGATTGTTAGCTAGATAGTTGACCCTAGACAGCGTTCTACCGCCGATGCTGCGGCGTAGGCTGGACGTACCCACGACTCATGCCCAATTTTTCGGGTACGGGTCGTGACACAGGGACCAACGGGGATTCAAACATAAATGCCCCACCTGCGGGTAGTAATTATCACCTGCGTGGCCCGTCTAGGCCAAGGAAGCAAATAAAGGAGGTCCGGAAACTCCGAGATCGCCTAGACTCTGTAGGCAATCGAGACTCACTCCACGATCTCAAGGTACGGTAACCATATCCGATAGAATAGAGGGATGTACCATATCCGTCCAGATACAAGCCTTCAACATAAACACATTTGATGGCAAGTCCTCCCCTCACCGGTTCATGAGTTACTTTGAGATTACAATGGGACACCTACCCCGCAGTGATGTTATCCTCACTAAACTCTTCGTCGGGGCATTAGCAGGGGTAGCTTTCGACTGGTTCTGCAGTCTCAAAGATAATTGAATCTCATCATTCGATGACCTCAAGCGTCTGCTCCTCAACAGATTCTATGAGGCGGGAAATGATATGACGATGTCCTCTCTGATGGATATTACCCAGGGAGAAAGAAAACTGATGCAAAATTATATCGAGCGGTTTAGACAAACGGCGCTAAGGTTGCCCCCCTGGCAATCATGAGGCCACACTAATAGAGATGTGCCAAAAAATATGCTTTCGACGATCAGCCTCTGGATGCGCGATAGCCAGTTCAAAGGCTCGAAAAAGTTCATTATAATCATTGTCAACACTAAACAAAGCTCAAGGACATCCAGTACTTGGGAATCCATATCCCTACTACTGAGAAAAAGGGAAGCGCCCCAGCAATAGCGGTAACAGCAACCGCGACGCGAAAGGGAAGCAAGCCATGGTCACTAATGTGACAAGAAACCTGAGTAAAAGCAGGCAGAGGCTCCAAAATCAATGAGACATATTCTTTCGAAGACGGTGATGTCAAGCCCATCTTCGACATGCTGATGCAGGAAGGTAAAATTTGCCTCCCGGTGTCAAACGTCAATCTAAGCGGAGGAGATGAACAAACCAAAGTACTGTCACTTCCACCGGTACGTTCACTACCTTATACATAAGTGATACACCTTAAAGTGGTACATTCAATGGCTGATTAATACAAGGCTCTCTCCCTAGATTTTGATGATGTAACGATTGCCACTAACATAGTGTCCCTCCAGTTCTACAACTTTTCCACCGACGGAAGCCCAGGACGGAGTCACACTGATCCCAAGGGCAATAATGGAGGTAGTCAATCTTCCCCAACTTGCGACCAAGCAGCGGGCTGACACCTCTTACTACCCCTCAGGGCGAGATCATATGGGTCCACTCGGATCTGGTCCCAAAATTGACAGCAGCAAGCAACGCCTTCCACCGTCAAGCTTAAAACACGAAATACCAAGTCATGCTGCATAGTTTCTCCTACCACTGAGGAGGCCTGGGCAGGGACAACCAGATCGGACCTTACTTATCAGCGAGATTATGAAGTTCCCAACGTCAATGCACCTCCAACTACTGTACCTTTTGCGTCTGATCCGGGCCCCATCTTAACCCCCACCTGCGAACAATTCCAAACAAAAAGAGGGATGCTTCGATAATCCTTTGCGCAAGAAAATGGCTTAGGGATTGAAAAAGCCCTATAACTTTGACATCTTGGCTCAACTCGCAATACCCCGGCAAAGTTGTCGTTATTTGAGCTTCTGCGGTTTTCCAGAGACAATCGAGCCGCCCTGAGTGTAACGACCCACTCCGCTCAAACCGGAGGGCCGATTAAAATGCATAAGTGTAGCAACCGACCTGCCTTGCTCAGCTAGATGGCTCATTCGATGCAAAGGCATTCATACTTGGATCTTCAAATGGAGTCAGACTTAGGATTTCAGAGGCGCGCTCGGAGTCTCGCTCGACTGCGATTCAACTCTAAGGTGGGTGGCCCCGGTGGACATGTCTCTACTTAGCTGCACACTAAGAAAATGATATTACATGCTAGTTTTTAGGCGATAACCTTTTCATGCTAATAAAAGAGATGAACGCACATACCTAAGGGGATAACCCTGCCCTTATCATTGTGTAGAACATGGAGATCTTACTTGCTATTTGCGTAGTCGAACTTATTTAGTTGGAATGTAATAGCTTCTTACACATATGCCCCAAAGTAGTGTGATTTCATACTGAGGTATTGTACCGGCACGAAAGATGGTACGGGATAGAGTAAAATCATGTTGCATACATAGAAGAGGAAGGATATCAAGTAGTCATTCCGAGTCAGGAGATAGAAAGAAAGGAGGTACTCGGGATATGTAGATCACCGAGGCAGTCTCTAATCAGGGAGCTGCGTAAAGAAAAAAAGATTCGAGTGTAGTCCTCGGCAAAGATTGATCTGAGTGTAGTCCTCGGCTAGGATTGGATGAGAGGAGTAGTTGCATGGTCACGGACAACTGGTTGCGCACTAGGTAGAGAGAGTCCTCGACACGATTGCTGAGGCATCCGAATCGTATCGGCTCGGGAGGACAGTGCTAGTGTAGTCCTGGTAATACGCTAGCTGATGACTAGTGGGCGAGAGCGGGACATCCATCAAGGCTTGCTACCGACCTGGATGGGCGCCGACTCGTCAGACGATTTGGGAGGCCCAGCAAGGCTAGCAACCGAGCTGGAAAGGCAAGCCATCCATCGTAAATCTTCTCCAATATGGCTAACATAGCCAGTGACCTTCATATAGATAAGTCATGTTTGTATAGAGGCTATCCGCATTCCGAAGAGAAGTAACAAAAAAGAGTGCATTTGTACGATATTCTGCATAATTAGAATGGATGCACGGTATCACACATAGTTCTAGTAAAATAGGTTTTGAGGAAGAGACACGACATAACACTTGGACATCATAAATTTTCTTTGTTATATAGTAGATCACTGTTATATTGTGCTTATAACAGGGAAGGCCGAATGGTAAGAATGGTTAGACGAACTCAGTTGTTCATTATTATGACACTCTTGAGAAGACACGGAGATTACTTTCTTTATATTGCCATGTAACTGATCCTAAGGCAAAAGAATAGAAGACAAAGAAATCAGTCAGTGCACATAACTAATGAATGTGCTTATTTTGTGGCGTGGGCGATAGGCCTCCCCACCAGTGCATTCAATGTACTGACACCCAACCAGTCTGTATGCAGGGTGCAAGGGGGAACTCGTACTGATTCGGAGATCGCTTAACGCAATGAGGCACAGAACTACACTTGCGTCTTGGAGCGTGGCGCCAACGGACCTGGAGCTCACATATATATAACATAATATATGGAAACATCATCATCCAGATCGTTTGTAACAGCTCTAAGCCTAAGGGCATATTCATTGTGAGAGAGAGAGAGCATGAGCGACTTGTAATCTCGGCCTAGCACCACTTGTAATATTTACTTTATATCAATAAAGAGCATTGATTTGGATTCAATACTTGTGTTTATTCTATATTTTCGCTATGGGGACTCTGCGAACTAGTTATCAACGGCCGTTTCGGTATTTGCCTCACGCGGGTGCAATACCAGGCTCGTACGGCATCGCGTCCCGATGGAAACGATCGTCCTGCGGGAGCGCTGGCGGGTTTATCGTGCCCATTGGGGATGGCCGATTCCTACGGGAGATCGGGGCGTGACACTGAAAGAGGTATTACAAAATGCCGACACCTATCTGGCGCAGGTCAAGCCGCCAGCTGAAGATCCGATGACATGCTACCACTATAATAATGTTACGGATGTAGAACCAAATATTACATTCTCGTGAAGCGACATCTATCCTAATGCATGGTGGATAATTACTGTGGGGAATGTTTAACCCATATATATTAAGATATGTGGAAGATTGTTGGTATTTTTGCCTTTGGACTAGTAAAGATAATCCCATATTGGCTATACCACCAAGTGGGTATCTCAATATAATACTTTGTATGAGTTGAGGTATGCACATGGGGTGTGGTGGGTCACATGGGTGCCATGTGGGGGTATTTTCCTAGGAGAAAAATGATTAACTCCTCATGAAAGTATTTATGCTTTTTTTTATGCTCTTAGAATTATTTTCATAGGAGCTAAGGCCCAAAGGACTTAACGACTAGGACTCGGGCTCAAGGGCTCAAAGTGGCACTTTGTTGGCGCACTTTGCACTTAGCACGTCATCATCGTCGTAGGCGCTTGTGCGTTGTTGTTGCGCTCATGCGCTCGTTTTATATGCGAGTTTTATGTTCGGGTTGCATGTGCGTGTTGCATGTGCGTGTTGCTTGAGCGTGTTGCATGAGCGGGCGTTGAACGGGCGTTGGACGGGCGTTGAGCGGGTGCTGAACAGGCGCTGGGCGGGCTATGCATTAGGCTGCGATTGTAGGATATCAATTTGTATATTGGCTTTTTAGTCCCACATCAGAAAGAAGAGAAGGGTGGGCTTCCATACTTCCCTATGTAAAGAGCCTCTAGCCTCCTTTTGAGACATACCAAAAAGTTGAGAAAGAGGAGTCCAAAGGAGTCCGTCCGAGTTCACACAAAGAGGTGACTACGAGCGTTCCAGAAGTTCTTTTGTGAACTTGCTGGCTCCTGGGAGCAGATCGTCGATAAATGATGAATCTTGCTTTAAGCAACGATGGTCTTCACCGCCCCAGCAAGAATAATTTTTTATCTGTCTTCTTCTCCTTTTTCTTCTTAGTTCGTTCTGTCTGATTACAACTGTATTTTGCAAGGAAGAACAAATATAGTTTTCGTTTTATTTTAACTCTGTTATGTCCGTCTGCAATTGTGATTGCAAGAAAGACGAGAAGTTTGGTTAATTCTGATTTTTTTGTAATCTTGAGAGCAAATTGTAATCAGAATTCTTATATAGTTCTTCATGAAAATCGAGAATAGTCAGAGTGAAAACTTTTGTGTGAACCTCTGATCTCGACCACGCGTTCTTCCATCTTTGGTTAAGCCTCGACACTAACATATTATTGTTTCGATGTACATTTCTGCTTTCCAACACTGGAATGGGTTAAAATTTGTTGAGTCCAAAATGACCACAGCTGGAGCTAGATGCTGAATAGAGGAAAAACTAGAGGAAAAACATATGGGAGTAACATATCCATGGCTTTGATAAATGTATGCAAAATTGATTGTTGATAAGGTACATTGTAGAGTTTGTACTATATATATATATATATATATATATATATATATATATATATATATATTATATATATATATATGATCTGGATCAAGAGTTTCTTTTATAATGTTTCCAATTTTTTTTATTTTGTAGCCGTTGGATCTTCTTAAGTCATATAATCTTGACCGTTGTTCAAATTGACGGTCAAGATTAGATGACTTAAAGCACCATCCAACGGACTACAGTGACGAAACTTTTAGGAACTTTATATATATATATATATAATATATAATAATATATATATATATACTATATATATATATATATATATATATAATTATATATGAGGGATTAAGATCTCCCATTTTTGCATCCCCCAAGCATCCTTCCTACTCACACCGTTGGATGGTGCTTTAAGTCATATAATTTTAACCGTTGATTTATCAATGGATAAGATTAGATGACTTAAAGTACATCCAACATGTGTGAATGAGGGGATGCAAAAAGTGTGAGGATGTCTGATTTGTCCAATCGAAAAGTTTAAACCCTATATTTTATACCAGCTTAGCGTTTTGAGCCCTGACTTGTCCAATTGGAAAGTTTAAACCCTGAGTTTTTATTATTTGGTTTATTTTTTTCCATTTGATCCTTCTTAGTCTATATAAAAATGTTTTATTATCAAGCATGAGAGGAAGGATAAAATGAAAAAATTAAACCAAATAATATAAACTCAAGATTTAAACTCTTAAATTAGACAAGTCAAAGCTCAAACTCTAAGTTGTATAAAATCAAGATTATATATATATATATATATATATATATATATATATATATATATATATATATTCACATGTTAGAAGAACATGATGGAAACCTTGGAGTTTCTTCTCCCTAACCACAAAAAGCTCAAGCTCTATTTAAGCCCAGAAACACACTCCATCTCCATGAAAAGAAAGCTCAATTTCCAGAAAAAGCCTATAAGATGGGCCCATTCACGTGATATGTTATAGAGTAAAAAAAAAACTACTGCAGGATAGTCCCTGAGGGGGCAACCAAATTTTCACTCACTAGCCGCCAACTTTTCCTCCTCGTTATTCGTGAATCATGAACCATCGTCCATTTCCATCCGTCAGATAGATGACACGTGTCGTTTATCTCGTCTTCCGCTGCTAGACTTGGGGTTTTCCGCTCCTCTCTCTCTCTCTCTCTCTCTCTCTAAACCTTCAGCGGAAGTATCAAAGCAAGGCGTTAATAGCAACATAAAAGTGAGCCTCTCTCTCTCTCTCTCTCTTACTTCTTGCTTCTAGTTACTTCAAGGTTAGCAACTTTCTCTCTCTGTCTTCGCTTCTACATTTAGTTGGGGTTTCTTATATTTGTATATGTTGGTGACAAAGATCACATTCAATTTTTTTGTGATTCATATTTATCCTTTTTGGTTTTTTTATTGATCAATTGATTTTTGGTGATTCTGAAACGAACCGAGTATTACTCAGAATTCAGGACGTTGAGGAGAAGAGAAGATGCAGTCCATTATTATCGATGCGAAAGGAAGCATTGGTGGTGGTGCTGGTTTGGTGGGACTCCGACGGTGCCGGAGTCGTGGTTTGGGGCCAAAGGCAGTTCCGATGCCGAACGTAGGGGGATCGCCGTTGAGATCAGGAAAGGAGATGATGATGATGCCTCGGATGCTGATTGCCGTTGGGAACGTTTTCTCGGCCCACCCCCGCCGCCCGCTCACGGCCCAAGCGGCTGCAGCAGGTTCTTTCTTTCTTTCTTTCTCATCCATAATTGCATACTCAATGCCATTATTTAGGCCACCGACGGATCATGGTACGTAATATTGGACTCTCTACTCTGCTTGTGCCTATCTACTTGTAATCTGTAACCCTTCTAAATTAAATTATGTCCACTTTCCTAGGTTGTAGCAATTGGTTCATCGACTCCTTGTTCACGAACATAACATTAGTGAAATAGAGTAATGTTTAACTTTTTCATGCAAAATTAGTGAAATGGAGTAACAACTTAGTCTAAATGACTGGGCTCCTTGAACTCGGTGATATTTTTAAACCATAAATGGGTACGTACCAGAATTCTTATTTAACATAAGATATGTTAACATAAGTTAGGAAGGAGGTTTGTCGCAGTTGGACGACTATTCTTATTTAACATGAAGTATGTTCAATAGGAATGCAACCTCATATTTATATTGAGTCACTTTGGTGACTATAGTATATTCATTGCCAATTCGATTTATTGAACATATTTGAGTGTATTGGCATTCTGATATATTCAACTAACAAAATACTAGACTTACAATTTCTTGCATGAATTTTTGTCTCTGTTTTCTAGTTTGGCAAGACTTGATTAGGCATTTACTTTTTCCTTGATTAAAACATTCAGTTATTTGTTAAGATTATGCATCTCATGAAGAGGACCTTAAATATATGATGTCCTTTTTAATACAATATATTCATCTCCTCTTTATTAAAAGACTCTTTTCTTTTAATGTCTACGGCTCTACTCATAGTAGAGACTTTTTGCGTGACTCCATTTCAGGTGATATTGAAGATGTTCCATCCAATAAAGTTGAAGCAAAATCTTCTTGGACAGTTTTACCTTATGTTGGCGTTGCTTGTTTGGGTGCCATTTTGTTTGGATATCATCTTGGGTATGTTCTTGTTGGGACTGTCAGGCTATTTCCCGTTATATTGTCAACACCTATACTGTTGAGAGTTCTAGGCAATATTCAGGAAGCATTTTACATTCACTTCCATGTTCAGTTAGAAAGCTAAAGTTAAGAATGGTGTTACACTTACCCTCATAAATATAATGTTATTGAAGTTTTTATCGTTATGCACTAATATTTGGAATTTCCCCAATATCTGGGATAAAAGGCTTTGTTGTTGTTGAATAATATTTCAATCTCATACATTACAACAAGAAGACCACTATATCCAATTATTTTATGTCGGCTACATGGATCATTTTCTTCCATTCTGTTCTATTTTGGGCCATTTCTCTCTTCCAGTTTCATGCATGAATCTGACAATTTTAACATGGAACAACTTCTATGTTGTAGCGTGGTGAATGGAGCACTAGAATATCTCTCTATGGATCTTGGAATTGCTGAAAACACAGTACTACAAGGTATATATATAGGCACTTTTGCTGAATTACCAAACTAACAATATTCTATGCTTTCAATAAACCTTATCATTTTCTTTATGCTTTATAGAGGAGTGGCAAGTTGACTTTTAACAATTTGTTTATAAATTGAGAATACCATAGAAATATCTAGGATGTCATTTCTTGTCCTATAAACTAAAATATCTTGACAGTTTGTAGCATAACTTTTTTCCTCCTTTCATACCAGGGTGGGTTGTTAGCACCCTTCTTGCAGGTGCTACACTTGGTTCTTTCACTGGTGGCTCATTGGCTGATAAATTTGGTCGAACAAGAACATTCCAACTAGATGCAATTCCACTTGTAGTGGGTGCATTTTTAAGGTTCATACTACTATTGTTTGACTGTAAAATCGTAAAAGTATACGAGTCACATACATGTCTAAACTGGTGGAAGATTTTCACAGTGCTACTGCCCAGAATGTGCAGACTATGTTGATTGGCCGATTACTTGCTGGAATTGGAATTGGAATATCTTCAGCCATTGTGCCACTTTACATTTCTGAGGTACTGCTACTTGGGAAGCTACTATCATCTTAACTGATTATCTTTAGAAATTGAATACCTATAAAATGATATTTCTGTTGTTTCAGATATCACCAACTGAAATTCGAGGAGCACTCGGGTCTATCAATCAGCTCTTTATTTGCATTGGAATTCTGGCAGCTCTGGTGGCTGGATTGCCACTGGCTGGGAATCCTTTGTGGTACGCCTTTTTATTTCCTTTTGATCTAACAATATCAGTTGTCCATGTTCTACATTTTTTTTCATTTAAGTTGATCAAGCTATCTTAATTCTTTACCCGAAGTTTATAGCTAATATAGTTTGTATAGTCTAATTTTGTAAGTTCTTTTGTTATGCATGTCATGTGTAATGGTAGTTGGAGCATAATGCAATCCTAAAAATGATCGTGACTCCAATATATCTGTATGGTGTACATAATTTCCCTGATATCTTTCCAAATAATGCCAATTGCTTTTGCTTACCCATTGTTTCATTGACCATCATAAGTCGTGAAATAATTTCTCTTGCACATAAACCAAATCAATTCTTCCATACATAAACCTAAAAATGTCATTATTTATATTAAAAAACAATTCATGTACATTTTCTAAAATACCCTCATGAATCCTTTTTTTCCGCATATACATCTTCTAGGCACTCCTTTACAGACTGGAAATATAATATTTTCTAGACCTACCGCTGGTGTCTTGTTGTCAGACAACTCAAAACCCTTATGCATCCAACATAAAATTCAAGTACATGCTAGTTTTAAAGCTCATAAAGCTACAACCTATGTTCTCTATTCTATTCTCCTCATACATAATGGAAAAGTTTCTTTCTGCATGCCCAAAAATCTTGCTGTAGACACTGTTTGAATCAGAAATAGATAAGTATAGTTATTAACTTATTATTATTATTATTATCATTATTATTATTGTGTGTGTGTGTGTAGCATTATTTTTCGAATATCTGAACTTTATTTAGTATGAATGCCTTCATATGTAGCTATTTCTGCTACCTCTGAATTTCATATGGTGATGTCTGCCAACTTGTTTACCTATGTAATCGTTTATAAATAGAGAATTACTGAATGCTAAAAAGATACAAAAAAGAGGAATATTTTTTTATAGTTCAATTAGTGTTGAAACTCTTGACAAATTTCGTATATTATGCTGGACTGGTTGCATGCCTCTTTTTCACTGTATCCAGTAGCTCTTGGTTCTTAATTATGTTCCCTGGGAACTTTTGAGATTTATTTGTCTGATATTGTTGACTAAAATATGGATATCAGTAGAGAGGGAATAGGCAGAATTAGAGAAATTCTTTAGGTTATAGGAAACCAAATTTTAGATAAAATTGTAAATGTAAATAAATGCTGTTGGAGAATTCATCTTGATGGAATAACTGCATGGGAACTTACCCAATGAGTATCATGATGACGCTCCCAAACACTGCATTTACTTTATACACCAGTAAACACCTCATTTACTTCATACACCACTTGAAGTCTACAAAAGCAGCAAACTTCTGGAAAATATAGGGACTTTTTTCTTCTTTTAAAATTTAGTTGCCTGCTTAAATGTCATGGTAGAGAGAATCAAATTTTTTAACTTATAAAACATATGTTATGTAAGTGGCTCATCAGGTTTACGTGGTCCTCTGCTATGCAACAACTCCAATCTTATTTCCAATGAGACTTTAAGACTTGAGGTTTCTCTTTCTAAATTATATATTTTCCCTTATGGATCATTTATATGTATTCATATATATGTCCAAAATTAGGTGGCGAACGATGTTTGGTATCTCGATTGTTCCCTCTGTTCTGTTGGCACTTGGGATGTCATTTTCTCCTGAAAGTCCCCGCTGGCTCGTTCAGGTTTCCTATACAAATCTGTAATATGGAATTACTTATGCACTTATCTTTTGCAGTTTGCCTGCTATGGGTCTTGTTGCTCCCTCATTCTTTTTTGTCTTCAATTTACAGCAAGGAAAACTTTCTCAAGCCGAAACAGCGATAAAGTCACTTTATGGAAAAGAAAAAGTTGCTGAGGTTATATATGAACTAAAATCAGGTGGTCAAGGTTCCACAGAACAAGATGCTAGCTGGTTTGATCTTTTCAGTAAACGCTACAGGAAAGGTATCATTACATGTGTTTCTGTTATTGAAACTTTGTACTGCTTGTGTTGTTGTCTTTAGTTGTTTTATGTAGAAATCCGGCTCATTGCCCAAATATGTTTGTATCATACCCTAGCGTTAACTTTAAATTGGTTTATTTTCTACTGCCACAAGTCACAAGTTTGTGGATTATGCTCATTAGGTCTGACCCTTGTACCATTGTTTCAATGGATTTCTGCTTTTGAGATTTATTAAATCAAACACCCTCAGCAGTTGGACATTATTATCAACATTTCTTATACATATAATATGATTATGAGTTTGACAATATTGCAAAAACTGCAGTGGTCAGCGTGGGGGCAGCATTGTTCTTGTTTCAGCAACTAGCCGGAATAAATGCTGTGGTATATTATTCTACATCAGTATTTCGCAGTGCTGGAATTGCTTCTGATGTTGCAGCTAGTGCTCTTGTTGGGGCATCAAATGTGTTCGGTGAGTTTGTCTTGTACCAGAGTATAGCCTCAAGTAGGTAGTATCTAACTTCCAATGTTATCATTTAGGCTATTTTGCAACTAAATACCACAAACTTTCATATTTGTGCAACTTTCTACCATGAACTTTCAAATTTTTTCCAGAAAATTTCACACATTGAAAAAAACTTCGTTGAAATTTGGCTGACAAAACAATCTTTGACAAAATTTGATTAGAGCATTAAAACACCCTTCGAAAGGACTTTCTTGATGAAAATGATATATTACACCTTTTGAAAGGGCGTTTCCAATGCAAATACCATATGCTTAACAACCTAATTGACATTAGGATGTGTAAGAAAAAAAAAAATTAAGCGAAGCGCCCATCCCAATCCAATGGCGTTTCTTGCCAAGAAAACGCCCGTTGCATGAGTGTTTTCAGTGAAAAAAAACTCCCTTTCCTCGGGATGGGCGTTTTCAATTTTTCATATATATATATATATATATATATATATATATATATATATATCAGAATACATGGAGAATTCTGGTTTGCTCGTGAACTAATAAAGAACTAATATGAGGTTATGGGTTCAATTATTTCCATACGCTTTTTTAACACAAAAAACACCACAGATTTTTTTCATGTGTTTTTAGCCAAAAAAAAAGGCGCTCTTCCAAAAGTCGTTTTATGGTAGACAATTTTTTCCTGTGTTTTTTAGCAAAAAATGCCCATCCAAAGGGCGCTTTTATGGCAGGATACGCCCTTCAGTTGGGCGTATCATTTGATTACAATTTTTTTTTTTTAAACTCTGGGTCATTGAAAACGCCAATCGGAAGGGTTTTTGTTCTTTTGTTGTAAAATTTTAAAAAGTTTGTGCTCTAGGCACCATTTCAGCAAAGTTGATTTCTGTGTATGATTTTTCCCCCCCTCCAAGTTAACATCATAAACTCTCTTATTTTACAAGTTAATACCATGAACTGTTATACTTATTATCATGCAGGCACCACCATAGCGTCATCTTTGATGGACAAGCAAGGAAGAAAAAGCCTTCTAATCACTAGTTTTACTGGAATGGTACCACCTTTCATCTTAAGTCCAAACTTCCTGTCATATGAAAATAGTCTTTTGTGTTTAAACTTTAAACTAAGGTTCACAGAGCGGTATCAGTATCTGTATCTGTTTCAAACTTATTTTTGAGTATTGTTATTGTGGTTCGGCAGTTACTGTGGCTTTGGATTGGGCTTTCGGAGTTCTTTTGTTTTGGAAAGTCAAAATCAATAATAATAATTAGTTAAAAAGTAAAAAATATTTCATATATTTAGGCAATGTATTATTTGCTAATTCTTGTTACTTTGAAATTGAATGGAATAATATTAAGATTGATGGAGCCTATGAATCTATAAATATATATTTCCGACAAATAGAATGGCTACAATGTGTTGATAAAGACACTTTTCGGCGTAAAACCGACCAGTACAGATATTTAACTGTCTATTCGCCGAAATCAGCAGTCCTGCTGGTTGTATGGCGTGGATGGCCTGAGAAAGAGAGTACAACTCTCAGATGTATGTTTGTCTGTCTGATATGGAAGATATGCTGTAGAAATTCCTGAAATAATAGACCAGTATTTGTGGCTAACATTTCTCTTTATGGAACTCCCGAAATAAAATGAGTGCGAACAAACATGTTGTAGTGTGTAGATCTTTGACACATAGAATCATTGTCAACATTGTTTCTCAATATTTTGCACTTTTCCTTGTAATTTTTCTTTTCCGAGTTCACCAGGAAAGAGAGTCCCCATGTCGGTATCATCTATTATCAATGTGTCATGCCAAAAAAGATACGATATGGCCGATACTCGGAACCTTACTTTAAACCCTTGTTTCTTTTGTGACTTTCCCATTGCGAATTGCTCATTTCCCCTGCCACTTTCCTACAACTTAATTTGTTGTTTTGTTTATTTCTGCATTTATATTTTTTTTTCCATTTTGATAATTTCAAAGGGTTTCTTGTTGATCATGGTATAAGGGTAATTGATTGCCATATGGAGATACATGTTACGGCTAAAATACAAACTGTAGTATTTCATCAGTCTCACAAGTTACATCTATATCCATTTCATCGATTTTAGTTAATCATGCATATATTTTTTTCTATCAAGTAATGTGAGAAAGATATTTTATTTTTGTAGGCTGCTTCAATGTTACTCCTGTCATTATCCTTCACCTGGAAAGTTTTGGCACCTTATTCAGGAACACTTGCAGTACTTGGTACAGTCCTGTAAGTAATTTTTTGTTGACAGAAATCATTGCTTAATTGTGTATGAGGTGGTTACAGTGAACTAATATAACTGGGTTTAATCTTGCATTCAAACAGTTATGTTTTGTCGTTTTCACTCGGTGCTGGCCCTGTACCAGCCCTTCTTCTTCCTGAGATATTTGCTTCAAGAATCAGAGCCAAGGCGGTTGCATTATCCTTGGGCATGCACTGGGTAAGTCGAGCTGGAAATTTGGGTTGATTTTCTTTTGCATAAAAAGTACAATCATAAAATTTCTGTTATAGAACACTACCCAGATTACTTAGGTATAGTACTGCTTATTTATTAAGATATATAGGCCTGCTTAAAATCTGAATTTTCTGAAGAGTTGAAGAAAAACCATGCACCTTTGCCATGTCAATCTACCCTTGGAGCTTCCAATGCTGCAGGGTGTCCAGCATTTTGGTTTCTTTAACATCAGAGCTGAACTTGTTCCTGTGAATCTTGGTTTTCCATGCGTCACCCCTGTTTTAGTTATCT
Source organism: Iris macrosiphon (assembly GCA_036927795.1). Taxonomy (NCBI): domain Eukaryota; kingdom Viridiplantae; phylum Streptophyta; class Magnoliopsida; order Asparagales; family Iridaceae; genus Iris; species Iris macrosiphon. Next base: position 319,064,443 of record JAYESA010000005.1, on the reverse strand, counting down.
ACTTAAGCATTCTCATTTGCTGTCTGGTTTATATCCAGGTTAAAGTCCCCTTAGTGCTCCAGGTGTCATCTTTACTACAACCCAGTTTGGATTTCCTCGTGTCAGTTTTAACCATGTAGGTACTGCATATCAGTTTGGTACAGATTTCTTATGTCATTGTTGATCAGCTTGAATAGCCATTCACAAGCACAGCTTGGTACAAGTCTAGAAGGAATTATAGCCCCTTGCCTACCCAAATTCTTATAACTAATGCAGACTATTCCCCACTACATGAGGGGCCTACCTCCTTTTCCCTACTATACTCCTGCCACAGAATTTCTTCTTAATTAATATATTCTCCTTTAGTTGTCCGTGACAGAATCTCAAATGAGGGCAGGTAATTGTCAGGAACGAGAGTACAGCTATGTCAGAACAATGATGCTCCCTCTCCAAATGTTGGGCAAGCAAGTGCCTTGGGTATGGGAGGGGGTCGTATTCTCAAAATGGATAAATAATGATAGTAATAGTTCTTTAGCAGCTTTTCAACTGAAATTTTGTGATGATCTTGGACTAGATGTTTCCTATCCTAACTGTATGATAAAAATCTTGGTAACTGACTTTTATATCTTGCCGAAAGTCATGAGAAATGCTAGTATCGGGCTTGCTGTTCTATGGAAAAACTATCTATTTATACATTGTTTCCGTTTTATTAACCAATGAGTTCTAATTTGTACAGATTTCCAACTTTGTCATTGGTCTCTACTTCTTGAGCTTTGTTACCAAATACGGAATCAGCAATGTTTACTTGGGATTTGCTGCGGTCTGCCTTTTGGGAGTTCTATACATAGCTGCAAATGTTGTGGAGACAAAGGGTCGGTCGTTAGAAGAAATAGAGAGGGAGCTTAACCCTGCAGCTTGACCACACAATATTATATCTTAGAGAGCCTAGAGTCGTGAGTTAATGTAATTATTTGCATATCGTCAGAAGTTTTCACCTTCCTTTGCATATCTGACTTTCTAGGGGCAGATACTTTGTGTTTATTTAGTGGCAATGGTTTTGTGCTTTAAATAAAGTCACCTTAGCTGAGGAGAATGGTGCCATGAAAATTGGGAGATGCTTTCTAGAGATTTAGTGATTCGCTTCTAAGTTGGATTTAAGTGTATGATAAATTACTTCTATTCAAGTATGTTGTTTCCAAACTGTCCCTTACACAGCAACTTCTTCAATTTCACGAATTCACCACCAGCATCTGCTTCCAGAATTTATTCCTTTTTCTTCTGGGGGAAGAATGCAACATGGAGTTATGATGCGGTATTGATGTAATAAGGATGTACATTTATATAACTGGAGAAACCGATTTGTTTGCAATTTTTCTTTCTTTTTTCAAATGTAATATTATAGCAGAGTTTCACATTTGCCAAACAGTATCTGCTTGCGAAAATAAATATTTGCCACCAACTAGTGAAATCTATTGTTTCCTTCATTTTCTGTACCAAATCGTCCACATGCACGTCTAGCATGTCTAGTATTAACCACATGTCCATTGTAGTATGTACAAGAATTGTTGATGAGATGACCGTTTTTAAGAACTCACCCAATCTATCGAACCAGGGGTTATTTGAGGCCTAAGTACTTAAGAGTTGTATGGATTGTTTGGGAAGATTGTTTGGATATTTATTTAAGTTTTTTGGAATATTTTTGCATCTAAAAATTTATATTTTTGTTGTTTGTAAATATTTTTCATAAGTGCATTATAAATATCTAGTTTCTAGATAGTTCTAGTAGATACATTTATCACATCTGGTACCATCCATTGCTAACTGAAAGGGAGGAGACGAACATGATTAGAACGGTAGGTGCAAACAAATTGAAGGAATTAGACACATTGATGAAAATTTAGAAAACATTAAATTAGACAGAAACTAGATTGCAAGGGTGGGAGTTCTAACTATTGATGATATCAGATTCATCTAGATTCATTCCAGCTACTAGATTCAATCCTAATCGTAGGCTCAAAACTAGTACTATTAATTTGAAGTACTAGACATGATATCAAACTTGTTGTGAAGGCTAGACCTCATGAACCACCATAAAAATGTGGTATCAACTGTTGCACGTTGTCTATACTAACATTAAAACCTCACAATATAGATTATCAACAATTCGAATCTACAATATCTAAGTCACAAACAACAAGATAAGATATACCTAAAAGTCTCAGTTAAATAATTAGACCAAGAAGAAGTTTCACCAAAACATAATAAACTACAACTCATAGTGTCTCGGGAACAAAACCGATAAAAGGAATAAAATAGCTAAGGTAAATAAAGTCAAACTAACTAAGAATAATACGAAAGCATAAGACAAGAAATATGCTACTCTGCATCATCAAAAGAATATGGTACATGAGTGACGTCATTATCACCAATATACTTATCTTATAACTCGGACACAACTCATCGTCTACACCTATTACAATATTATCCAATCAAGATTGAAACAAGTACAAGATCTAGGTAGAAAATACATGTACAATATATGAAAAATGTCAACATGGAAGCATGATGATAACAATACTAGGAATTATGAAAAGAGTGAGAGAAAGAAAGAGAGATTTATTTGGCAATGTCCAATTTTTTTTTTATATAAAATATTTTCTGGTAAAAACATATTTGTAAGTAGGTGTAATTCCGTAAATTTTTTGCGATATGGGCTGGGCTGGGCTGTAACACTTTTTTATTATTTTGTATCTGGGGAAGTATATATAAATATAAATATATATATATATATATATATATATATATATATATATATATATATATATATATATATATATATATATGTTATGTGATTACTTTCTAATAGAAGTTGAATGGTTGTGCTACATGGATTACATTAAAGAGCAAAGGTCACAGTATTGAGTGTGAGGAAAGGAAGGAAGAAACAAGCAATTGTCAGCTCAATTGGAATCTAAAACCTTTATTATATGTTCAAGTTAGATATTAAATGCTAAATAACTGTTTCTGAAATGTTCTAGACTTTTGGAAAGCACAATAACCTGTGTCCACTAGATAGGACATTTTTGTCTCTCATCTGTCATTGTATTTCAAGAATATCTTTGCATTTAACACAGGACAGATTTTTTCTTTTCCTTATCTAAAGTTGGGTTAGGTCAGGGTCCTTTCCTACCAATCAAAGCATACATATGGACTAGAGGGAAATTTTTAAAACAAAAACAAAAAAATGCTTTGGCACGCGCTTTATGCGCGCGTCTGTACACTCATATAGTGGGTCTGTTCCTTCCCCTTTCTACTGCTTCGGATCTTGCTGTCACGTGTGTGCAGAAATGCGCATAAGCACGTGCAAAGCTGGGACTAGATACTTGTCCACAAATGGATACGTGTATGCCGTATCATGGTATTTTGTGATACGTTGCAACACGGGGCCCAATTTTGGGTGTTTTGTACAATTCTCTTTAATTCCTATTATAGCAAGTTACATTGGTTATATATATATGTCTATGATTGATAATGGTAGGGAATTTGGAGATTTGACACTTTAGTGGAGTTTGTATCATGGGTAACTCATTTGTGCATATCAAGTGGTTGATTTAATGCTTGTGTGGGTGTGTGCATGGTTATATATATATATATATATATATATATATATATATATATATATATATATATATATATATATATATTGCTAGATAGATATATCTCTATTATGCATTGTTTGTGTGATAGAGTAGCATGCCAAGTATCATTCACCCGAGTGTGTGTCAGTTTATAGGAGCCTTGCTGCTCGGGCAGTAGCTGATTCGGGGTATGTGTGCACAGGTTTATGGGGGCTCGGGTCAAGGAACTGTAGTGTAGTTCAGTGCACTTGCAGTGAGAAATTGTTGTTTGTGTAGTATATTATGTATATGGATTGGTAGGGGGTTCAGTGGAAGTAAGGGGAGGTTTTGTGCTCGAGTTTCACTGATACTCGAGAGTATCAGAATGTTGAGGCAGTGACAGCAAGTTGGAGTCGAGATAAGTTGTTGGGTATTGTACAATGATACGTGTATCAGCAGCAGTAGCAGCAGTTGTGCAGGAGGAGAGCACAACAGGTGAATTTGATACTGCTACCAAACCTGTCACATGTGTGCACAGGTGAGGCGTCGGGCTTGTGGTAGTTGGGGTGCTATGGTGTGAAGAAGGTACTGTGCACCTAGGGATTGGCAGTGACTGCAGATCTTGAAAAAGGTAAGCAGATCTCAGTAGAGCATTGCATCGAGGGTTATGCCTGGACAACAGTGAGCAAGTAGAGGGAAGATATTGTGGCAAATTGCAACATTCACTAGTATGCATGCCAATGCACAGAGTGTGAGGGAGGCATGGGAGGCATTCCCTGAAGTTTCTATAGACTTATCAGTAGGAGTATCAGTTGGGGTTGAGTATAAGGATGCTATAGTTCTGGGATTGTTAGTGAATATCTATGTCTATGGTGCTTGAGTAAGAGTTGAGTAGATATGTGAGTGTACAATATGTGGGTAGATGAAGGAGTTATCTAGTGAAGTATAAGAGGTGAGTATCAGTATGTATCTCTTGAACTTGTATGTGCACCTAAGTTAAACTGCAGAAAGGGAAATGTGTGTATCTATCCAGTGATAGAATAAACAATTATGGATGTATCAGATTTGGTATCAGGGATTCATGTGTAAAGAGTCATGTATCAGAAGATATATGAATCAATGAGTAACAGTGTCAAGGTAGTAGTGTCTTGCAAGAATTGTCAGTGTGTGTGTATACGTATGTGAAGTATATCCAAAATTTTCTAGGTAAAGTGATACCAAGGGGTTATATGCTAGTGAGGGTATCCTAGATACTTGAGGACAGTTAGAGTATGGTATCATAGATACCAAGTATATGTAAGTGTTAATAACTAAGGTAATTCTAGATATTGGGTAATGCTAGTATATTGTAAGTGTTATATATAAGTTACTTAATGTTATTAACTTGTATATATAGGTTATATAGATACTTTGTGATATTAACTAGATTGACTAGTATTGGCCTCGAAACCTAGGTATAATCTAGTTTTGACTTAGTTTTGACTAGTTGATCATAAAAGCCAATCCTTTAGGTAGTTTGAACTAGATTTACTAATGTGACCTAGTTTGGACCTAGAAATAGCCTAGAAAGCATATTTTAGCTCATTCTAGCATTTTATCACTTTATTACACCAATTGACATAATACTTCCTAAATAGGATTGTGTGATACCAGCTTGGGCATCGAGAGACACCTTGCTCAGGACCAGAGGCGAGTACATCTCTTTGTTAGTTTTTATTTTATGATAGTGTATATATCACATGTTCTAGAACTGTATACTTGATTCCGATACAGTGGTTACACAGACTGGTACTATATGGATCCTGTCAGGAGATGTTATTCTTTACCTTGTTCAGCGAGTACTCCTTCATATGTATTTTATCGTATGTATCGGGTATTAATTTTTGTGTACTTCGTGTTCACACACTGCTCGTGTTCAGTGTGCCCATAATCGTATTTGTAAAGTGTCGTGATTGGATCCATTTGGTATTGGTTGGGGATGGGAGAATAGGAGTTGGTTATGTGATCAAGCCAAAGTGTATTCGTGTATATGTCGATTACATATCACACGTGTAATCGAGTTACTATATTGTATTCATGTTCAACTCAAATCGATCACCTAATAAACTTGTATTCTATGGCACATTAGCTAGTTTTATCTTTTTTTTATTGTAGTTATTTTATTGCCTGTTCTTATTCCAGTACATTACCTGTTCACTCTAGTTTATTACATTTGAAACTGATTTCAGAGGTATGTACTTCGCTCCAATCTTGACTGAATATTTTTTTTTTAGATGATTGGCTTGTGGACCAGTGTCCTACCTACTACGGGCCACATGACGGCGTACCATTAGAGAATACCCCTTTAGAGCAGGAGGACCTACTACCAGAGGCTGAGGAGGCTTAGACTTATTGTTTAGACTTGTATTAGACTTTATTGAGGTTTGACATGTATATATATATTATTTTGGACTTGTGGATGTATTGTGACTCTTTTTTTTGTTATTCTATATCGTGCTTTATCTTTCTTAGTTTGCTATGTGATTGATTATAGTTCATCATTATCATATACCATATTGTCCCTCCGTTTGGAGTTGAGATGACATTGAAAGGTACCATATATATATTGTATGAGATGTTTAGTTAGTATAGTTGACCCAGACAATATTCTACCGTCGATGCTGCGGTGTAGGTTGGACGTGGCTCACTACTCATGCCCTTATTCCAGGTGCGGGTTATGATAGTTTGTTTAATAAGATAATATTGGCATTGATAATAATAGAACGAGAACCTGCCTACCTAATAAGAGAACTTATATGCTTGCCTAAAAAGAGATAGAACCATTGCCATGCTAAGTATAGAAATGAATGTTGCATGCTAATTACACTGACACCGCTATAGAATGAACCTTGCGATGCTAAGAAAATAGTAGAATTGTATGCTAACTAGAAGGGATAGAGGACCCGTGCCATGCTTGCTTAAATTAAAGATTGTTCATATGTTTGCTTGTCGTCGTATATAATTGTTTATCATGGATACAAAATCTAGATTGAATGTATGCTTGTATTGTTATAAATAGTTATGGCTTATCGTGTTAGAGAATAAACTAGTAAACAACACTGATATTCCGGTCCTACGAGATATAGGGGGGTGTGGCTATTAGATAAGAGATTGATGGAATAAAATGCTTGTATTGTTACGTTGTGTTATGCTTGTTATCGACTAGTTGGGAGACTAATAGTGTGCCCTGATGTTCCGGTCCTACGGGATCTAGGGGGGCGTATTTATTAGAATGGTGGATGGAGGCTAAATGACTAGTTGGGAGACTAATAGTAAGCCCTGATGTTCCAGTCCTACAGGATCTAGGGGGGTATGGCTATTAGAATAGTGGATGGAGGCTACTGATGGGGTGAGACTAATAGTGTGCCCTGAGGGTATGGCTATTAGATGGGAGGCGATACTTCTGTTGGGAAGAGTTTGACTTAGATAAGTTAGCTTGTTCATGGAGATAGCTTTCTAGGCTAGCATTCTTGCATACCTAACTGTTTGATGCACAGACGAATAGAAAAGAGAACCTTGTTTATATATGTAAATTGTTGCTAACTTGTATGTCTGCTGCAAGGATAACCGTTCGACGAGGCATAAGATCCACAGAATAAGTGATATTTTCTTTATTATCTTGCATTGTACATAGACTTGCATGCTTGCTTGAATATGTTGATCGTCTTGTAGTATAAAGAATGATAGTCCACTAGATACTGCTTTGTCCATAGTCTTTGAGTATAGCTCACGAGACACGCTGCGCACACCCTGATTGGTATATCGTGCTTGAACTGCTTGCCTTATATGCTTGGTTGTATTGAACCAAAATCTGATTTCAAAGATATTTCCAAAAGAAGTAATATGACTCTGCTCCTGTACTGCATGTAACGAACCTAGGTAAATCTAGAAAGATCACTAGTAATATAATATTTTATAACATAATTACTTAATGTTGGTTTTAGTGAATGCTACTTCTGTTTGTTGATTTTATACTCATCAGTACTTTCTCAAAAGTGATAACCCACCAACAGTTTGCTTGTTCGCAGGTGCTGGATCGTCCGAGGAAGCGATAGGCGTACCTCATCCCCATGACCCAAAAATCCGGAATCGATTCCTTGAGCCATATCAAGATGTTTTGAGCTACTTTTATATAGAGGAACATAATGTATGGAACGATGCCATTATATTCAGAGAACCTCGTGCCTTGACCTTTGCCCCGTATTGTCACGCCCCAGTCCCAAAATACGTAGGACTAGGACACGTAAGCATGCCAGTCGCATGTATATGGCAACTCCAATATATGAAAACCATAACATATGAGTACGCTGTATCATGAACAATAATTCATAAGTGGTAAAACTATCACAAGTCAAAGGGCATAACTAAATCTCATCCACAGAAATCAAATAGAAATAAATAACCAGTATCTATGAAACTAGATCTCAATATAAAGTATCTAAAGATGATAGTCGGATGAAAACAAATCCACTACCAACTGGAATATAAAAATAAACACAATATAAGTACAACAACTATAAATCACAAGGCTCGAAGAGAAGACCTCCTCGGAATATAAGTAGCAAGTCCGGATCTGCGCTCCTGCGAATACTCATGAACATCTACACCTGGAAAGGGACCAGGTCCTCAGAGGGACATAACAAGATACATAGAAACATGTCATAAAGTAAATACTGAATAAATAAAGGGGTGTACTAACCATCTAAGTGAAATGCAATTTGAGGACAACTTAGTACGTATGGAAAAGTGTCGGCTAGACATATGCTGACGTAATTCACCAATCGTCATGACTGGCTAGTATATGCCATATATGCCCCCATACAAGGGCATTATGTAATATAATAACGTCCATACCGCTCCGAAGAACGGAGAATCTGCATAGTATAACGTCCATACCGCTCCGAAGAACGGAGAATCTGCATAGTATAACATCCATACCGCTCCGAAGAACGAGAAATCTGCATAGTATATCGTCCATATCGTTCCGTCGAACGTGGAATCTGAATAAAGGAAGTGGGGTGTCCCATACGCCTACTAGTCGTCCTCCCCGTCCAATGTAGATATACAAGTCGCGAACACGACGTGGACATCTCGTACTATAATGCAAGTCTCTACAGAAATAAACAACTAAGCTAAATACCGTCACACGTGTTGCTCACACGTGTTGCTCACACCGAAATAAACAACTAAGCTAAGAACCCGTCCCCCCTCCGACCTCCCTCCACACCAGCACCCCCTGCCGCCGCCACCGGCCGCTGCTCCGCCGGCAGCAGCCACCCACACCCCCGACACCACCAGCAACAATACCTTCCCCACTGCCCGAGTCGACCCCCGGCCTCCCCTAGCGTCGCCACCACTGCCCCGGCCTGCCACCACCACTCACCGACGACACCCCCAGCTCCCCACCTCCGTCCCTGCCGGAGCTCGCCCCTGGCCCCCGCCTCCGCCGGCTAGAACTGCAGCTGCAAGCAGCAACTGCTGCTGCTACTGCTACTGTCGAGTTCCCCCCCCTGCTGGAGCTCCGCCTCACCCCCTCGCCGGCGACGACGTGCACGGCGGACACGCACCCCCCCGGACATGACACAGTAAGTATTATATATTTAATATATAATGGTATATATATATATGTATATATATATAACGTATATGTATAATGTATTAAATATATATATGTGTATATATGTATTATATATATATATATATATATATATATATATATATATATATATATATATATATATATATATATATATACATATACGTATATTAATATATAGGTAATTGTATGTTAAGGTATATATATGTATTTATGTATATATACATATTTATGTATAAATATAATGGAATATATATTTAATTTTATATGTATATGTATATAGTATATATTTATATATATTGTATAGATTATGTATTTATGTATATATATGTGTATATATAATGTATAAATGTATATGTATATATATATATTAATGTATTAGTGTATTATATATATGTATATATGTATAATGTATTTACTTAAAGTATATATGTATATATGTTTGTTTATAGGTATAAATGTACAATGTATATTTATGTATTAATGTATTAATGTATTATATATATGTATATATGTATTATGTATCTGTATATTTATGTATATATGTATAAATGTATTTATGTATTTAATGTATTATTTTATGTATAATATCTAATGTATTAAAGTAATTATATATGTGTTAGTGTATTTATAATGTATTAATGTATTATTGTAAATATATATGTATCAATGCATTTATATACGTATTGATGTATTATTATATTTATATAATGTATTTATAAATAATATCTGATGTATAAATATATTTATGTACGCATTAAGGTATCATTTTATTTATATTTATGTATTTATGTATAAATACTTATTTAATGTATATATATGTACATACGTATTTTATAATTGTATATTATGTATATAGGTATATAAGTATTATACTATATATATAATCATGGTTGTTTATGTATATATATATATATGTATAATGAATAAATATAAATATGTCTATATGCATAACTGTATATATATGTATGTTATTAAATTACTTAATGTATATATATGTATATGTGTTATGTATGTATACATGTACTATGTTAGCATAGGTAAGCGTGGTATAATTTAGTGATTTATAATTTTGGGTTATCTGTTTGTAGGCATCCGAGACGGTGCTACCTTGACTGCTGATTCCGGAGAATTGCTTGTGCACACCAGAGTTCCAGGCAAGTATACATTGCCTTGTTGTTACTGTTTAAATTAAGATATTATATAGTTGCATATTTTATTATTTTAATATTAACTCTGCGCGTCCGAGAAGACTCGGGTGTAGTCAACGAAGGCATTGACGTTAGGACTTGTGTCTGACCTAGTGTCTAGTGGACCCACCTAAAGTTGAGGAGTTATCAATATGACTTCCCAGGCCTTGACACGTATCATTACACGTCACAGAGTGAGATCATATAGGGACGCGTGCTTCATGACTGACTGGCCATCAGTATGAGCAGCACGTGTGACGACATTTAGCTTAGTTGTTTATTTCTGTAGCGACTTGCATCATAGTATGAGATATCCACGTCGCGTTCGCGACTTGTACATTGACATTGGGCGGGGAAGATAATTAGTAGGCGTATGGGACAGACATTTGGCTGCCGTAGTTTTAGAGTAAACTGCGGGGCCATAAGCCTCAGTATTACCCGCACTACCAGAAAAAGTCAAATTAGCGACGTCTAAAAACGTCGCTAAATAACCAAAAATCTTCGCTAATTAGGTTTAGCGACGTAATTAGCGACGTTTTAAAGAAGTCAGAAAATACCAAGTCGCTAATACAAAAAACGTCGCTAAACGTCGCTATGCCGACGTTTTTTAGCGACTTTAATGTGTCGCTAAATTTAGCGACGTTTTGCGACGCCAAGTCACTAAAAAGCGACGTTTAGAAAAGTCGCTAAACGTCGCTGATTAGCGACATCTATCGCGACGTTACACCGACGTCTTTAATGACCTGGCTATACTGCCATGTCAGCAATTGGCGACGTTTAGCGACGTCATTAGCGACGTTATTAGCGACGTTATTAGCGACGTTTTACGGCGTCGCTAATTAGCGACGTAATTAGCGACGTAATTTAACATCGCTAAACGTCGCTAAACGTCGCTAATAACGTCGCTAATTTTTAAAAAAAATTAAAAAAAATTCCCAGAATCAAACATTGTGATTCCCTGCAGTTTTACATCATCTTCATCATACACACCAACATGATTTAACTATATTATCCAATTAAATTAAAGACCACAAGAAGTATCAATCCAATTAAATGTGGATAACTATATAATCCAATTAAATTAACTAAAAAATTAATGACCACAAGAAGCATCATACATCATGTCTATTGTTGAAGTACCAATAATTCATAAATAATAATAATAATAACTAGACTACTACGGATCTGCAGGAGGCTGACCAGCGGCGCGCTTCAAGGATAACAACTCCTCATACTCGTCCCGTGGAATCGACACCGATGTCGATGGAGAAGGCAGTGACGTCGGTGGCGGCCGTGCCCGCTCCAAATCTGTGAGTCGCTGGTTGTAAGAATCCAGGGTAGATAACAACCTCGTACTGCTATCACCCATTGAATCCTGCATCCTCGTCAGGTTCTCGCCCATCGATAGCTGTGACGCATGCATCCTCGTCAGCTTCTCGCCCATCGATAGCTGTGACGCCTGCAGCTCCATGATGTTGCGATCATTGGAGGCTCTAATATCATTTGTCAATTCTCGTAGCTCCGTCATGCTGCGGTCGAGCATATCCAATCGTGCGATAAGCATCGGATCGTCCGCCTGCGGCTGGGACCGGGACTGGTCCTCCATACTTCGCAGCAAGTCGTCACGGAGAGACGCAATCTGACGGTCAACGGCCTCCTGGACGGCCTCCTGGACTCTGGCCGACGACTGCGAGGGCTGCGACTGCGAGGGGTGTGTGGAATGCACAGCTGTCGGGGAGGCCCTAGATGACTGCGTCGCAACCAGGGCGCCATAGGAGCCCGTACCGTAGTACGTACCCCTCTGGAGACCACCAGCTGCGGTCACCCACAGGTCGTCCGCCGACGGAGATGGACCGGGCTGCGACGAAGCACCAGCCTCTCCAGGTGTAGGTGCACTAGCAGTCGCCCGCTCACGAAGCCTAAGATACTCGGCCTAGAAAAGGTTTGGAAACTCAATAATTGCCTAAGTTATATTAAAATAAACACAAAGTAAAGTAATACTTACATAGGTCTGTGAGGCCCTCTCATCAATGAGATTTCCGTCCTTGCGATGGGTGGCCAAGAAGACGGTCACCATGTTCGCATCCTCACCCCTCTGTACCTGTTAAAAATATATTTTTTATTACTAAACTTAAATATTTATTCCAAGTACCATTTTATGGCACTTATATTAAAATAATATATTTTAAAAGAAAAAACATACCAAACGACGGAAATGTTCCGTCATCGGAATCGAGCCACCACACCACTTGGCAGCATTCTGCCTAGCCGCCTTGGCCTTCTTAGACCTTTCCTTGTAGCTCGGATCGTCGAATCTAGCCCTCATCGCAGTCCACTGCTCAGGCGTGATCCAACCTTGGATCGGTTTTCCAGCACGATCACGAGCTTTCTGGTCATCCAGAGCATCTCGGATAAGCTTGGCGGCAACGGTAGGAAAGAGCCGCTCGATCAACTCGGCCCGGTGCGGAGGATAAAAATACGTTTGCTACAATAAATAATTCATTAAGTTAGCATCACGAATATGCATAAATTAGAGGATTTATTTAATATACTTTTACCTGGAAGTGCGCAAACCAGAACGCCTTCCTCTCCTCCGGAGCCTCCGAATAGTTGATCCAAGGGCCACCGTAGTTGTTTCTCAGAAATTGGCCCAGGCGTCTCTGAACCGACGATGGACGATATCTATACAGAAATAATAATTTAGATTACTGAAAAAGTCAATATACGATGAATAAAGAGAAACACAAATATATATTAAACCATCTAATTGACTTACTTTGTACCGTCGGCCCAAATCTCTGTCCTCGTCTCCTCCGGTGGTGCGCATGGAGGATCTTGCTGATGTTGGGACAACGTCGGCACGACCTCCTCTACATGCTCATCTGTCTCCATGCTTCCGTCAGCAGGAGGAACGCTGGACGAGGGAGTACTATCACGCCTGGAACTACTCGTCCCAGGAGTGATGCCACGCAACGTCGTCGCAGTCGGAGATGTGGCTTCTCGATATACTGGAGTACTGGGCGACGATGATCCGGAACCAACAGTAGGCAGTACCGGAGTGGCACTCTGTCTACCTCGGGACCTGCCGAATCCTCCGCGTCGTCCTGTCATATCTGATAACAACATATGATGAATATAGAGAAACACAAATATATACTACATTCTACAGTCGGAATGTGATACATATCTCAAAGTATTATATAGTCAAAATATAATACATATATTCGTTAATGTCAACATCTACTTCTACATGCAATATTTATAGTCCAAATATAGTTACATTCTACATGGAATATTTTATATTTTCAATCATCTTCAGAAAATTCATCTTGTTCGCCTTCCTCGTCCTGCTCTTCCTCTTCCTCGTCTTCACTTTCATCTACTTCGTCGTCCTCTCCGGATAATTCTACATCTTCTACATTATTACTCGTGTAATGAGTAACTTCCGTTGAGTCCACATCTACAATATTTGTTACAAGAGGTAGATCGTCCTCCTGATAAGCTATTTCGTCAATGTCAAAGGTATTTCTAGCTTTAGTCTTGCATACTGCCCACCAATCCGACCTCGCTGTCCCCCGTCTAGGATAAGTTGCGAAGTACACGAGCTGAGCCTGACTTGATAGGACAAATGGTTCGTAGCCTTGATATCTACGCTTGTAGTTTATATCCACAAGGCCATGCTTGTCAATTTTCCAACCTTGATCTTGAATCGGATCGAACCATTCACACCTGAATAGCACGATATTAGCAGGTTCTGGGCCATAATTATATGTCAACTCCACAATCTCTCGTAAGATGCCAAAAAAATCATTGCCCGGATTGACGTCTTTGTAGTTTGAAGATTTGATACACAAACCACTGTTTTTCGTGGAATCAAGATCCAGAAAGCTGTCTCTAATAGGAGCATTTGTTGACTTGAACCTGAACCCATTCACACAGAAACTTGGCCATATTTTTACGGCAGTAATTGGTCCCTTGGCTAGAGTCCTAATAGATTCAGTCTCAGGTGATATTAGACGATCGACCTAAATACCAAAGTAGCGATAGTAAGTTATTTGTTTTGCAAGTGCAGAAATAAAAAGTAATTACCAAGCATCTTACATATGCGCTCAACCAAGAAGGAAAATGGCATCTCATATCTTGTTCTACTTCTTCGTCTGTTATGTAGGGCCTAACCGACCTCAACTCATCATTATATGTGCTGAAAAACAATGAAGCAACTGCTGATTAGTAGCATAATAGTATCTTATACTATTACATTGAGATGATGTAAACGTGGACGTTAATTACTTACCCCTCTAGCTTCTCCACTTCATCCTCGTCGCAATTGAGTAATATATACAATTGAGCAGCCCTTAGCTCATCGTCATTCAAATATCTCTTCTTCATTTTTCCCGAGGGCTTTCCGGATGCATTGAATACTTTGAGTATTGCATCATTAGATTCCTGATATGCGTCGTCGTTTCTGGGAGCTTTCGTCCTATTAGTAGCAACATGCGGATTGAAATACGTCGAGCAAAAGTTTGTAATCTCCTCGAGAACATAAGCTTCACAAATAGAGCCTTCAACCCGTGCCTTATTTTTCACCTTTCTCTTTAGGTGATTCAGATGGCGCTCGAAGGGGTACATCCACCGATAACCGACAGGACCGCCAACACGTGCCTCATAGGAAAGATGAATTGGCAAATGCTCCATAGAGTCGAAGAATCCAGGAGGAAACACCTTCTCGAGCTTACATAGTGTTACCGCAATGTCCCTCTCTTGCTTTTCTAGACGATCGACGAGCAACTTAGTACAACAAAGATCTCTGAAGAATATGCTCAGCTCTGTCAATGGGTCCCAAACGACCTGCGGTAAGAATTCCCGAAATACAATCGGAATTAACCTCTCCATGAATACGTGACAATCGTGGCTCTTCATACCTACTAGTTTGTTCTCCTTGAGGTCGACGCATCTTTTCAAGTTCGACACGTACCCGTCTGGAAACTTTAGACCCTGAATCCACCTACAAAGTCTACCTTTATCCTCTTTATCCAGTGAGAAAACTGACTTAGGTTGCTTTAACTTTCCATTCCCCTCCTCTATCAAATGCAATGCAGGACGTCTACATATGTCTTCTAAGTCCAACCTCGCCTTCGGATTATCTTTCGTCTTCCCCTTTACATCCATTACAGTATTAATTATGTTATCAAACACATTCTTCTCGATATGCATGACATCAAGGTTATGTCTGATCAGATTGGTGCTCCAATATGGCAGATCCCAGAATATACTCCTCTTCGTCCAGTTATGGGTGCGACCAAATCCGTCACACTTGTACCCCTTAGCAGGCTCTTGGATAGCACTTGGTAAATCTTTTACCTCTTCCCATATCGTGCATCCGGGCCACCTTGGCGGTGGATTGGCCTTCTCCACAACTCCCGCACGAAAAGCATTCCGATTCCTCCGGTACGGATGATCGTTCGGCAAAAATTGTCGATGACAATCGAAGAAGCACGGTTTGCCTCCGTGTTTCAAACGGAAAGCCTGAGAACGGTCCATGCAATACGGACATGAGAGACGACCATGGGTGCTCCATCCCGATAACATTCCATAGGCCGGAAAGTCGTTGATGGTCCACATAAGTGCTGCCCTCATCTGAAAATTCTGCTTTCTAGAAACATCGTACGTGTTGGCACCGACTTCCCACAGCTGATTCAACTCATCTATCAAAGGCTGTAAATACACATCGATGTTCCTCTTCGGATTGTTCGGACCCGGGATAATAACGGTTAGGAACATATACGGAGTCTTCATGCACATCCAAGGCGGTAGATTGTACGGAGTGACGATCACAGGCCAACACGAATACTGGGAGCCCGAAAGTCCGAATGGGGTAAAACCGTCAGAGCAGAGCCCCAATCTGACATTACGCGCTTCCTCGGCAAAATATGGATACTCTCGATCAAAGTGCTTCCATGCTTCTCCATCAGATGGATGATCCAATACTCCTTCGATCTGTTTTCGCCTGTGCCAACTCATGTTTTCTGCAGTCTCCTTAACCATGAACAACCGCTGCAACCGCGGCGTCAAAGGCAAGTAGTGCATCGAATCGGTAGGCTTCCTTGCACCGACAGACTTTCCTCTAACAGTGGCCTTGTAGCGATCAGCACCACAGAATCTGCACGCATCTTCATCCTTGTCGTCTTTGTAGTACAACATGCACCCGTTGCGACATGCATCGATTTTCTCGTATCCCATCCAAAGCGATCTCACCATCCTCTTAGATCGATAGAAGTCTTTAGGCAACTTTGCACCCTCGGGCAAGATCTCTATAATCAAATCGAGCACTCGATTATAGCATTCTTGCGACATGTTAAAATCGGACTTGATGCTCAATAATCTTGTAACCACCTCCAACGGTGAATGATCCTCACAACCAGGATATAATGGATTCCTTGCATTCTCAAGCAACTCCATAAACTTTGCAGCATCGGCATTCGGTGCCTCCTCAGCTGCATCATAATTGTCGGGATTGAAACTAGGTCCCGCCGCATCATAATTGTCAGGATTGAAACTAGGTCCCGCAGCATCATAAACCATGTTCACCAACCCGTCGTCGTAAGCATCGTGGTCTTGGACATCCATATACGGCTCCACATAGGGCTCCGACTCCGATGCTAGAGATACAAGTTCTCCGTGCGCGGTCCACTGATAGTAATTCGGCGTAAAGCCCTTCGAGTATAAATGATATGTAACTTCCACTTCAGGATGATATTTCCTGTTGCGACATCTCACACACGGACACTTAATTTTGGTACCGTCCATGTATTGAGGGAACGCCTTTGCGAACTGCAGGAACTGCTGTACACCCTCAATGAATTTATCCCGCACACCGCACATGTCATCAGGATGACGGTTGTACATCCACGAACGATGACGCAGATAGTAATTCATATCCATTTCTAGAAACTTCTGCAAAATTGACATAAGCTATCATATAAATCATTACATGCAAAATTAACCGTACTATAAAAATCATAACTGATATAATACATATTTTCATTTATCAAAACTGCAGCTGCCCCCAACCCCATAGTACTATGAACTGCACTATAAGTGTGCAGTCAACACTACAAATAGTGTGTCATACTATAGAACTGCAGCTGCCCCCAACCACACTCCTAGGTCAGTGTCCGTTATGGGAAAAGCAGTCATGGCATTGCACTAAGGCACCTGGTGCTTGAACAATTTTTGCATCAAAAGTTTCCCAAGTACACGGGCTATTGCTCTATGAAAATATGCCATAGCTAGGAGTAGAGCTGTCGAGTGGGCCGGGCCTCTCAGGCCCATGCACTATAACGGGTCAGACCGGACCTAAGGGTAAAAATCTAAGTCCAGTTCGACACGTGACCCACGGCACAGTGAGTTTCAGACTGGACCGAGCCGGACCGGATCGGACTTGGGATTCCGTGAACCCTACAAGGACTTCAAAGTAGAGATTGAAGAACAACTAACATTTTATTTTTAAATTATGAAGTGTAGGGTTGAATGTGCATAGGAGATGGTTGGGAGCGCATTTGTTTCCGGGAGAAACAACACAGATGGTATGCTCTCTCGGATGAACTTCTCTACTTTGGGATATGTAAACATAGCACAAAAAAATAACACACTGCAAGTTCTTGCTTCATATTTGTCTTGGAGATTCACAATCCATTTGTTTCAATCTATATACAAGAACTTGGCAGATTGTATGCATACCAAATCCCATAGATTGGCGTAGGACTATGTAATACATGGATGTGTATAATACATCAAATAGTATAAACCAGGTTGTCGATCAGGCTAGCAAGCAGCAGCGTGTCGGGCCGGGCCGAGCTGTGCCTTGGGTCGGAACGAGCCTGGGCTTCGGGGCCGGACCTCTCTTATGGGCCGAGATATGAGGTCCGACACGTCCCTATATATTGGGTCGGGCCGGGCCGAGCCCACGATAATTCGGACAGGGTTTTGCGGGCCGGATTCGTGCCGGGCTGGTCATCCCGGTCCAATTGTCAGGTCTAGCTAGGGGTGGGCGTTCGGGTTATTCGGTTTCAACACCGAAATAATAAAAATCGAATAAGTAAAAATTTTAAAAACCCAAAGCTGAAATAAATTATCTATAACCGAAACAGAACCGAATTGATAATCAATTTATTTTATTTGATAATCAAAGCTAGTAAGCAGTGCTCACTGCTGCTGTTACCTCTCTCGTAGACTTGGGCCAGTCGGCCCTAACCCTAACCCTAACCCCATGTCAACAAACCTAACCCTAACCCTAACCCTAGGTCCTCATCAGTGTCTGTGTCAGTGTGTGTGTGTGCCGTGTCTGTGTCTGTGTCAGTGTCTGTGTGTGTAGTGTTTGTGTCAATGTCACATGTGTCCTGTGAGAGAGAGAGAGAGAGAGAGAGAGAGAGAGAGAGAGAGTAGGGTTTACCGGAATAGGGTGGAGAGCCGGTCGACGGAGCGCGGGGGAGGGGGGGGAGTTTTTCTCTTTTCGAATTTTCAGCAGATGGGGAAAAATGAAACCGAGCCCTAATTAACCAAATTTTAGCGACGTTTAGCGACGTCCAAGTAAAACGTCGCTAACTTAAATTTTAGCGACGTCATTGACGTCGCTAAACACGTTGCTAAATATTTTTAATAAAAAGGTCGCTATATACGTCGCTAAACGTCGCTAAATTAGACATATTAGCGACGTTTAGCGACCTTTATTTAACTTATAGCGACTTAACTTTTAAAATCTTAATAAAAGTCGCTAAACGTCGCTAAATGTCGCCATTTAGCGACTCCTAGCGACGTTTTTATAAGGAGTCGCTAATTATATATTATTAGCGACGTTTCTTTTGACGTCGCTAAAATACGTCGCTAATAGCGCTTTTTCTAGTAGTGCCGGTTATGGGCCATATGTTACCCGGTTATGGGCTCAGGTTACCCGGTTATGGGCATATATGCTTGTCGATACATCCGACAGAGGTTACTAGCTGCGCGCTATCATGATCGGTGATGTAGTCAGCATATACTCCTGGCATCCGGTTTACAGCTAATGCCAGGTACTTAGCCTCTGGCTCGACGCTATGCTTTATACCTTTCACCTATCCATACGTACCAGGGTTGTCTTCAAAGTGCATTTTACGTAGCTGGTTAGAACACCCTCGATTTTACACAGTATATACTTTATGTCATGTATTTTTGTATCTTGTTACGTCCCTATGAGGACCTAGTTCCCTTCCAGATCCGGAATAGCACTTGTATCCGACCATATACGGAGAAGGAGTAGAGACAGGATTCCTGATTGAGGACTTCGAGGCATTTCTAGAGGAGTTCCCCTGATTTGAGTACGCAACTGTTTCGGACTATAGTTTTTGTATCTAGCTAGTTGATACTCTAGTCTAGTTATCTTACTTCTTTCTACACTTTTATTCCATTTCTGTATTTCAGTGGGTTTGTCCCCATCAGACTATTTCAGATGTATTATGGATATTCAGACTCTTGTATTTTATTTACCAGCATTTATTTCAGTCACTATGATATTGTATTCTGTGGATGAGATTAGACATTACCTGTTGTATATTAGCATATTAGACTTGTTAGTATTTTAGGACAGCGTAGCACGCTTCGATAGGATCCATTAAATTGGAATATCCTTCGGAGACGTGTCAGCTGACCAATGCCACGTGGCCTGGTCCCGTGTATTTTTGGGACTGGGGCGTGACAATTTTGTTTTGTGTTGAGCGCAATTTGGACTATATTGTTAGTTTTTAAAGTGGACCATCTTTTCTAAGAAAATATATACATCTCAATTGTGTAGCTCAAGTCGCTGAGATGGACCACGTCCTCCCTGTACATCTTGGGTTCGAATCAGAGAGGTCAATTATCATTTGGACATGTGGCATCCTCCTCCAACTATAAGTGTATGAAATATAAATTCATATATCATTTACCAAACAACAAAAACAATAATTAACCCGCTCAATTTTTAACAAAATGTTATGAGAGTGTTTTGCTTGCTAAAAGACAACCTAGTATAACAAATCGATTAAGTGCTACGTACCAAACTTGAATGTTCTCGCATATGTACATCATAAGCTAAATATGCAGGCATGTTAACGTACTGTCTTTGCCATGCCAACTGCCAATTCAGATCCTTGACAAGAATTATTCATTCATTCATTCACATTTCTCCAAATTTTAAAATAAAGATATATCAAAACTAAAGTTGGCAATCGCGTAGATTCAGATCTGATTAGATTCCAGTAGAATCTGACTCGTTTAGGTCTACAGCCCCAAGGACGTACGAAACTATATGCTTTAAAATGGAGCCATGGCCACCCCCATCATCAGAGACTGAACATAAAATTATTAAACTGAGTTTTTTTTAATAATTTTTATGGTAAATATATTTTGCTTTATAAAAAAACTTTGGTGTTAATAAATTATGGTATCATTTCGTTCCTGTATAGCCTCCAACTCCTTTAACCTATTTAAACAGTTTCAATATGGACTCGTAGGTTTCTTTCTTTTCTCTTATATTTGATTGTTCATCCTGAACTTGAATATTAATTCAAAATGATATCATCCTCCATGACATGAAGATAACGTGGCACTAACGTGATGATGATTTTAGTATTAGAAAATCTTGATCACAAATTAAAAATTTCATGATATAATTCAAAAATAAAAATAAAATATCACAAATAAAATTTTGGAAAAATATGTTTTATAGTAAAACTAGAATCGTTGGCACGTCTACGCCACATCAGCATCAAGTTTTACTATTAGATAGTTGATCACAAATATTTTTTTATGATAGAATTCAAAAATCAAATTAGAACAAAAAAATAAAAAATTTAGAAAATATATTATATGTAATACTAATATCGTTGACACGTCAACATCATGTCATGGGTTATAGTATCACCCAAAAAACTTGGACGAAGAATAACATTTTTGATATTAATTATGTGAGAAAGTAGTAGTTGCTAATAACGTGTCAACATTCTAAAAAATCAGAAAATTATAAAAGGGCTTGGTATTTAAAGGATTTGTTTATAATATATGTGCATAAACCTGTTGGGAACAAAACGTGAAAATCGTTCCCCAAACCAGAGAGTACCTGCGAGAGAACCGAGCAAAATGCACAAACCAAAAAATACCAAACACAAATCGCAGATACATAAATTTTTACGAGAAGAATCCAAATGGAAAAAGCCACGGGACGATCGGAGTCAAACCCTGAAGAACCTCCACTAATGGAATAAAAATATTACACCCTTTACAAGCTCCTCACCGATCCAACACGGATCACCGAAACTCTTTGGAACAGAAAATAGATTACAACTAGGAAGAAAAAAGATAATAAAAAAAAAACCTCAAATTGATCTCCTTCTCCGAAATGGCCTCCAATCTTTCTTTCTCCTCTCCAAAGTTGCAATTGCACTCTTGCCACCTTTTTTCCTCTCTTATTTTTTTCTCATGTTTTTGTATATTCCATGAGCCTTTATATAAACCCTTGCATGAATTAGGATTTCCATATGAAAATCTATATATGACAGCAAAAAATATTTATGGAAATCCAATTACATTCAATCATATATTTAATAAAAATTAAATCATAAATTAGCTTACCATAAATTAAAAATCCAATTATATGGAAAGTTAATATATAAAAGATCCAATCATAAATATATAATTAAAGTCAAAGATGGAAATCTATTATAATATTTACTTACCATAAATGTTCCAATACACGGCGTTTGATGCACTTCTCGAGCTTTTCCGACACCGATGGCGCTCGTCGCACTCCAGGGTATTCTCCATATTGGTTGGGAATCCACCCACTCTAATAAATCTTTTCCTTCACAACTACGTTGAGAGGGTCATCATCCCAACGATCCGCCTGCAGTACTCAAACTTTTCCTTTGGAAAAATCTTTGTGAACATGTCTGCTCCGTTGTCATATGTATGAATCTTCTCAAGCGTCGCTTCCTTCTTTTTCACAACATCCCATATCCAATGATACCGGGTCTCAATGTGCTTAGACCGGCTATGAAATTCTAGTTCTTTACAAGGTAAATAGCACTCTGACTATCGCAAAGTAAAGGATATTGCTCTTGCATTAGCCCAATTTCCTGCAACAGCTTCTTTATCCACAACAACTCCTTGCAAGCCTCTGTCGTCGTAATGTACTCTGCATTTGTCGTCGACAAGGCAACACACTTCTGCAATCGCGACTACTACAATACTTCTCCACCAGCAAATATCACCACATAGCCTAAAGTCGATCACCTCATGTCTATATCTCCAGCCGTATCAGCGTCGGTATACCCAACCAGCTTTAACTCATCACCACCAAAAGAAAGTCTCCAATCGGCAGTACCCTAAAGATATCATAGAATCTACTTGACCCCACTCTATTGTACCCTTCTAGATTAGAAGTATACCTGATAACTGTGCCAACTGTGTAAGCGATATCTGGCCTCGTACACACCATAACATATATAAGACTCCCCACAACTGTATAGTGCCCCGCTCTGCATCGACACTATGTACAAGAGATATTAATTTGCTGACTCAAAAATAATATCTTTCTTAAGAGCTCCTTGTTGAAGCAGGAGATGATTGATCAAGGTGAGTGGGCAGAACTTCATTCTCTGATTCTTGCACGTCTTAATAATGAATCTGAGTTTTTGACTGCTTGTTTGCTTAAAGATAGTTTCATAAGGAGAATGATAGAACCTGCCTTGCCTGCTTAAGAAGAGAACTCACATAGCTTGTATTTGAAACGAACTTGTCTGCTTAACTAAGAGAACCTGAAACGCTTGTCTAAGAGTAAGAGATTGCTTGAACATGTTTCACTATCATTTGTGTTTTGAGAGAACCATATCGTGCTTGAACTTGTTCAGAGAGGGCGGCTAGTCCGCACAGAGATAGATGGTCTGATGGTTCATCTCGTCTGCATCCTAGAGTTTATCTGATAGTGTTTTATGCATTCATATCGGTAAGACAATGACTATTGGTGAAGAAATAAACCTTGGTCACAGCTACTACCATGATAGTGAAGAGCAACCATGAGTCACAGCTGCTAATAGTATCAGATAAAGGAGTCATTGGTTAGCTGGATTACCGATACCGATCTTGAATTTTTCGGGGACCGAAAATCATATAGATAGTTTATCGTGTTGGCTTGATAGAGGATAGTTCCTAGATGGTGCATTGTCGCTAGAGTCTTTGGGTATAGCTCACGAGACACGATGCGTATACCCTGATAATAGAACAATCGGTTTGCCTTGTATGCTTGAATGAATCAAATATGCACTCTATTTTTAAAGATGTTTTCAAAAGAAGTAATATGACTCCGTTTTTGTGCTGCATGTAACGAACATAGGTAAAACTAGAAAGATCACTAGTAATATAATATTTTATAACATGATTACTTAGTGTGGGTTTTAGTGAATGTTGCTTCTGTTCAGTTGTTTATACTCACCAGTACTTTCTAAGTGCTGACCCACCAACAGTTTGCTTGTTCGCAGGTGCTGGATCATCCGAGAAAGCGATAGACGTGCCTTATCCCCAAGACCTAGAAATCTGGTTTTGATTGCTTGAGATGCTTTCGTATAGAGGGACATAATATATGGAACGATGCCATTGTATTCAGAGAAGCCAATGCCTTAATTTGCCCCAAATACTCAGATAGATAAATGCTTGCAAGAATGTCCCTCCGCTGCTCACTCTATAGATGCGATGATAGCCAAACTTTAATGATTTTGCCTTGTGTGGACGCAACCCCAGGCTTGCAGGACATCAAGTCCCGGTAGCAAACGACTGTACGCCCCGCGGGAGTGCGGAGGCACGGTGATTCGTGCCCGACGAGGGCATGGTTGGGAGACCTTCGGGATCGGGGCATGACATAATAGTATCAGTGTGATTCAATTCTTTCCCTATTCCGTTGCTATGACTCTGAGATGTGCTCGATATTGTATTGCAATAGAGCGTTCCATACAATAAGTCCATAGATATTCTCAAAGTTATGCAAAAGTTTTCTGGATTTGATTTGTTGCTTGAGAGTTGTGATTTTGTGTTTGTGTTTCGCTAGAGTTTTGGTTGAGGATGGCGAGGGATGAGGACTATCGCTGCTCGAAAAATCGAAAAGTTTCTCCTTAAAGTTTCGAGGATGAAACTTTTTATTGGTGGGTAAGTATGTAGTGCCCCGCTTCGCGTCGGCACTATGCACAAGAGATATCGATTTGCTGACTCAAAAATAATATCTTTCTTAAGAGCTCCTTGTTGAAGCAGGAGATGACTGATCAAGGTGAGTGGACAGAAATTCATTCTCTGATTCTTGCACGCAGTAATAATGAATCTGAGTTTTTGAATGCTTGTTTGCTTAAAGATAGTTTCATAAGAAGAATGATAGAACCTGCCTTGCCTACTTAATAAGAGAACTCACATAGCTTGTCTTTGAAACGAACTTGTCTGCTTAACTAAGAGAACCTGAAATGCTTGTCTAAGAGTAAGAGATTGCTTGAACATATTTCACTATCACTTGTGTTTCGAGAGAACCATATCGTGCTTGAACTTGTTCAGAGAGGGCGGCTAGTCCGTACAGAGATAGATGGTCTGATGGTTCATCTCGTCTGCATCCTAGAGTTTATCTGATAGCGTTTTATGCATTCACATCGGTCAAAAAATGGCTATTGGTGAAGAGCTAAACCTTGGTCACGACTGCTACCATGATAGTGAAGAGCAACCATGAGTCACAGCTGCTAATAGCATCAGATAAAGGAGTCATTGGTTAGCTGGATTACTGCTACCAATCTTGAGTTTCTCGGGGACTGAAAAGTATATAGATAGTTCATCGTATTGGCTTGATAGAGGATAGTTCCTAGATGGTGCATTGTCGCTAGAGTCTTTGGGTATAGCTCACGAGACACGCTGCGCACACTCTAATAATAGAATAATCGGTTTGCCTTGTATGCTTGAATGTATCAAATATGCACTCTGTTTTTAAAGATGTTTCCAAAAGAAGTAATATGACTTCGTTCTTGTGCTACATGTAACGAACATAGGTAAAACTAGAAAGATCACTAGTAATATAATATTTTATAACATGATTACTTAGTGTGGGTTTTAGTGAATGTTGCTTCTGTTCAGTTGTTTATACTCACCAGTACTTTCTAAGTGCTGACCCACCAACAGTTTGCTTGTTCGCAGGTGCTGGATCGTCCGAGGAAGCGATAGGCGTGCCTCATCCCCAAGACCTAGAAATCTGGTTTCGATTGCTTGAGCTGCTTTCGTATAGAGGAGCATAATGTATGGAACGATGCCATTGTATTCAGAGAACCCGATGCCTTAATTTGCCCCAAATACTCAGATAGATAAATACTTGCAACAATGTCCCTCCGCTGCTTACTCTATAGATGCGATGATAGCCAAACTTTAATGATGTTGCCTTGTGCGAACGCAATCCCAGGCTCACACGATATCAAGTCCCGGTAGCAAACGACTATACGCCCCGCGGGAGCGCGGAGGCACGGTGATTCGCGCCCGGCGGGGGCATGGTCGGAAGACCTTCGGGATCGGGGCATGACATAATGGTATCAGTGTGATTCAATTCTTTGCCTATTCCGTTGCTACGACTCTGAGATGTGCTCGATATTGTATTGCAATAGAGCATTCCATACAATAACTCCATAGATATTCTCAAAGTTGTACAAAAGTTTTTTGGATTTGATTTGTTGCTTGAGAGTTGTGCTTTTATGTTTGTGTTTTGCTAGAGTTTTTGATTGAGGATGGCGAGGGATGAGGACTATCGCTGCTCGAAAAATCAAAAAGTTTCTCCTTAAAGTTTCGAGGACGAAACTTTTTTTTGGTGGGTAAGTATGTAGTGTCCCGCTCCGCGTCGGCACTATGTACAAGAGATATCGATTTGCTGACTCAAAAATGATATCTTTCTTAAGAGCTCCTTGTTGAAGCAGGAGATGACTGATCAAGGTGAGTGGGTAGAACTTTATTCTCTGATTCTTGCACGCATTAATAATAAATCTGAGTTTTTGAATGCTTGTTTGCTTAAAGATAGTTTCATAAGAAGAATGATAGAACCTGCCTTGCCTGCTTAATAAGAGAACTCACATAGCTTTTCTTTGAAACAAACTTGTCTACTTAACTAAGAGAACCTGAAATGCTTGTCTAAGAGTAAGAGATAGCTTGAACATATTTCACTATCGCTTGTGTTTCGAGAGAACCATATCGTGCTTAAACTTGTTCAAAGAGGGCGACTAGTCCGCACATAGATAGATGGTCTGATGATTTATCTCGTCTGCATCCTAGAGTTTATCTGATAGTATTTTATATATTCGCATCGGTCAGATAATGGCTATTGGTGAAGAGCTGACCTTGGTCACGGCTGCTACCATGATAGTGAAAAGCAACTATGAGTCACAGCTACAAATAACATCAGATAAAGGAGTCATGGTTAGCTGGATTACCGCTACCGATCCTGAGTTTCTCGGGGACCGAAAAGCATATAGATAGTTCATTGTGTTGGCTTGATAGAGGATAGTTCCTAGATAGTGCATTGTCCCTAGAGTCTTTTGGTATAGCTCACGAGACACGTTGTGCACACCCTGATAATAGAACAATCGGTTTACCTTGTATGCTTGAATGAATCAAATATGAACTCTGTTTTTAAAGATGTTTCCAAAAGAAGTAATATGACTCCATTCTTTTGTTGCATGTAACGAACATAGGTAAAACTAGAAAGATCACTAATAATATAATATTTTATAACATGATTACTTAGTGTGGATTTTAGTGAATGTTGCTTCTGTTCAGTTGTTTATACTCACCAGTACTTTCTAAGTGCTGACCCAACAACAGTTTGCTTGTTTGCAGGTGCTGCATCGTCCGAGGAAGCGATAGACGTGCCTCATCCCCAAGACCCAAAAATCTGGTTTCGATTGTTTGAGCTTCTTTCGTATAGAGGGGCATAATGTATGGAACGATGCCATTGTATTCAGAGAAACCGATGCCTCGATTTGCCCCGAATACTCAGATGGATAAATGCTTGCAATAATGTCCCTTCGCTGCTTACTCCATAGATGCGATGATAGCCAAAGTTTAACGATGTTGCCTTGTGCGGGCGCAATCCCAGGCTCGCACGACATCACGTCCCGGTAGAAAATGACTATACGCCCCGCAGGAGTGCTGAGGCACGATAATTTGCGCATGGCGGGGGCGTGGTCGGAAGACCTTCGGGATTCGGGCATGACAAGCTGGGGCATATGGAACCCGCTCCATATATTCCTTCTCGTCCTCGGTAGATGGACACTGCTCCTCAGTAAACTTAAAGTGAGCCGCAAGGGGGTTACTCACTTTCTTTGACCCGTCCATCTCGAAACACTGAAGTACCCGATGAATGTACTTCTTTTGGGACAAGTGTAGCATCTTGGACTCTCTCGGTTGATCTCCATCCCAAAAATAGTCTTCGCTGCGCCCAAACCCTTCATAGAGAATTTTGCGCCCAGTTGGTGCTTCAACTCCGTTATTCTAGTCATATTCTGACCCACCAGTAGCATATAATCAACATAGAGCAGTAAAATGATGAAATCATCCTTAAAAAATTATCTCATAAATATACAGTGTTCCGACGTCGTTTGTGCGTAACCATGCTCCCCCATAAATGACTCAAGCTTCCTGTACCATAGCCTCAGAGCTTGCTTCAGAACATACAAGCTCTTCCTCAACTAGCAGACCAAGTGTGACTTGCCCTTCTCACAGAATCCCTCTGACCGCTCCATGTACAACTCCTCTTCAAGATCATCGTGGAGGAATGTTGTCATGCCCCAGTCCCAAAATATAATAGGACTGACACGCGACTAGGCCAACTGATACAAACTAGATTAGATTCCCAATTTAATATCCCTTTTCTAGATGTACTATGTTGTATAAATGGACCAAGTCTAAACTAATACTAACATGCAGCAGGTAAATATCTAATCTCATCCACAAAATATAAATAAGAAGTGCTAAAATAAATACTGGAATGAAGTACGGAGTCAGGATGTCATAATATAACCCAAATAAGTCTGATGAAAATAAACCCACTGAATATAATACTGAAATAAAAGTACGGGAAGATATATGAGATAACTAATCTAGAACATCGACTAACTAGATAAAATGCTCCAGCCCTAAGCGAAAGGCCTACCAGTGATCAGGAAAACTCCGAAGGTAACACCTCAATCTCCTCCTCAGTCGTGTACCTCGTCTCTTGTCCGGGATCGTACACGGTCGGGAAGTAAGCCTCATCCAAATATGGAAGAAAACCAGGTCCTCAGAGGAACGTAACAAGATACAAAAATACATACCAAATATAAATACTGAATAAAGTAAAAAGCGTGTATTATCCATCTAAGTGTATGCAATATGAGGACAACCTTGGTACGTATGGGTAGGTGTAGGCATAACGTCCAACACTCCGAAGAGTGTGGTATATGCATATGTAACATCCCTAGTTTTGAAGAATGGGGTATCTGCATATATGTATACGTCCGTAAAGCTCCAAAGAAAGTAGTTTCTGAATAAAGGTGGTCATTGGATCCATGGATCCTCTGGACACTACAGATACCAATGTGTGTATCCCATACACCTACCATTTGTCCTCCTCGTCTAATGCAAATATACAAGTCGAATATAATACGTGCACACTTCGTAACTAAGATGCCAGGTCTCAAATAACTAGACTAACCTGACTACGCACTAAGCCGTGATGCATGTCGCACGCACCGATAGCTAGTAGGGTATGCCAACTCGTATCCCAAAATGAGTTAGTTATCATGATGAGTGTAAGAAGTGTCAGGGTCTTGGAAGATATTAGAATATCTCCATAATATTAGGTGAGTCTGCTAGAGACTAAGTCGCTACACTACTCATCGACGCAATCGTCCACTGCACCCGAGTCATTCTTGGACGGCATAGTTATATATAATAATGGAAGCAACAAATCATGCAACATAAACCATGCAACATATAATGACTTGAATTAAACAGTACATACGGTAAGGTATACTTGCCTGAATCCTCAAGCTACGAATGCCAAAGTCTTGCTCCTGAAGCCTTACCCAAACGATCCAACGGGCCTATATATAATATAATAATATATACATTAGTCATCAAGCTATGATACGCTAAGTACGTACAAGAGCACAACTCTATACCTCATCTATAACTAACTCAAGTAAGGGGGTTCTAACTAGGTCAACAACAAGGTTGACTAGGCAAGAATCTAAAATTCACAAGTGCCAAGTGTCATGCCCCAGTCCCAAAACACGTAGGACTAGGAATACGTAAGCATGTCAGTCGTATGTATCTAGAGACTCCAATATATAGAAACCATAACACATACGTACGCTGTATTATGAATAATAATTCACAAGTGGTATATAATTATCACAAGTTACAGGGCATAACTAAATCTTATCCACATAATCAAATAAAAATAAATAACCAATCTACTATATAACTGAATCTTAATATGAAGTATCAAGGAATGATAGTCGGATGGAAACAAATCCACTGCCAAACTAGAATATAAGAGAAACCATATAAGAATATCTAATGAACAATAAGACTCGAAGAGAAGACCTCCTCGAAAAAGATAAGTAGCAAGTCCTGATCCGTGCTCCTGCGAATAGTCAAGATCGTCTATACCTGGAAAGGGACCAGGTCCTCAGAGGGACGTAACAAGATACATAGAAGCATGCCAATTGAATATAGTAAATATGCATAATAGATAGAAAATATATAAGTACGATGTACAAAACAATCTATATGAAATGCATAATAAAGATAACTTTTTGACGTATGGGCAGGGGTAGGCTACTCTATCTAATCTTACAACTCACACACACGTCAGGAACATCAGAAGCCGTCATACCTCGAGGGTAGCGACCAGCGCGACACCAGAAATCGATATACCTCGAGGGTAGCGACCAGTGCGACACAACTACCGTAGTGCGTGCTAGTAACTATGGTTTACCAGAGTAGTTATAGCCCATATGCCTACTGATTGTTCTTCCCTCCCATGATATTATGTGTCAAGTGTGTGTTAACAAATATAATATATAATCTGAAAGAAAATACATATATAATGAATACATAAAAATATGAAAAGCATGCAAAGTACTGTAAGCAATTTGGCAAGGTATCTTGCCTGGTCTAAAAATGGATGAAGTCGCAACTCAAGGCGTCGTCCGATCTACCCGTCACATAAATTAAACAAGTTAGGTTACAAAACTGGGTGAATAGGTTCCTCCATTTTAATCTATTTTAATTATAAATAAAATAACCTAAAATAGTATGTTAGTCTTATTATAATCTGATTTTATTTTTAAATCCTAATTTTGGTCCAAAGAAAGTCAACTTTACGGATTTGTGATCTGTGGCACGCAAATCGAGGCAATCTGTTGACCAAAAAGTTAACTAACTTAAATCCTTGATTTGTGTATAGAATTCTATAGATTTCAGTGCTATATGAACACCAGAATCAACGGTTTCATAAAATCACAAGTCGGTTAAGAGTTATGTCCACAAGGACGCACAAATAACAATTTTTGGTAGTTTCCTATTTACCTCTATGTTGCACGAATTTTATATTAGATTAAACTTACATGTTAAATTATGGAAATAGTATTTTATGTAATTTAATCATGTTAACTTTCTAAAACTTCAAACGGTTCGTAATTTCGAATTCAGGATCTCCCGAAATCTCAAAAATACGAAAACGCGTCTGATTTCAGACAACTGCCAATTTTAGAATTTTCTAAAAAAATAGGCTCATAAATTATTAAAATAATTTATATATTCAGAAAACTAACCTTTATATAGTTCTAGAAAAAAATTAGAGCGCGTTTGGAGTCCGAAGCTTGGAGATATCATTTTTTAAGTCGTCATAACTACTAGAAAATGAGGCTGAATTTATGATAAATTTTGACTATTTTTGGACAAAAAAAAAAAGAATTTTGGGGAAAAAAAAATGAAAGATGAGTTTATTCCATAATTCCAATATATATTTATAATGGTGGAGTCTATTTAATTAAATACGACTAGGATTGACTAATTTGGATATGATTAGGATCAGTTTAAATAAGGATAGGATATGCATGAAGTTGCTTTCCTAGTAGGCTCAGAATTTGAATTAATTTAAAATAGAGTTTGAGTTTATCTTAATAATTTATAATCTTAAATAGAATTAAAGATAATATAAATAATTTATATATAATCTTATTAATATCTATTTATGCTAAATTAGTATCTATCTAATATTAAGACCATATAGATCCAAATAAATCCTAAATAATTTCAAAAATCCAAAAAAATTTCTTAAAATTCTAAATAAATTATAAAAAGATACAATTAAATATTTTAACCTAAAATAAATATTTTTTAGGAACAATATGCAATTATGGTCTCATAGTAAATCATGAAAGTTCTAGAAATTTACGTTTTCTATGTTTTAATTACCCAAAAAATTCTAAAAAATCTCCAAAAATCTAAAATAGCCTAAAAATGATTCTAAATAAATATTTATATAATTAAATATATCAAAAAATTTATTTTCTAATTAACTAAGAGAATACTCTAAAGAAATTTAATATTTAAAATAATCTATAATAAATATAATAATTTAAAATACACACAAAATACATATTTGGGGTGAGGGGGTTTACACCAAGTCTCTCTAATCTCAATATTAATCTCAACATTAGTTTCACAACTTATGTGCCTTGACCTCGTGTTAGGGTAGGGTCTACTATAACCACGTAAATGACACATACTACACCCTTAAGTTTACTAGTCAAAACTATCCAATATCTTCATGTATCAATCCTATTTGAAATAAACAAAGTCATCTGTCCCCATGTAAATCAAATCTGAATATTAATTAAAATAGGTGCAAATCACTCTATAAACCATGGTGCAACACATATTAGAGCCTAAGCATCATCCATAAACATCTAGGTATATTTCCTACCATTAATATGGTGTTAAAATATGCTATACAAATCACCTCTTCTTCACCTAGATGCTAAAATTTTACAAACTCACACAATATTAGCCAAACTAGTTCAATCTCATTCGCAACACACATTCAAATCTCATGGTATAAGAACCTATTATTTAACACTTAAATCTGAGAATAGAAGAGTACTAAATATAAGTTAAAGATCATATTTAATGGGGGTGTTTTGACAATGGTACAAATGTGTGTGTTCAAGTGTTCAATGATACACAAGGTGTAAACTCCCTCGACCAGATTTCAGTATTTTAATATTATTCTTAGTTAATTAGAATTAGTGCAACTTTTTAAAAAATTTATTTTTATACACTATTGATTGTGCACCTGTTCATTACACAATTAATTAGGGCCTTACACTAGCTGTTAACCCTAAACTAATTTCACATCCCTGCCCTAGGCTTGCTAGACTGCATTTTCTGTATTTTTAGCAACTCCCAGAAATCTCGTTTTGTGCTTCGTTTTAGTCGCACAAATATCGTTACAAACGTACGTATTTAATCCCTATTTAATTTTCTGCTCTTTACCCATCTCTGTACCCTTAGGGATTTGAGGATCAGTAGGCACCTGTTTTGCCAAACAAAAATACGATAATATTCTACACTAATTATATTACAATTAGTGTATTGACACCGTAGAAAAATTATGACCCTAACTGCCCCTAAATAATTAGTGAACACCGTGCGCAGTATTTATTAAATAATAAATACGGTGACCCGTATCACCTGCAGAATCAGACCCTGACCCTGCTCAGGCTCATCCCCACAGCCCAGGACATTTCCCCAGCATTTTTCCCTCAATTCTGAGAATTTTAGTAATTTTTAGAACCAGGTGATTTTCCAGACAAATTGCATAATTGCGTAATTTTCTAATTTTTGGACTTTTATGCAAATAGTGAAAAGTCAAGGGTTTTTATGCAAAAATGTATGTGAGGTGGCATAACCTCATTGACTAGACAACTTAACACCTATATGTGGCATTATTATCCAGAAAAATCTATTAAAAAATATCCTAAATTACAAAATTACTAAAATACCCAAAACTTCTACTTATTTACTAAACTGCCATTGCCTACAACTCCTACATAAACCTTAACATCCCCTCTCATTCCCGAACTCCTCTCAGCCACCACGGGCCACCGCCTCCGACCCAACTCCGGCCAACCCTCCGCCCTGACCCCCTCTCCCCTCCGGCCAAGCCACCTCCCCTCCGGCCGCCTGCTCCGCCCTGGGCAGCTGCCACAAACCCGAGCCCCCACCCTGCCCGACAGTAGCTGCCACCACCCGAACTCCTCCCACCGCCGCCTCCGGCCACCGTGCTCCGCCACCACCACCCCCACTCGACTCGCCCTGCTTCCCTCTACCCGACACCCACTTCCTCGCCGCCCCACGACGCCGCCTCCGCCGGCCAGAGCCCCCGCAGCTCCTCCCCACTTCCCTAAACCTAATCGACCCCTCCACCTCCGTACGTTTCCAGCCACCGCCACCGCCGTCGTGGACCTCGCCACCACCACCAATCTCTCCGCCACCCTCCCCTCCTTCGATCCCCCACCTTGCTCCGCCGTCTCCGCCGCTGCTCCGCCGCCGGCAGCCCCCGCAAGCAGCTGCTGCTGCTGCTGCTGCTGCTAGCAGCTACTGCTGCTGTTCCCGCTCCTCCGGCCGCCTCCGGCCATCTCCGCCGTCGTCCTCCTGCCGTCGACGACCAGTGGACCCTACCTGTCAAATAGGTATACCCTCTAAACCTATAAATACGTATATACATAACTATATGTATATCTATATATATATATCTATATGTATATATATATGTATATCTATATACTTATGATAATATATATTAATATATATACTGTATAAATACAGTATACTATACAAAATATATATATATTACTATAATATATATATGTATATATACTACTAATATATAAGTTTTTATATATGTATATTATATATTATTATATATATATTTACATGTAACTATGTATATATATATATATATATATATGTTTATAATATATATAACTATATATGTTATGTATATATAACTATGTATATATATTATATATATATGTATATAATATATATATATCTATATATATATTATGTAATATATATAATATATTATTAGATTCACTGTGAATATACACAGTATATATATGTATATATATACTATGCATTTTATACCTTTTATTTATATAATATATGTAAATATATATCAGTGTTATATATACACTGCTAATATATACTACTATCTATAACAGTGGTCACCTATAGACCCTGATAATATTGCTGGATAGTACAGCATTTATATATATATATTTAAATTCCTGCACTGTCATTATATATATGTATATTTTCAATTCTTGCACTTTCCTTCAATTTATATATATATACTATCTATTTAAATTCCTGCACTGTCAATTCATTTTATTTATATTATTATACATCAGTGGATACATCCTGATAATATTATATATATATATTTAGCAGTGGATATACCCTGCTACTATTATAATAATACCTGCATTTGTCTGTTCTTTATATACTATATATACTGCTACATATATATATATACATACTATATATATATCTATATTATATATGTGTATATAAGTATATATACATACTTTATGCTATATATATTATATCTATATATATACATACTATATATATATATATCTATATTATATATGTGTATATAAGTATATATACATACTTTATATTACAGCCTTGATATTCACGAACCCTGTCTGTTTTAACAGAAACCACCTTCAGCACAGCCAGTGACCCTCTGTCACCAGCAACCTCAAATCTGACTGCGAGATCAGGTTATCAACACTATCAGGGAGTAGGCAAGTATACCTTGCCAAGTACTGTTTAAATTCTCAATAATGTTATATGCTCTTATTTCTGTATTTCATATATCATGATTACCTGAGACTGCCTTGGGTACAGTCAGCTGATATGTTGACATTTAACATAATATTACAGACTCACCGACAATTGTGAGAGTATTCTAATATTCTCCTAGATCCTATCACGGGAACACGCAACATGGTTGCAATGCATATTGGGATGCGAGCTGCGTATTTGATTAGCTACCAGTACGTGTGACCCGCATCACGGATTAGAATAATTCAGGAAATGTACTACTTGACATTTAGTTACATTGGGCGGGGAGAACGACTAAAATACGTATGGGACACCCACCTCTTTATCATGTGCCGCACTCGACGGAGTGATACGGATGTTATATATATATTCATGTGACCATACTCATCGTAGATGGAAAATTGTATAGTGCCCTTGAACGGGGGCATATGTGGCATATACTAGCCAGTCACTACAGATTGGTGAATTACGTCAGCATATGTCTAGCCACACAATTCCCATACGTACTAGGTTGTCTCAAATTGCATTTCACTTAGATGATTAGCACCCTGTGTTATTTATTTATTTATTCAGTATTTACATACATGGCATGTTATTTTTCTGTATCTTGTTACGTCCCTCTGAGGACCTGGTTCCCTGCCAGGTTTAGCTGAGACATACCACCCCACAGTACCTGGACCTGGACAGGAGTCTGGATATGCCCTTGAGATGGAGTTAGAGGAGATGCCGTCAGAGTCTACCTGAGTACACCTGGAGTTGGAGCTACATATTTTGAGGATGTTGCGCTAGTTTATCTTATTTTACTTCTGCTTACTTTTTGTAGTGGGATTGTTCCCACCTGACTTTATCTGGGTTGTATATGATATTTCAGAAGGAGAAAAAGAAAGAGGATGAGTTACCAACACAAGAGAAAGAGAGGGGAGGCTCGGGTGGAGCTGTTGCCGGCTGCTCCGGTTGCCGGAGCTGCTGTCGGCCGGTGAGAGGAGGGGGTGGTCGAGGTGGTGGTGGTGAAGGCTGCTGAGGTCGAGGTGGATGGCTTGAGTGGTGGAGTGAATGGTGGTGGTGGAGTTGAGTTGTCGGGTGGAGAGAGGGAGAGGGGACCAGTTATATTAGAGGAAGGAGAGAGAGAGAGAGAGAGAGAGAGATAGAGATGGGTAAATGAGGGAGAGAGAGATGTGCATTAAATAAAGGGGAGGGAGAGAGATTTCCTAGGGATTAGGGCCGGCTGCCATCTATTCTCCCTAGGTATGTGTATGGGTTAAAATGAGAGAATGAGGGGTGGTGATGAGTTGGAGTTTGAATGGAGATGGAGATTGATTGTAGGCTAAAGTTGGTGCATAGTACCATACAAAAAAAAGGAGGAAATGGAGCATGTGACCGGTCAACCATTTCAAAAAATAGGTTTCTCCATTGTTTGCCTCCAATGGGAGGTGGGCACCTAATCATTATTTTACATATAGTTCCCTAGTAGTTTAGGATTTGCACAAAAAGGGAGAATTGTGATTGGATAAGGGTGAAATCCATATTTGGTGTGTTGTAGTGGAGAAATTTGGTGTATGATATTTTGTAGGAGCCATGAGGGTGTGAGTGTGGGTTTGTGTTGGTGTTTGGTCTAGTTTTGGGTTAGGTTGAGTCGGTTGTCCCAAATAAATAAAAAATTATGTCATAGGTGTTCTTAAATTAATTAGAAGTGCATGGGATCTCAATTAGGGGTGACACAAGTGTCATGGACATAGAAGGCTCAAAATAGATTATTATTATATATTGGGTGGCAAGAAATGGGTCAATATTGTGTCTCAAATTTTGATTGGAACGGTATAGGTGCAAAGTTTGGATTTAAAATTAGATATTGTCTGACGATCGTTGTGCGAATAAAATAAAGCACAAGATAGGATATTTATGAGTGAAACAAAGGTCGTAACAGAAGACTGACATGTGTAGGTCAAGGGAGTAAAATTTATTGGAAGTCAAAAGCTAGATTAGCGCTCCAAATATCGAAACAACGGCAAGGTGCACCAAGTGATACAAATTTTGTACGGTTATTTAAAACACAATGTTCTAATTCTAAATATCTCCAAACTAACCCTAATCTTTCTCTAAGCAAGCATACATAAATTTGGTCGAGAGGGTTTAAAAATGCCATCTTCATGTCCATTTGCTCGACCTCCAAGTCAAAACTGGCTGCCAATACTAGCACCACTTGAATAGATGACTGTTTAACGACTGACAAAAAGATCTCATCATAATCTATGCCTTTTCGCTGACCGTAGCCTTTAACTACCAGCCTCGCTTTGTATCGAGTGCAAGTAGCATTATCTGTCTGCTTCACTATGAACATCCATCGATTCTTCAAAGCCTTCTTGCCCTTTGGCAACCGCACCAGATCATAAGTAAAGTTGGCCTCCAAGGAACTCATCTTCTCCTGCATGACCTCCATCCACTCCTTTCTGTGTTCGTCTTCCACAGCCTCTGCAAAACTTTTGGGTTCTCTTTCGTCAGTAAGTAGAACATACTCACCCGGTGAGTATCTCGTAGATGGATGACGCTCTCTATCGTTCCTCCTCAATGGAACCACTAGTGCTGGCTGTATACCAACAGCCCCCTCCCCTTCAGGAACTACTTTCTCGGCATGCTCATCCTCCTGAGGGTCACCCTGACCACTATCAACAGGCTGATGATTAAGGTTGGGAGCAACTTAATGTACTAGCTCTCCCATAACTGGATCCTTTGCGATGTCCTCTAGAAACTGCTCGAAGCAAAATAACCCTAACTCAGGCAATTCCTCAGCCTCAGAAGGTATCTCAAAATCCTGAGTGTTGGTCATGGTCTGATCCTCGACGAATACCATGTCCCTGCTTCTGTAGATCTTTCTTACCATTGGGTCGTAGAGTCTATAGCCAAATTTATCCCGACCAAAACCGACAAAGGCGCACAGCCTTGTCTTCGACTCAAGTTTGGATCTCTCTTCCTTCGGTACATGCACGAAGGCCTTGCAACCAAACACTCGCAGTAATTGTATGATGGGTCTTTGTCGTACCATATTTTATCAGGCACATCATACTGTAAAGCAGCACTAGGAGATAAACTAATAATATAAGCAGCTTTGTAAAGAGCCTCATCCTAATAGCTGTCCGAAAAGTTTGCTTCTGACAGCAAATACTGTACCTCTCCATCAGTATCCTGTTCATCCGCTCCACTACACAATTGACCTAAGGTGTCTTTGGCGGAGTCTTCTGGTGTCGTATCCTTTGCTCTCTGTAGTATGCATCAAAGGGACCGATATATTCGCCACCATTGTCCGACCGAACACATAGGGCAGCACCCGATGCTTGGTCTTTAAGGCATAGACCCAAACCTTCCTGAAAAAAATATCAATAAAATTTAAAAATTAAGAAGCACCACCAATAGATTTTATCTTCATAGGACCGCAGACATCCGATTGAATCAACTCGAGCAATGCCGGCTTCCTTGAACTTGGATGACTTTAGAAAGATACCATATTTTGCTTTTCTGCCAAACAGTGCGTGCACCTCTCCAGCTTTGTAGACTTGAGTCCTGGAATCACCTTCCTGTTCACCAAGTAGTTCATCCCCTTCTCGCTGATGTGGCTGGGCCGTCTGTGCCACAACTCGGTAGACGTATCAGTAGTTGCGTTCACCTCATGTGCCCCATGTGCGCTCCCTTCCATATAGTAGAGTCTGGACCTCTTGCTTCCTCTGGCAATCACCATCGAACCTCTGGAAAGCTTCCACCGACTGTTCTAAAAGAGATTGAAGAAACCCTCATCATCCAACCTTTCAACCGATACCAGGTTAAAACGGATATCAGGGACATGACGAACATCTTTCAGAACAAGAATTATACCCGTATTTATCCTCAAATGCACATCTCCATTGTCCATCTTCAACACTCTACAGTCGTCTGTTGTGTAAGTAGCAAATAATACTATATTGTGAGATACGTGCACTGAAGCACCGGAGTCCACCAGCCAAGAGTTTTTATCGCAGGCGAGGTTCATAACAACTACATCACCTACAATGATCAGATCGCCTTCATGTGTCGAGGCCGCCGCTGTAGTGTTCTCGCCCTGCTTCCTTTTATCGTCCTTTTTCTCTCTCTTTTAAGCGAAACAATTTCGCTTGATGTGGCTCTTCTTGCCACAATGGTAATATTTCGAGTCCTCGTACTGAGACCTTCCCCTGATTTTATCTCTGCCACCGCCTGGACCCCTGATTTTACCCCTTCTGCGGCTCTCTGAAACAAGTGCCTCTGAGTGGGATGTGGATAAAGTGCTCTGAGAACGTCTTCGCATCTCTTCATTCAGTACCCGGCTCTTGGCAAACTCCAGACTGACCACGCCTTCTGGTGCAAAAGCGATCATAGACACTCGTACGGTCTCCCACGAGTCTGGCAATGTACACAGCAGTCATAGTTCCTGAATCTCGTCGTCAAACTTGACTCCCATCGAGGATAGCCGGTCAACCATGTCCTGGACTCACTCAATTGATCCGTAGTGGATGCCCATCTTTGTACCAAAGACCCATCATCATCTAGATCAGAAAAAATTTATTTACCCCGGTCTTCTTCGAATACAAAAATTCCGGGTCTATTTATATAAACTGTGATTTTAAAACTGCAGGTAGAGTTTTGTTGTAAATATTTAACAAACTGCAGCCTATTTATTTTAATTTTTTAATTTTGCGATATTTTGCGACGTTCACCGACATACATTTATGTCGGTGAACGTCGCTACCTGGAAAATATGTACATTTAGTACGTTGCTACACGTCGCTAACATACTGACATGGCAAAACTTGCAATATCAGCATTCTTTTAGCAAAACGTCGCTAATATAGCAACGTGTTGCGACCAATGCTTGCGTCACAAATTTAACGACGACACGTCGCTAACCGTCGTATATTCTGCGATGTCATATCATCGCAAATATACGTCACTACAGCGATAACTAGCGACATTTTTGTTGTCAGCGACCATGTAATACGCGACGACGTAAAAATATCGCTAATGACGTCGCCAAAATATTTTAGCGACGTTATTTTACATATTATCGACATTTTTTATCGTCGCTAATATGTGTTATTCTGGTAGTCTTATCCCACAGTGTCCTCACGTGCTCAATACTGGCAACGTGGTTGTACACGTTCTCGTCAATGAACTACCTGATGTACCCACATACCTGTATATGCTCGAACTTTCAGTCCTCTTCGAATTTGTCACTGGGCCTCTCGGAAGCAAATATCGGCTGATGCAGATTCTTGACAAATAGCAGATCCTCCATCTTTCTCCTCTAGTAGTGATAGTTGGTACCGTGCAGGTTTACCATGCGCACCGGCTTTCCGTCCATCTCTCCTTCCTGGTTTGCCTGTCAACTCCTGACACCCTTCTGAAATTTTAAAACCTGGCTCTGATACAATACTGTTGGGAACGAAATATGGAAACCGTTCCCCAAACCAGAGAGTACCTGCGAGAGAACCGAGAAAAATGCACAAACCAAAAAATATCAAACATAAATCACAGACATAGAGTTTTACGTAGAAAATCCAGATAGTAAAAACTACGGGACGATCGGAGTCCAACCCTGAAGAACCTCCACTAATGGAATAAAGAGATTACACCCTTTACAAGCTCCTCATTGATCCAACATGGATCACAGCAACTCTTTGGAACAGAAAATAGATTACAACCACGAAAAAAAGACAATAAAAAATATTCCAAATTGATCCCCTTCTCCGAAATGGCCTCCAATCTTTCTCCTTTCCAAAGTTGCAATGGCATTCTTGCCACCTTTTTTCCTCTCTCTTATATTTTTTCTCATGTTGTTTTATATTCCATGAGCCTTTATATAAACCCTTGCATCAATTAGGGTTTTCATATGGAATATATATATGGAAGCCAAAAATATTTATGAAAATTTAATTACATTCAATAATATATTTAATGGAAATCAAATCATAAATTAGTTTACCATAAATTAAAAATCCAATTATATAGAAAGTTAATATATGAAAGATCCAATCATAAATATATAATTAAAGTCAAAGATAAAAATCTAATATAATATTTGCTTACCATAAATATTTCAATACATGACGCTCGATGCACTTTCTGAACTTTTTCATCACACGGATGGCGCTCGTCGCACTCCGAGTATTCTCCACATAGGTTGGGAACCCCACCCACTCCAACAAACCTACTCATGAAGATGAACTAAAGTGACTCTTGTGGTTACCGGAGAGAGGCATAAGATCCAGATTTGGTGGTAGAAAACCAGTGGATCGAGTCACATGGACGTATTATTTTTCTATTTATAAATGATAGAAGTTAAAACCAGTGAACCCAAAAAATATGCAATACAACGTACATAAATTCCTTATGTCGGACATCTCAAATCTACTCATGGGCAGTGGCAGTACAAACATGTAGACATGTCATTGGACATTTGTGGGCATTATTTCAGGTACGCAGGTGCAGTAGCGCTGCTTGGATATACATGACATGATGTATGGAACGGTAAGTACCTTTGTGGGCAAGAGAAAGAGTAAGAGTATTGCATCGCCTTTGTGGCATTTTTATTTGGACCCTATCGAGAGCTTTGCTACGTATACTCTGATGTGTGCTTGGTACACAATACTTGACTTTCGTTGCAACTTGGTCGTTTCGGTGATAACTTTGATGTTTGACAGCATCGCCTTGTACGAGCGCAACTCCAGGCTCGTACGGCATCACGTCCCGATTAGAACGATTGTCCTGCGGGAGCGCTGCAACGTAGTGATTCATGTTCAGCGGGAACGACTGAGCTTGCGGGAGATTAGAACAAAATAAATTTACATGGTGCATCTTTTAGGAGATGGTTGGATTTAAGTGGAAAATATACTTAACATTTGTTACAACATTTACATTTTTAGTTGTATTAATAGTAAACGGGAGGAATTGGACGTAACAATATTAGTTACAATAATATTTATTATATCATTTATGTTATTTTTCTTTATTCTCTTTTCATTCGTGATATAGTTACAGTGGAACAAAATTTGTATTAACAATGGCAAAAGTTGTAATAAATCATCATGATATATTATTCTAAATAATAATTTTTTAAATCCTGCTAAATCATTTACGTGCAACATGACAATGTAAGTGCAATATCAATAACAATAATAAATTCTAAATACAAAAAATTACGTATACAACATAGAAAATTTCAAAATTTACTTATGGATCATTGAAGTTTTAATTTTGCATATAAAGCATTGAAACGTCTTTAAAAAATATGTTTATTAGTCGAATGCTAAAAACGTCCTTAATAAGGACATTTTTAGTACAATTTATTTTTTACTGCCAGTTTAACAAGAGAATTAAAGGAAAAAAATGTTAAAGAAAAAAAACATGTTAGCGGAAAGATATTAATAAACCGACACGCACAACAGATTTACTTTTAATTCTCGTTAAACCGAATAGCACAGAAACGTCCTTAAAATGGACATTTGTGCACAATTGCTCAAAAATGGCATTAAAAAGAACGTTTCAGTGCTTTATATGTAATTTAGATATTTTAATGCTCTACAGATAATTTTTACAAATTACTATGTTGTATACGTAATTTTCTGATCTAAATACTATTAGTATTGCATAGTACTTTTATTTACTGTCAATCAAATAGTCCTTTCTTGAGAACTCTGTATGCAACTCATTTGATATTGTTTGTAAATAAATAAGTTTTGGGATAGCTTTTTAAAACAGATAATTTACTGTAGCGAAATAAATTTATATTAAATTCATGTAAACGAAACAAGTTTGGGAAATTTTTAAAAAAAGTCAGAGTCCGCCAACAGTGTTGGCGGAAAACACAACTGCTGTACACGTACGCAGCAAAAAAATTTAAAAAAATTAATGTGGGTCCCACGGCCAATTTTCGCCAACCGTGTTGGCTAAAATGGGGGGGGGGGGCAATTTCAGCCAACACGTTTGGCGAAAATTTACCGTGGGGCCCACGGTTTATTTTTTTGGTTTGGTTTGGTTTGTTTACTTAGTTTGGTTTGATTGGTTTTTTGGTTGGTTTATTTTAATTAGTTATATTTTTGTTTTATTTAGTTTAGTTTTGTTTTGTAATTAGATTTAAGTAAATTTATTTTAACGAAATAAAATTAAAATAAATTAATTGGAAAGAAATATTTATAAATATTTTTTTCGTAAAATAAAAAAAAGTAAATAAAGAAGAAAAAAATAAAATAAAAACTAGTATTTATTTCTGTCCTCTAATTTTTTGTTTATTTTAATGGTTTAGTTTTTTTATATGAAAAAAAAGACAAAATAAAGAAGAAAGACAAATATCAGGGAATGATTTGGTTTTGATTTTGGTTTGAAATTGGGTTGGGTCTATGGGTTGGTTTAGTAGTTGGTTTATGTACAACGGCTATTTTATAACTGCTCTTTCAACGGCTCTTATTTTTTCAATGTTCATATCCAACGTTCGTCTAACGATCGGTTCGAA
The DNA here is from genome assembly GCA_036927795.1 of Iris macrosiphon. Lineage (NCBI taxonomy): Eukaryota > Viridiplantae > Streptophyta > Magnoliopsida > Asparagales > Iridaceae > Iris > Iris macrosiphon. The sequence goes on along the minus strand of JAYESA010000005.1, from coordinate 319,020,529 downwards.
GTTACCTATATAAAAGTAGTATTTGTTTGATATCAGCATATCAAACATTGCAATCAAAAATTTTATTTCTTTTCATACGAAATTTTTTTCTTTCGACACAGGAGAAGCTCAGTTCAATATACAATCTTTGAAGCCCATTTTCTTGTTGCCATGGATCGAAGTATAACAATAATATGCTCACTTGGTGGTGTACTAAATGGGTTAGCTTATGAAGGAGGTTTAGTTGAAGTTCTTTTAATTGATCAAAATATTTTGTTTGATAATTTACGTAATCTAATATTTGAAATTTTTTCTATTGACTGTGAATTTTTATTGGTACATATTTATCTATCTAATTGCATAAATTTAGTTAGTGAGGAGGCATAAAAATTTATTCTTGAAGTTAATATACAATCAACATATATTAATATTTTTGTGACTCCACCACCACCACCACCACCAAGAATTAGTAGTGGTCCTAGTTCTTCTCACCAAGTTATTTTATTTACTGAAGAAGAACATAGAGTAGATAATGGTAATATCGACGATGAAAATAGTGATAACTTAATAGAAAATATAGATGATGTACTTGATGATAATGTTGATAGTTTAAACAATTTATTCATTGGAAGAGAATTTATAAATCGTCATGCATTTAGAAGTTTTATTAGTGATATAGCAATTGCAAAAAAATAATTGTTGCAGGGCTACTAGAAATAATGCCAGTGGAATTGTATATAAATATAATGTTTATATTTGTAATTGGAGAGTGTACGCTAAAGCCATTCGCAACGGCGAAACATTCGTCATTAGTACGCTAGAAAATGTACATTCTTGTTTAGGTGGACTTATAACGGAAAATTATCCATTAGCGCCAACTATATGGGTTAAGAATAAGATTATTGATAAAATTCATGATAATCAGTCGTATAGTCCATCACATGTTATAAATGATATCTATAGGGAACACCGAATACATATTAAATATTGTAAAGCCTGGAAAGCTTGAGAAATTGCTCTATCAGAAATAAATGGTAGTTATATTGATGCATATAGTAGTCTTGAAGAGTATGCTTTTACAATCGTTGAGACAAATTCAGGTAGCAGATGTTATATAAAGACTACAGAAAATAATAAGTTTCAAAGAATTTTTATTTGTTTCAAGGCATGCATTGATGGTTTTTTAAGGGGATGTTTACCTGTGATTAGTACTGATGCTACATTTCTTTCCTCTAAATTTTAAGGTATTTTATTTATTGCGTGTGCTCATGATCCTAACTATCAATTATATCCAATTGCTTATGCTGTTACTGAGAGCGAAAACACGGATTCTTGGACTTGGTTTTTAAACGGTTTGAAAACATCTTTTGAAGGTAGTTTTAATACGTAGGATACAATTTCTTTTATATCAGATAAACATAAAGGATTAATAAATGCCATGCGTGCTACTTTTCCGGAATTGCCTCATTTTTATTGTATTCAATATTTTAGACAAAATTTAAAACTAGTATGTAGACTGCCTTATTTTCAACGTAAATTAGACTACCTTGCAAGATGTTATAATGAGACAGATGCGAATATTTGCTTTGAAATAATTAAGGCTGAAAATATCGATGTTTACAAATGGCTTGTTGGAGTAAATGATGAAACTCGTATTTTATCACACTGGATAACAACTTATTTTCCTTGTCCTAGATTAGATATTAACACGTCGAACCTTGCTGGATGCTTCAATAACTGGGTTAAAAACTTACGCGATAAACCAATAACAACACTACTTGATGGTATTCGAGCCAAAATCATAACACTTCAGGACAAAAATCGGCAAAAAGCTGATAATCTTGTAAATCCCTGATTTTTCAAGAATTTTTTTAAATGAATTTTTCATAATTTACTGTCATTTTTTGGGATTTTTAATTAATTAAACTAAGGTGTTTTGATTATTAAATGATTTTTAATTGATGTTAAATAATATTAAAATATTATGAAAATAATATTTTTTGGTGTAAAATGAAAAATTAAACATAGGATAATTTTCCGGGAATTTATTGGACCCCAGAAACATTTTTAAAGACCTAAAAACTAAATTATAATTAAACCAAAATAAACCCTGAAATAAAGTCGGTTCAATTGAACCAAACCAACCCAAACCGGACTGGTTTAACAAACCCAAACCCAAATCCTTATTGGGTCGGATCCGGGCCCAAAACCCAGACCCGACCCACTAACCCGACCCGCACCCTTTGCCTGTTGGATCGGGTCGGATCCTATCCTCCACCCGACCCGACCCGGATCCAATAACCCGAACCCCTAAACCTAACCCCCGACTGTAGCGATTCACGGCCGCCGCCCTCCGCCGTTCCGCCTCCCTAGCACCGCTCCGGCTACCGAAATGGTCCCCGCCCCGCTGCCCCGACCTCTCGCTCCGCCTCCCGCACCGGCCGCCCGTCCACATCCCTCTCCGCCTCTATAAAACCCCTCCTCCTCCGCCCCGCTCGACCCTTCGTCCCCGATGAGCCGCCTCCGGCTGAGCCCTCTCCCCGCAGCCTCCAGCCTCCGCGAGCAGCGCCCCAAGCCGCCCCAGCCCCTAGCCACCTTCTTCCCCGACGAGCGCCGCCTCCCTCCTCTGCTCCGCTCCACCTCCGTCTCCCCGAGCCCCCAGCACCCTGTCCCCGCAGAGCCGCCTCCGCCTCCCTGCTCCTCCGTCCTCGCCGGCCAGCATCCCGGTCGCCTCGACCAGCCGAGCCGACTTCGCCCTCCGCCGACGAAGCAACGGTCGCCCCGAGCAGTCGCCGGAACCATAACCCTAGAACAGGGTGAACAGTGCCGTGTCCACTGTGTTGTGTCGTGTCAAGACGACTCACGGACACGAAAACCCCGTTCCACGGAGCCCTCTTCAGGTAACCCGTTCTCTCTCCTCGCTGCTCTATTTTTAGTTCCGTCTGTTGTGACACGTAGACTGCGTAACCCTCTCGATGCCCGTACAACCCGCTCGGTGTGTCGCATCCTGTGGCGATCGCGAACCGCGATCCAAAAACAGGAAAAATAATACCCTATTTTACCCCGAAACTGAGTGCGCTCCGCCAAACGGGACGACTTGGTCGCGTACGATCTTTACCGAAAGGTGCGCGCCGTCGATACGGACGTGCGAGATTTCACAGAAGTTGATTTGGATGTGCGTGCACACCGGAATCAACGCGTATCCGCCGACAACGTCCCGTATCCACCTGTTCTGAATCTCGTTGTAACTTTGTGTACACACGTCGGATTAAAACGAAACTTACGCCATCGGACTCGTAGCAATACGCTGGTCTTGTGACCTAAGTTTGGTTCGATTCTGAGAATGTTGACAAAATTGCGTATTGTGGGCCCCACGGCTCCACTTGACGGACGATTTTGTGATCGGCTCATCGGAATCCAATTCTGGAAGTTCCGTTGGGTTCGTATCATTGTTCTAGACTTGTTGACACTAAGTTGGACGAATTTGGAGACCATTAGTTCTGACACATTTTTCGGTGCGAAGCGGACCACATGTGGACCCCGCTTTGACTAGAAATTGTCATTTTTGCCCCTGTGTCCAAATTGGGCTCAAGGACAGGCATTTCTAGCTATTTGATATTTTTTAAATCTGATGGTGATGTCTATTTCAGCAACCGGAGGAGTCCCTGCAGAACCCGTTGAAGTCAGAGCTACAGTTGGAGCCAGAACCCCAGGCAAGTGTACCTTGCCAAAACTTGCAGTTCTTGTTACATATTTCTTTGTCTTATTTATATCTTGTACATGCTTAACCTAGGACCGTGTGACTTACTAAGCGTCCAATTAATAGTCGGGTGCCAACACTGTACGCAGAGTTGTGTAAACGTCACCTAGAGATGGATATCGTGACCCTTTACATTCTAGTGCTTGCATTATCAAGTACGTTATACCCAGGACACTTGACACTATTATGAGACAGAATCTTCCTGAAATATTCAAGGTGATTCTGTGTAGGTTGCAGGATTTATGACATAGATATTTTATTCATAGTTAGTATATGACTTGCTGCATTAGTTTTTGATCTTACGTGACATGGACATGAGGCATCGTGGACATGAGACGTATGATTACATTGGGTAGGGAGAGACACACAGGCTATAGTATACTACATAGTAAATTACATAGTAAAATACATAGTAACACTGCTACAGGCTCCCAGACACAGAGCTTGTAGTGGTCTCAGCCTGAGTTCTAGTGATGCTCTCAACTTGCATTCACATAGATGGTTATATAGTTCACCCTATTGTTTCATTTATTGCTGCTCTGCATTTATTTTGGCATGAGTTATTTTGTACCTTTCTATGTCCCCTGAGGACCTGGATCTGGATTATGTCCCCAGGGTTAGCAAAGGATATCTATCCTGAGGTGTACGGAACAGGAGCACTTCTCGGAACAGTACTAGAACCTGAGGACGAGGTGATCGCTGGGGATTTTTCCTGAATATCTGCTTCTTCTATGCTCAGTCTTGCTGCTTTTAAACTCTTTTAATTCTTGTTTAAAGAACAATTGTAACAGACTTATTGTCGGGTTGTTCCCCGATTTTATTTACTTGTGACTGGATGATGTTTATTTTCTTTTGTTGATATTGCTGTATTTATTCTGTAGATGAGATTAGTATACCCTTATTATTATATTACAGCTTAATTATGCCCCGATGGATCCATTAAATTGGGATTGTCCATCGGTGTGTGCTGCTGGCCATTGCCACGTGTCTAGTCCCTCGATATTTTGGGACTGGGGCGTGACAAATCTTGCAACTGATTATTGTCCGAAGATGTTAAATACTATGGCCAGTATCACAAGAAAAAGACACCAGCTGCAAATATTGAGTATAGTTGGTTATTTGTTTGAAAAACTAGATCGTGAAACAAACAGAACATATGTTGTGAACTTAGATGAAAAATATTGTACATGTTTTAAATGGTATCATACTTGTCTGCCATGTGTACATGTATGTTATGCTTGTAATTCTAAAAATATTAGCATCGAGAGTTTTTATCCAGGTATTTTTTTCCAAAGAAGCATTAAGAAGCGTATATGAGCCGCACCTGGAGCCGATTCTAGTCCCTTACAACATTCAAAGTACACTGGTTATAGGCGATATTGGAGTACCAGATGTACGACGGAAAGTGGGAAGACCAAAGAAGAACCGCATCATGGCGAAGGATCAATCATCAAGAGATCTCCGATGTAGCAACTGTAATGGTTTAGGACACAATCGAAGAAGATGTACTAACCAACCAAGAGAATAAATGCATTGGCATAGATTTTCTTAGAAAAGTTATGTTCATTGATGTAATTTAATTTCTAATACATAAATTTCTCATATAGCAGTATAAGAATTTCATTCTCTCCCTCTTGCCATCCTGTCATAATTCCTACGAGGCCTTGACCTAAGACCGAGTCTATTTCTTCTTGCTACTGTATCCTCAAGTCTCTCCCCTGGCAATGGTGCCCATGGGTCAAATTCATCAGTCTCTTGTGTCTGCACCGGCGCTGTTGGAGTCACAGATAACTGAGTAGCTGTATCAAACTAGGGTGCATCAAATATAGAAGTGGCCATCTGTATGTAATAATCCCAATAGTCACCACCAGGTTGTGAAGTCCCCTCGTCCGCCTCTCGATCCATCTGTGGGGTACGTACCTGTGACGTTCCCTCGCCTGCCCACTGATAAGTGCCTTGGCCCGCCCACTGGGAAGTGCCATGGCCAGACCACTAGGAAGTGCCCTGGTCAGCCTGTTGGGAAGTGCCCTGGTCAGCCTGTTGGAAAATATCCTGCTCAACCTGCTGAGGGATCTCGTCATCTTGTTGAGGCGGGCTATCCATATGACAAACATGAGGATAGTTTCTACGCGGACGTGGTTGTCGTCGGCTAACTAAGCCTTGAGGATAATCTGGTGGAATATGTAACAGAGGGTTGGGTGGAGTCGGAAATGCTTGCACATCATCCAAAAATGATCTTACTGCTGTGCTTAACGAGTCTCTCACTGGATGATTTTCACATGCTATATTCAAATTTGGAAGCTGAAATATTAAGTAGAATCCAATTAATTCATAATAAAAAAACTATGGAGACAAAAATTTTTATCAATAAAATACGTACCTTCTCCATTACATGTTGATACCATTCACGATAACTAGCATCATCAACGGCCCGATGTTGGAATCGCAACTCCTCATATTGGTAGGATCGGTTACTGATAAGAGGAGCTCCCCACCAAGATCTATAGGCTATATCACCTAATGCTACACCATTTAAACAAATATGAGCGTTTGATTTCATATAATTTTAAAAAAATAATTTTGTTCAACTTTTTAAATAACTTACCCTCATCTATAGAGTCCATTAGTTGAGACGTCTGTACCACGGGCTGTGTCTCCAATCTAGAATTCTACTGTGGAATCATTTTGCTTGCTCTTTTAGTTGCACTCCCTTTACCACTATTTAAACATGGTGGCTCATCGAGAATCTTTTGTTTCACCCAGAATTGTCTCATAACGCGATCAGCTGGATGATACATGATTTCACCGTCGAATATCAGGAAACAACTATTGACACTAAGGTCATAGGCTGTTGTTTGTATCTCAGTAGGATTATGCTCAAGCCGGTACGGATAGTATGTCACCTATTTTATGACAAAAAATTATAAGATAATGGTTATAATGACTTTATAAAATAATAATACAGATATTTTACCTCGTTATACTTCGGTGTATCAAATTTGACCCGGTATAAAGAGATAACCGCATGTTTACAGTGTACTGGATCTGCTGCATCCGCAGTCCACCGTAAAGCTGACGGAAAGACACCAACGTCGGTATTAATGCGGGAGACTGGCCTACCAATGTGAAAGTGGTCGTAGGACCAAACCTAAAAAATATGACCATATGATATAAGTGCATCTATTTTCAATGTAAATGGAATTGAATAAAACTTTTCATATGATATAAATATGACCATATGATACCTGTATTAATGTCGCACAACCACTTAGATTTACCTTCATTGCATTCATGTCTTCAAATTGTACAAAATCTGTCATAGAACTATATAAATATGCCAACACTGACGCTCCCCAAGCGTGGCGCGTAGGTGCGGTCAGGTCTACCAAAAAAGGTAAAAAACGTAAATCAACTAAATTGGATGAGTCTGCAAACAATATTTCGCTTAATAAACCTAGCAATTAGGCTCTGGTGCAAGCAATGACCTGAAAAAATGATAAAAATATTATATGCGTTAAATTTAATTAAAAATATACTACGTAAATAATAACATAAGTTGCAAAAAAAAGCATACTTACCCGATCCTCATCAACTGAGATAACTTGATTACCAATACGATCTAGGTGCAAAAAGTTATGACGGAGCCACGTAAATGTCACAAGATTTTTACTACATTTATTACGCGGCGCCTCCACACCTAGGTACTTTGTAATCATAGTGTCGACGAAAATTGATTTGTCAAATATTATAGGTTCACCCGTAATAGGTAAACCTAAAATATTTGCCACATATGCTAGAATAATACTCATCTCTCCGAATGGTAGCTGAAAGGTATTTCGTCCGGGCCACCAACGCTCAACTAAACTGAAGATTAAGTCTCTATCGTGTTGCATAAAATGTATCTTGTCAACATAATAAAAGCCAAATATTTTCAACAGTGCCACCTGGTGGTCGATCAACCTCCAATACCCAAGTCTGTTATCGTGACGCCACGAGGCATGCTCCCGGCACCGTTCATTATTAGTATAATCGTATTGCTATATATGAAAAATATAGACGATGTTATTAGTAGACATGTACAAAATATCATTCATATTTATTTACACAATTATATTTTATTGTACCTTCCCATAAAATACCAAAGTAGATATATGTTTCGCACGTTGCTGGATTATTAAATCCGTAGTAGGGCCTCCAGGAATACGTCCGTCGTTTTGGCTGTCCATCTGTACAATTATGGTTGTCAAAACACAAATTTTGGCTGTCCGTAATTTTACCCATTACATAACTTAAATTTACTAAATAAATACTAGTATCCTAACATTTAAAAAATAAAAACTAACATCAAATTATTGCATATACAAATAAGAGTAAAAATGAAGAAGAATAGAATAAAGACCTTCAACAATAAGGATTGTTGTGCTCACAAAGACTGCTGTGTCCACTTACAAATGAGAGAAAATTAAGGCTGCTCAAATTGCTGCTACGTGCTCACAAGGAATGCTGTAAATGATCACAAGGAATGCTGTAAATTAAGACTCTTCTTCTTCCTCCTTGCATTCTGTTCTTCTTCCTCCTTCTCTTCTTATAGCTCCCACCTCGCACCAACTTCTTCTCTGTTGTACTCCTCTCTCTCCTCCCCCACGAGACATGTCTTTTTTTTTTACTCTCACGTCTCTTCTTCTTTTTTCTCACTCACGTCTCTTCTTCTTTTTTCCTCACGTCTCTTCTTCTTTTTTCTCACTCACATCTCTTCTTCTTTTTTCTTGTCAAGTCTTTTTTTTTTCTGTCAACTCTTGTCTCTCAGTCATTATTGTCTCTTTCTCGTTAAACCAAACCGAGGAACATTATCCCCTTCCACGTGAACCAACTCCTGAACCAACATCAATCCATAAATAAAAAAACCAAAGCAAACCATAATTCAAAACAAAACTAAATAAAAAAAAAAATCAAAATCCAAAACAAAACTAAATAAAAAACTAAATAAAAAATATTGGTTGAAATTTTTGGCTAAAAAAACTAAATAAAAAAACTAAATCCAAAACAAAACCAAATAATCAAACAAAACCAACAAAAAAAAATCAACCAAAAAAAACCAATCCAAACCACCCAAAAGAACCCGTGGGCCCCACACCCAAAATCTGCCAACTATGTTGGCTGAATTTGGGTGGGGGACCCCAGGATTCTTTTGGGTGGTTTGGGTTGGTTTGTTTTGGTTGGTTTAGTTGGTTTGGTTTGATTATTTATTTTGTTTTATTAGTTTTTTTTATAATAGACATAAAATAATTAATTTAAATGTTCCTAAATTTTTTTTTGAGATCGAAACATCGTTTTAAATCCATGGGCCCTCACATCCAATATAAATTTATTTCACTACAGTAAATTTTAAATATTCAAAAATAAGATTACCGAAAGTCAAATTTGGAGGTCGAAACATCATTTTTTTGCGATTCTAAAAATTTTCAAAGTCCATCAAACAGTGAAATAATTTATCCTATAGTACTTTTTCATACGATCATTTTGGCACAAACTGGGCCTTGTTTCGATCTCTCAGTCAAAAGTTATGATACTTTAAAGTTTTAAAATTTATATTTTTGCCTGTAACATATGCGTCTTGTTTCGGATAAATTTTTTTTCTACATGATTTGTGTTACTCTCGTCGAAAACATACAAATCGACTTATTATTTAACGAAAAACGATTTCAAAACAAGTAGTTATGGCCGCTCGAAGTCTGCTCGACGGCAGACGTAATAGTCTTACGGCAGATTTTTATTATTATTATTTTTTTAACGTCTGTTAACGACGAAAAAATTTACGATAAAAATATAATATTTTTAAATATAAATGTCCAATTGATATTGATATTTTTTACGTAATTTTTTAAACTTTTATACTTTAGATGAAATTTATACAAATTTTGATGCTTTGGAAACAAATTTTCGAACAAAATATTTTTAAATATTTCTTTCCAATTAATTTATTTTAGTTTTATTTCGTTAAAATAAATGTACTTAAATCTAACTACAAAACAAAACTAAACTAAATAAATAAAACAAAAATATAACTAATTAAAATAAACCAACCAAAAAAACCAATCAAACCAAACTAAGTAAACAAACAAACCAAACAAAACCAAAAAAATAAACTGTGGGCCCCACGGCCAATTTCCGCCAACTGTGTTGGCTGAAATTGGCCCCCCTCCCAATTTGGCGGAAATTGGCCGTGTGGAGCCCACATTAATTTTTTTTAATTTTTTTGCTGCGTACGTGTACAGCAGTTGTGTTTTCCGCCAACACTGTTGGCGGACTCTGACTTTTTTTAAAAATTTCCCAAATTTGTTTCGTTTACATGAATTTAATATAAATTTATTTCGCTACAGTAAATTTTCTGTTTTTAAAATTACTAGTCACGTACTCGTGGGGTTGCACGTATAATATATATATATATATAATATATATATATATATATATATATATATATATATATATATAATATTATTAAAAAATATATAAAAAGTTAAATTATATTAAAATATTTTAAATATGATTTGAATATATTACAATAAGAATATGTTATAGATATGTTTTTAGAATTTTGGATAGGTATTTAGTTAGATAAATCATGTATTTAATTTAAATATAATTTTAATATTAAACATATTTTAGGATTTATTATATGTTAAGATAGTTATAAAAATATATAATTTTTTTTTATTTTTTTTTATTTTTAAGGTACATACGCGGATAGAAAGATTTTTGAATTTTTTTATTTAATGGAAAATATACATACGGCTTGGACAGCTCATTTTTGAGTTATTTCCAAGCCGCGGTATAATAACTAGTTACCTTAACTTAGGGTGCACACACAAAAAAATTGGTAAAAAATTATATAAAATTTAAATTATTTTAAAATATTTAAAACATAATTTGAGTACATTTTAATAAGAATTTGTTATAGACATTAAAATTTTGGATATGCATTTAGTTATATAATATCATGTACTTAGTTTACATTTAAATATTGAGACTACGTGAGGATACATAACTAGTTAGGATAATTTTTTTTAAAAAGATGTTTTTTGAAGGCTACATGAGGATACATAAATGGTAGTTAGAATATATTTTTTGAATTTCTGATCATTTAGTGAAGGATAAAGATATGTCTTGGCTCAATTTTTTAGCGGTTTCCAAGCGGCATTATAATAGTAGAGATAGGTACGTTCACGTGCATTGTACGTATGCGAAAAAAAATTATAATATTGTTAAAAAATTAGATAAAAATTTAAATTATATTAAATATAATTTGAATATATTTTAAGTAGAATTTGTTATAAACAAATTTTTAGAATTTTGGAAACATATTGCTTGGACGGTTCAATTTTGAACCGTTTTTCAAGCTGTATTATAATAGTAGAGATGAGCAAAATACAGTCTCCTAAAATATCGTCACGAGTTGCACCCTATTTAACACTTCTCATAAACAACAAATATGCAAATTTCGTAATTAAAAAATTATCAACACTGAATAGGCATTCAGTAACGGTTAAAATGATTCAAACTGGAACTTTTCATTCCATAAAAGAAAATTAGAATTACATTCACTGCAACATAATAGTTGGATAGAATTAATGAATAAAGCAACAGCACACAAAAGGTGAAATGGAAGAATATAAAAAGGTGCATCCCTCCCCTCCCTCTCTATTCAATATATACATAACTCCATCCATCACCATAGAATAAAGAAGATGAAAGAGTAGGAAGAAGGAGGAGGAGCATTTTGCCATCATGAAGAAACAACCAGCAGCAGCAGCAGCTACAGTACTTGTCAATATCCCTCCAAATTCCACTCTCCTGAAGCTTCTTTCAAGCTTTCTCATCTTCGCTTTGGGCGTGGTGGTCGGAAATATTTCCACCTCTTCTCTCAACTCTCTCCAAACCATCCAACTAAAATTCCTCTCGTCGCCTCCTCTAGCTACTCCTAGCTCTAGCTATACGGCCAGTACTCCTCCACCAATGCCACCGCGGCTACCGGTGAAATCGGAGGGCTACGTTGAGCCAAAGAAATTAGTGATGCACAACATGAGCGATGAGGAGTTGCTGTGGAGGGCGTCGATGGTGCCGAGACTCAAGAAGCACCCCTTCCACCGAGTCCCAAAGGTGGCCTTCATGTTCCTGGTCAGAGGGGACATACCCTTCGCGCCGCTGTGGGAGAAATTCTTCAAGGGCCATCACCCTCTCTACTCCATCTACGTGCACCCGGATCCGTCATACCAAGCCCAGCTGCCCCAAAATTCCGTCTTCTATGGAAGGAGAGTCCCTAGCAAGGTTAGTTAGTTTATTCACTACATTTCATTTCATTTCATTTCATTCTTCTTTTATAATATCTATCTAATCTATAATAGCAGCCACGTATATTCATTCATATAGTGTTGTTATCGGAGGAGAACATAATTTCACCCTTGTCACTTAATAATTTCGATGATCTCCATGTATGTTCTTTGAAATCTATTATGAAGGGTTATAATATTTTTTTAGAATCAACCTAGATAATTAATTTTCATATATATATATATATTACTCTATGGTCATGAGAAACGTATACACCTCCAAGTAACCTAAGTTTGGAAGGTCAAGAAAGAAAGAGACTGCTTTCCCTGCAATTTAGCATGTAATAGCTGGCTACTACAATTAAGGAAAAACAAACAAAGAAGAAGAAGAAGTATAAGTAACCCTATTGTCTTGTTTTGTGTTGTGATTCCTATGTAGCATGAGTCACATGACAATATATTTTATAGCTATGTGGCAAGATTATATTTACACAAGATAATGAGATATAAAAGTGTTCTCCAATGCAAAAGTATTGAAAAGACAATAAATTTTTTTTTTCCCAGCTTCAATACAACTTTTTCACTTCTTCCTTTTTGTTATAAATATTTTTATTCACAATTGATAATATGGAAATAAAGTATTGTGAAGTTCATTGTCTAGATCTAGACAACCAACTTCACATTGTCTTTGACATGTCAATGCCATGTCAACTTCATAATTTATTTCACATTTGTATTGGAGAAGGAATTTTGAAATAAAAATGTTGTGATTTCTATGTGGCAATTATCTTTTTTATAAACTCACAACAGGATTGGAGATGCTCTAAAATCTGGCTTGTGACTTTTTTGAGGCAAATAATATAGGAAAGAAATAGTTGGCATCCTAAAGCTCTTGGAAATGAAAACTTAACTTTTTCTTCTTCCAGTTAGAAACAAGAAAATATAATTGAAGCTCTTTCTTTACTCTCTCCGTTTTTTCCTTTCATTAATTCTCTGGTTCCAAAAAATGCAGCAAAGATTAAATATTGAGAGAAAAGTAACCAAAAGAAAAATCAGGATACACCACAAGCCAAGCAACAATACCAGCTAGCATCCTAAAATAATAGCCAAACTGTATCTTATACTAAACAACTATATATCTGTCCACATGCATATGCATGGTACATCATAAAGGTTTCCAACATTCTTCTTACACACGCAGGGAGGATCCATGTAAAACAATTATTATATACAAATTAAAGGCATAATGAACTTGTTGCTTGTTGATATTTCTTCAATTGTTATTATAAAATAAATAATTTAACTCTTGGAAAAGGCTTAGAAACCACTTGTGCTACGTTACGTACTTCCAACTGATTATTTTTTCTTCTTCTTCTCAAACGTTGTTATTATAAAATGATCTAACTCATGGAGATAGGCTAGAAACCACTTGCGCTACTTCCAAATAATTATCCCTTACTTCTAATTGTTAGTAGCTTGTTCAGTAGTTTATTTATTATTATTTTTTTAGAGTTCAATTTGATACCTTAATTTACCCTTCTCAAATGCAGATTGGCATGAATATTAATTTCCACAGCTTCTTTGCCTAGCTAACAGTACTGACTCAAATAGTTTTGGCTAGAAATCACATGCTACTCTACGAACTTAAATAAAGGCGCTACTTTTGGGTTCACAATTTGCATGTTAGCATTACTATATATGAACCTCCAGCTCTTTTCAGCTGATATGCATTAAGTGATATCACACTCTGACCGCAATAGCCTCTTCCAGCAAAACCATTTCATGCATGACTAATTTCTTCATGATTACTTCTTGCCGATCTGTTAGTATAGCTAGCTTGTCAATTAGTACAAATTCTTATACCAGTTCTAGCAAATTAATAGAGTTAGGCAAGTTATCAAGACTATACTTAGAGCATCTCCAACCCTTTGGTCTTGTAATGTAATGTAATGTAATGTGCTTTCTATGAGAGCAAATCCCCACACAGACACCTCTCTCTCTCTCTCTCTCTCTCTCTCTCTCTCTCTCTCTCTCTCTCTCTCGTTTGATATCGGTTGAGACCCACATGTAATAGAGAGTGGACATAATATATAAGACAGCCGTTTTGCTTCCGATTTTTATGTGGCATGAGACACAAGACAATATCTTTCTTAGGTGTCAATATATATTATATTCATCCAAAACAATGAAGTAGAAAAATCTTCTCCGATGCGAAAGTATTAAGACAATAAAATCTATATTTTTTTTCAACTTCCAAGACAACTTCTTCCCCTATTCATTTCTTTCTAAATATTTTGATTCATAATTGATGATGTCGAGGTAAAGTCATTGTCAAGTGCATTGTCTAGAACAAGACAACCAACTTCACAATATCTTTGCCATGTCAACATCACAACTTATTTGACATTTACATTGAAGAATGACTTTTTCAATGAAAACTTGTTATTCACAAATTTTTTCCAAACTCACAATAGCATTGGAGATGCTGTTAGCATGGAAGCTCCAATTGAAGAAGATGCATGGGTGGGACCTTATGTCTAGACATTGCTTTTGATTCTTCCTTCTTTTCTCAAAATTAAATTCCTTTCTTGGAAACTCCCTTCCTTTTAAGCAATCATTGTGAAATACTAGGATGAGTGAAATTAAATCATGGTGTAGAAATCTCATTAGAGGACGATGGAAATTGAAACTAATGTAATGGAAATATTCCCCTATTGTATCTATTAAGAAGAAGAAGAAGAAGAGGAGGAGAGATAAAATATAAAGTGATTGTTGATGCATGCATGGCTGCAGGAAGTGGAATGGGGAGAGTTGAGCATGATGGAAGCCGAGCGGCGTCTACTAGCCAATGCGCTCCTCGACTTCTCGAACCAACGGTTCGTCCTCCTCTCGGAGGCGTGCATCCCTCTGTACAACCTGCCGACGATCTACTCGTACCTGATGAATTCCAGCGAGATGAGCTACGTGGACGTGGTCGACGATCCCGGACCTAACGGGCGTGGGCGGTACAACAAGCGGATGCAACCGGAGATAAGGGTGGAGCAGTGGCGGAAAGGGTCCCAGTGGTTCGAGATGGAGAGGGGGCTCGCCGTCGAGGTGGTCTCGGACGAGGTGTACTACCCAATCTTCAAGAAACACTGCAGGCCTACGTGCTACGTAGACGAGCATTACTTGCCCACACTGGTCAACATTAGATTCGGAGGGAGGAATGCCAACCGGAGCCTGACGTGGGTCGACTGGTCCAAGGGAGGCCCGCACCCGGCTAGAATCAACAGGCCGGATGTCAACCCAGACCTGCTCAGATGGATGAGGACTGGAGGAGGGCCCGCCGGCCAATGCACGTACAACGGGAGAAACACCACCATGTGCTACTTGTTTGCCAGGAAGTTCTTGCCAAATTCTTTGATCCGCTTGGAGAAATACTCTACCAAAGTATTGGGATTTGGCAGATGATTCATCATTCATACGTATTCATTCATTCAACAGGATATATACTATCGCAATAATATTTAGGTTGTGTTTGGTTTTGTAGAGGTGGACAATGTAATATTTTTTTTGATATTACATTAATTATAAATCCAAAAACCACTTTAATGTTTTGTCTTTACGCACCTCATTTTAGTCTAGTGAAAATAGCTAGTCTGTCTACCATATAACTCACTTTGTCTTTAGCATTATTACTTTTGGACTTGGAGGCTAAATTTATTATTTGTTTAGAGATGGGCCTTAGTTACTCCAGCTCAATGCCAACCTAATCATGGGCCTTGAAATGGTATGTGGAGTGGGGTTAGATTTGACGTCTTGATAACTATGGGCCTATTAAAACTTAGTTTGGGTTGTATTTTTGGAGGATAGATGTATGTAGGCTGAAAAGTAATTTTTTTAGTGCTTTTTTTTCTGGCAGTCCAAAGTTTTATATTTTATCTACTAAATCGACATCATCTTGGACAAAACACTTTTATTTTTATTTTCTTTGTCATCCCATCCCAGTTCCCACGTTCAATATGAATATTCTTCAGCCCAACTAAGCCCGTCATGACCCCCAAACTGAGATGCGTGGATCGACGGGAATTATAAGAATAACTTCCAATCACTCTCTCAAATATGTTTGTATTATTCAAAGCCATTGTTCTGCAATAAAACATTTTAAAAACGATCAGTTCAATAATGATCACATAATAATTATCATGTAAATTATTTAGATTTAAATTAATATTTATTCTTATATTTTAAAATTTGTAACTCTAGTAATTGTAGGGTTTGAACACTCATTATAACTGTAATAAATTTTTTTTTTCTATTTAATAAATTTTTTTTACTATTATTTGGAGTTAATACTGCATTATTTATTTGGATAATATACTTATTTTTAATTGATATTTGGCTCTAATTCAAGTTACAAACATCATAGTTTAAGACGGTGAGTTGTGATAATATAAAATTATATAGTAATATAGTAATTTTAAACAGTAAATGTATCAAGTGTTGAAAAGCTCAGAAAATAAATAAATAAATCCATGTATGTATCAAAGCAGTTCTCTTGTAATTTAAATGCAATGCAATACAATACAATACAATACAATACAATACAATGTAGGAGATACTAAATGACATAATTTTATAGTTCCACTCCCAACACAATACAGAGAGCAGATATGTTGTTCTACTAATTCTGTTTTATATTTTGTTCCATACTATTATATGTGAACCTCACTTTTATTTTATACCGATTAGATCCACATGTAATAGAATAAAAACAGAATATATGACAGAAATGAGTGAAATAATAGATCTGTTCTGCACAATATGACACAGTACAATACAGTGTTATGTAATTCTGCTTTTTATTTCTGTCCCTCTCTATTTCACTCCCCTCTCATCAGTCTTCAGTCTCAGGGGCTCTGCTGCTACGGTCGGTCCCCATTCCTCGACTCCCTCGGCCGGTGGCCTCAACAGACCCAACCAAGCACTCAACTGAACGTACAAAAGCCACTCTCCCACTCCACTCCATTCCATGCTCACACTACAATGACATACCACCTCCACCACCACCACCACCTTCTCTTCTTCCTCCTCCTCACCATTATTATTCCTTCCACTTACTCCTCCTCTCTCCAACTCCAACCCCAACCCCAACTCGAAGACGACGACCTCCACCTCCTCCTCTCCTTCAAGAACCTCTCCGACCCCACCAACGCCCTCTCCTCATGGAACCTCTCCTATCCCCCTTCCTCCTGGCTCGGCCTGACCTTCACCTTCACGAACAACACCCAGCGCGTCACTCGCATCGTCCTCGAGAATCTCTCATTGACCGGCCCCTCCGGCCTCTCCCTTCTAACCGTCGGCCTCCGCCACCTCCGCGTCCTCAGCCTCAAGTCCAACTCCCTCTCCGGGCCCCTCCCCTCCTCCCTCTCCAACCTCCTCTCCCTCAAGCTCCTCTTCCTCTCCTCCAACCTCTTCTCCGGCCCCATCCCCTCTTCCCTCACACAACTCTCCCACCTCTACCGACTCGACCTCTCCCACAACAACTTCTCCGGCCCCCTACCCCAAGACCTCAACCGTCTCACCAGGCTCATCACCCTCCGTCTCGACTCCAACTCCCTCTCCGGTCCCATCTCCTCCTCCGCCTTCGCCTTTTTGTCCAACAACAACAACAACCACAACCAGCTGCTGCTGCTGCAGGCCCTCAACCTCTCCTCCAACTCCCTCTCCGGCCCCATCCCGCCTTCCTTGTCCTCCTTCCCTGCCTCAGCATTCCAAGGTAACCTACGCTTGTGCGGCCCTCCCTTGTTGTCTTCCACCTGCACGAAGGATCTACTAGTATCCTCGTCGGCCAAATCGTCGCCTGGCTCCGGCTCCGGCTCCGGCTCTGGCTCTGCCGTGGTGGTATCATCCTCTCCGGCCGAGTCTAAGCCAGAGGCTAGGGGGCCTACCCATGGTGGCGGAGTAGGGAGAGGAATCAATAGGCTAGTGGTCTTGGCGATTGTTGTTGGGGATTTTGTCGTGCTGCTTTTAGTCTCTGCAGTCCTCTTCTGCTACTTCTGGAGGAAGATTGCGGCCAGGAGTCGGACCTCCTCGTCGTCTCACGTACAGCAGGGCGAGAAGATTGTTTACTCGTCCACTCCGTATGCTTCTTCTTCTGCTGCTGCTTATGATTATGATGGAGGAGCCGGAGCCGGCGCCGGCGGAGGAGGTTTTGAGAGGGGGAAGATGGTGTTCTTGGACAGAGAGAAGAGGTTCGAATTGGAAGACCTGTTGAAGGCGTCGGCCGAGATGCTGGGCAAGGGAGGGCATGGCACAGCGTATCGAGCCGTGCTGCACCACGGCACAGCTGTAGCGGTGAAGAGGCTGAGAGAGGTCCAGATTGGGAGGAGAGAATTCCAATCACAGATGGAGCTGCTGGGAAGATTACTCCACCCAAACTTGGTTCCTCTCAAGGCCTACTACTACTCCAGAGACGAGAAGCTGCTCGTTTTAGACTACATGCCCGGCGGCAGCTTGTTCTCTCTTCTTCATGGTCACTCATTTTACCTTAATTCTTCTCAACATTTTTTTTGTTTTGTTTCTGTTTTTATAGCAAAACTCTTCACTGATAGTTTTCTTCTCATCAGGAAACCGAGGTCCCAGCCGGACGCCGTTAGACTGGACCTCACGTGTGCACATTGCCACCGGAGCCGCCAGAGGCCTGGCATTCATCCACCACAACAGCCGATCTACGAAGCTTGCCCATGGTAATGTCAAGTCCACCAATATCCTCATCGACAAGGGAGGATACCCCCGGTTAGCCGACTTCGGCCTGGCACAACTCGTGCCATGCCCACACTCCCTAGCCAATGGCTACCGTGCGCCCGAATCCTCCTTCGACTCGCACCACCGTGCATCGTCCTCGCAGAAGGCAGACATCTACGCGCTCGGCATTGTGCTGCTGGAGATCTTGACTGGGAAGTCGGCATCGGAAGGGGAGGTGAATTTGCCGCGATGGGTGCAGTCGGTGGTGCGTGAGGAGTGGACGTCGGAGGTGTTCGATCTGGAGCTGATGAGGTACAAGGGGATAGAGGAGGAGATGGTGGCAATGTTGCAGATTGCAATGGCGTGTGTTGCAACGGCTCCCGAACAGCGCCCGAAGGTTGGCCACGTGGTGAGGATGATTGAGGAAATCCATGGCGGGGGGGAGGTGTCGCCATTGCACGAGTCATTCGATTCCGTATCGGACTCGCCATCGACATCGGAAGATGCCCGGACGATTCGCAGTCAGTGAGTGTACAACACAACAACAACAACAACAACATTCTCCACTGCTGGGTTTCAACGAGTGAGTGTGCTTTTGGAATTTTTGTGTGTTTGTTTGGTGACTATTGTTAGGATTTTAGAGGTATTGCTTGTTCCTGACAAATTTTTAATTTGCAATTGAGGTTAACTACTTACTGTGTCACTTGACGCAGTCGGTATTCTTGACATAGGGGGTGTTTGTTTCTACCTCTAACTAATTAGAGATGAATCACTAACTGAATCTATTTAGTAAAGTGAGATCTCAATCTCTAATTAAGTGAGAATTTTTAGGATTAATTAAGTGAGAATTATGCTTAAGGTCCTTCTAATTGTTGATCCATTGTTAATGCCACATGGAATTTCTTGAGGATTGTTTGTGTGACGGGACTATTGAATAGCATGTTTGTCGCAAGTGTGAGTGATCGATCAGTCGTTTAGTATCAGCTTGAGAGCCAATTAAAGATCTTTGCCAGAGGCCTCCATTACAAGGGAATCTAGGTGAACCTCTTATAGCCAGTCCCCTTTTTTTTCATGGGCTTCTCCTTAAGTAGGATTGGAGGGGTGTACATCAGTCTATGGTAGGTTTATTTGGTCACAACTACGACAATTCGGTTTTGAAATCGATCAACTTGATTTGGTTTAGCTTGACTCAGCTGATCGATTTGGTTGAGGTTCACCATGCCCGTGTAGTACATTGGCGACAATTGAGAGCCTACAGTAGCAAGCTACTACAAATGTACTCTCCTCCTAATTTTTTTTTAAAATTTTATATCATTGTGAGCACATTGACCTACATATCAGATATTGATACTACACTTGATCATTTAGCCAAAATGTCGAAAAAGATTTGCTTTAAAATGTAGCCATGCAGTCCCGTTTTATGATCTGTTCTAAGTCAAACTCTGATTCTGCAAACGATGTGGGACTAAATGTGTTGCACCCTAATAAGAACACACATTTATGTTATTAGTACATTTTAGTGTTTTAACTTTTACTCCGTTATTAGAATAATAGGTCGGGCTGAAATAATAACTTACCATATTTAATCTCAATGATTTATCAGAAGATTGATCAATGATTTATCAGAAGATTCATTCTTCTCTTTCAATCAAGTCGACATCACATTGTTGTCGCTAGATGGTACATTGGACCCTACTTATTTACAAACATGGGTATAATTAGTTCGGTTTTGTTTGGATTTAATCTGTTTTTTAAATGATCAAATTGTGACGGAACTAAGTCGGTCGGTTATTAATAAAATCAAGTCGAACCAAACCGATTGGACCATCGGTTCGATTAAAAATCGATCAGTTCGATTTGATTTGGATCGATTTGGTCGATTCGATCCAAATGTGCACACCCTAGATTTGGTGCTTTAAGTCTCACAAAACCAAAACAAAAGTTTTGGCTCACTTTGGGCTCCAAATAGAAATATTAGTTGCCTCAGTATACCTCCACCTCCGTATAAGAATATGCCATGGACAAAATTTTAAGTCAACAATTTTTCTTTTAAGGAGTCAGATATGGAGACACTTGGCAAAGTCCGGTAAGTCCCTCATAGTATTTAATATTGGTTATTAGTTTAGTTTATCATAGTAGTTTGACTTTACTTTATATATATTTATACAATGTCCTTCTTATACGAGAGATTATTTATATGATAATTATAACTCATAAAAAAACATACTTGATTTTTTTCTTAAAAAAAAAAAATTCTAAATATGTTGTTTTTTAGATTATTATTAAAGGTAGATTTTTTTAAAAAAATGGATTACTATTTAAAATTAAAATTAAAATTTGTAAATATAAATTTGATATTAAAGATATATTGTTTTTTATATTTGTTTTGAAAGATAATTTTTTTTTTTAGATTTTTTTTAAGAAGAGATTCAGATTTTTTTTTGAAGAAAGAGAGTACATATGTTTTGTTAGAAGTTCCCTAACTATACTGTAAGTGTCATGTCTGCCTCCCCTAGCAGAGCCCCCTCGGGTCTTCCGGTTTCGCCTTTAATTTTGGCTACTTTCGGCGCTTCGTCTGATCCCTGCATATTCAATACATTCAAGCATGCTATAGGGGCAGTGTTCTATCATGCAGTGCGCAACATGTATCGTGATATTCTATCTCTTTTAGACAATAGCAGCATCTAGTGGACTATTCATCTTATACAAGAGGGACATCAACATATTCAAGTTAAACGTACAAGTCTAGGAGGAGTACAAGATAGTAAGCTAAATCAATGTATCACTTAAGTAGTGATTCTTACCCCTCGTCGAACAGTTATCCCTACAGCAGACATACAAGTTAGTAATAATTTACATAGATATATGGGTACTCTGGCATGTTCGTCTCTGTATCAAACGGTTAGGTATGCAAGAAGGCTAACCTAGCATGCGTCCTAACTATATGATGGCCCCTGAGTGTTGGATCCCCGGGATCAGCAAGTGGAACTTTATGCCCAAGCTTGCTAATGACTTATTACCCTTCTCGTAAATCAATGACTTCATGTCTCAAGGTATCCAGATCTCTCCCAGGCCGAACGATCCCAGTGCCCCAGGAATCGCTCAAAAGATAAACCTTGTGCACAAGTTGTCTGACCAATGCATGAATGAAATTCTATCCGATAAAGACTATATGATGCACATGTCCAGAAACAAGCAGAGTTTTAATTAAGCGATAGAGCCAATAACTCTTCAGTCTCTTCTATTCAATCAAGCGATAGGTTCAATATTCTTTTCTTTTCAATCGATCGATAGGTTCAATAGCACACAGTACGAGTTATGCATAAAATTATATCTTTAACAGTTCGATATAAGGAAACAGGCAAGCGGAACATATTATAAGCGAGAACGATAACGATTTTATAAATGTAGCATGCAATTTCTGTCTCTTGTATTCTAAGCATGTAATTCTACCTTACCACAGAAATAAAACAGAGCATGTTCAAGCAAACTTTCTACTCTACTCCTTAGGTTGGAAGGGGTTCATTCTAACCTTAGCATACAAGAATAGACAAGTTTATGACATCTTATGACTCTTCTTATTAGCATGGCAATGGTTCGTTTAATAGTTGTGTCTGTATAACTTAGCATACAACTTTCTATTCTTTTACTTAGCATGACAAGGTTCTTTTCAATGATAAGCATTACAAGTTTTCTAGTTAAGCATACATGTTCTCGTTCTATCATTCCCATGCGAACATTCTCTACTTAGCAACAAGAATTATAAAAAAACTTTAGATTCATTATTAAGGCGTGCAAGAATCAGAGAATGAAGTTCTGCCCACTCACATAGATCAATCGTCTTGTGTTTCGATCGGGGAAATCGTCTTGTGTTTCGATCAGGGAACTCTTCAAGAAGCCTTTCGCTCAAGCCAACAAAATAATATCTCTTGTACATAATGCTAAAACGGAGCGGGAAACTACATACTTACTCACCAAGAAAAAGTTTTGTCCTCGAAATTCAAGGTAAAACTTTCGATATTCAGAGCAGCGATAGTCCTCATCCCTCGTCATCCTCAATCAAAAAATCTAGCTATCAGAACTCAATAAAACTCTAGCAATCAGAAATCACAAATCATATCTCTCAAGCAATAAAACAATCCAGAAATTTTTTGCCGGCATCTTTGAGAATATTTACGGATTTATTGTATGGGACGCTCATTGCGGCAACGATATCAAGTGGCAAGGAAACATCTTGAGTTGAAGTGAAGCAACGGAATGGCCAAATGATCGAGTTGCTCTGATACCATTCTGTCACGTCCTGATTCTGCAGGGACCGTTCGTCCTCGCTTGGGGCCTTGAGGAACCGACCGTCCTCGCTTGGGCGTGATGTCGTGCAAGCCTAAGTTGCACTTGCGCAAGGCCAGGGCTTGAACAAGGACAAAATAATCTATTCAGAGTAAGCATTAGCGACACAACATAGCAGAAAAGTAAAGAACACAATGGCATAAGAAAACGAGCTCTTCATTGATATTCAAGTATTACAAGCGGCGCTTGGCCGAGATTACAATTCGATCAAGCGCTCTCTCTCTCTCTCTCTCTCTCTCTCTCTCGATAATAATAATGACATCGTTCCGTACATTACATCCATTTATACAAAAGTATCTCAAAATATTTTGATATGTCTCAAGGCATCGACTCCAGATTTCTGGCTCCTGAGGATGAGAATATGCTATCGCTTCTTCGGACGATCCAGCACCTACGAACAGAACTGGTGGGGGGACAACACTTTGGGGAAAATATTGGTGAGTATAAAAGCAACGAACATAAGCAACACTCTCTAAAACAAACACTAAGTAAGCATGTGATAAAACAAGACATTCTTAGTGATCTTGCTACTTTTACGTAGGTTCATTTCATGTAGTACAAGATCATAGTTAGTTTACTTCTTTTAAAATATATCTTTGAAAATCATTTCCATATCCAATACATTCAAGAATGCTATAGGGCCAGTGTTCTATCGTGCAATGCGCAACATGTATCGTGAGCCATATTATCTCTTCTAGACAATAGCATAATCTAGTGGACTATTCATCTTATATATGAGGGCAGCAACATATTCAAGTTAAACATGCAAGTCTAGAAGGAGTACAAGATAGTAAGCTAAATTCATAAGGCGAGAGATACTTGATGATAAATTGTGTAATAGCAAGGATTGATTGAAAACAAAATGAAAGTGTTGATAAACGGGTTGGATATAAAGTTGATATGTGTCAGGATGGATAAGTTGAAGATCGTTCTTGAAGATTGAACAAAACATGAATTTTGACTTGGTTAGGATGCAAACGATAACATCAAAATGTCTATCGTGTTTGGAAGAGTATGATTGTTATATGCATGAGGTATGAATAAGGGATTGGCTAGGTCTTGTTCGATGAATAAATTTTCGGAAGATAAAACGTGTAGGCGACAAGTGATAAACTTGGAAGATAGTGCAAGATTCCTAACATGATTGAGCGATGGCTCGGGATAAAGGATTGCATATCAAATACGATTTGGATCTAGATTGAGAAATGTCACATGCAAAGAATTGATGTATATTGAAGTTAAAGTTTTATGGATTTTTGGGATGTTGGTTAGGCGTAACACTGAATTTAGTCAGGTGATACCAATTGATTGTTGGAATGTATTCATGACTCGGAAGTTAAGTAATAGAATGTTTGGTGGTTCAACCTAGTTCTAGTTTGTCCCTTGTGTAACACCCCGTTCCGCTCAAGCGGACTGCCGTCTCAAACGGCAATAGTGCAACTGTCCCGACCCGCCTTGCCTCAGATGAGAAGCAAAAGATATCCAGACTTGTCCCTACAGGAATCCGGCTTGGACTTTCAGAGGCTCGCTTGACGTATCGCTCTACCGAGGCGAATCATCGCTAAGGTGGGTGGCTACGGTGAACTTGTCTTTGCTTAGCCAGCACACATAAAATCTGGAATATTCATGCTAGTCGCTAGGTGATTCACCCCCTACATGCTAATAAATCCAACGCACCTAGCTAAGGGAATAATCCCAACTTGTATTGCTTATGCTAGAACATGGAAAATTAAAATACTGCTTATGTTCAGACCCTCGCATGCTAAGTCCCTAACGGTTTCAACTCTCGGCTTACCTTCGGGTCCGAGCAACGTGCCTTCTTACGTTCCTTAGAAACGCATGCTTGTCTGCTTGTTTGTTGCCTTGCCTTCATCCAAACCCCGGGAGACTACTACGTAGTCGTTTCGTGCCTGAATAAACCTGCAAGTATTCGGGACCGCTATGTCACCAAGGCAATCTCCGCTCCAGGAGAATTGCATCAAGGCAAAAGATATTCACTGAACGAAATAAATCATGTAATACTGCTTGTCTTGTACTCACGTAGCCTTCGGGCGAATGATTGTTCACGTAGCCTCTGGGCGGATATTCACGTAGCCTCCGGGCGGATATTCACGTAGCCTCCGGGCGATAATCACGTAGCCTACGGGTGCACGTAGCCTACGGGCGATAATCACGTAGCCTTCGGGCGAATGAATGCTATTGTTTGGATCACGGACAACTTGTGCACAAGGTATAGTTCCTGCGGACGGCTGCTGGGGCACTGGCACCGTCCGGCTCCGGACGGAACTCACGGCTAGTCTCACGTACTTAGACAGGATGGTATGCGGCGCCTCTCGTTCTTGCACGTAGCAAACCATCTTCGTCACAGACTAGAGTCCATTATGGCTATTGAGTTAGTGATCATCATGTATATCTGAACCTGTTGCATGCTTGCTTGTAAACGAAAGAAAAACTTGTAAACGAAGGATAAACAATTCATCCTCGCTTAGCGGCTATCCGCGTGCGAGATAATGTATCGCATGAAACAATTAACTGAACACCTGAACGATCTTGAAATAAGTACTCGTGTTTGCATATGTTATGCCTCCTGAATGCTTATACATGCTCCTGCTTAAATTAACAATGTTTGCCTTGGACAGGGAAGGAGATGGTAAGTTGGTAAGTCTCGCCGTGTTTCCTCAAACATCGCACGGCGCATTGCCCGACACGTTAGGCTATTCAATGTCTGCATGAAACTGATCCTAAGGCAACTAGAAAGACAACTTAATAGTTGTGCACGGAACCTGTATTACGTGTTTGGATTTGTCGAGCGGGCGAGTAGCTTCCCTACCAGTGCATTCAATGTACTGATAATCCACCAGTTTGTGTGCAGGGTGCGGGAGAACCTCGTTCGGTGCGGACGCCTCCAACGTGCGTGCTTAGGCGTGGACATCACTCCGAAGCAACGGTGCGTCCGGGACTGAAGCACATATACAAGACATAATGTTGTGAACATAGCTCGAACTCGCCTGAACATCGCCTCTATGATCATTCCACTATTGTAGCCGCTTGGCACAATCTTATGTTTCAGAGAGAGAGGCTTGAGCGACTTGTAATCTCGGCTATACGCCGCCTGTAACACTTGTTATATCAATAAAAGAGCTTGCTTTACTTCGACTTCTGTTTCAATGCTTCCGCTATATTTGTCAACTCAGAGAACTTGTTACCGAATCGCTATGCGTTCATGACTCCGCTGCACTCGGACAATCTGTGCGACTCTGTGGCTTAGAACTCTTGTCGCCAGCCAATGAACCATAGCCTTGCACGGGCGTGGCTCACGCTCGTGTGGCATCACGCCCGGATGGGTCAAGCGATCGTTCCGCGGGAGCGCTGGCGAGGGTGATTCCCGCCTAGCGGGAACGGCCGATTTGCCTGCGGGAGATCGGGGCGTGACACCTTGTGTGAGCAAGTTATAGCTTACCCCTGTTTTGAGTAGTGCAGCTCTACGCTAGGCGCAGTAAAGATTGAGGCAAGGATTGATTGACTGCAAGGATATGGTCGGACTTAGGATGGATAAAGGAACGTTGAGTGTACTCGTGGATTTGAAGATAAAAGTGATATGTTCAAGTTGGAATAGAAGTGTTATACTTGGATGAGTTCTATCTTAGTAAGTTTCGAGGACGAAACTTCTTTTGAGTGGTGTATTATGTAACAGCCCACTTCGCTCAGTTTTACAAGATTACTCAAACGACATATCGGCACTTGGACTTGAATTTTTCAGCGGTTCACTCGGAGTCTCGCTTGGACGAGGCAAGCCCTCATTCAGGTGAGTGGCTACAATGAACCTGTCTTTGCATGGCCTGCACACCTAAGAATTTGGATATACATGCTAGATTGCTAGGCGATAATCCCTTGCATGCTAATAAGAATACAATGCACCTAGCTAAGCGAGTAATCCCATCTTATACTGCTTGCATAGAACATGGAAATAAAACTTGGTTTATTGTTAGTTCCTCGTACTACCCCTTAGACCCGTGCTAGCGTAAACGACTTATGTTTTAAAGTATGGCTTTGTCGCATGTTCCTTAAAGTGATATTCATACTGTTTAAATGCTTAGCTGCTTTACATATTTGCTATGCTCGTCACTTAAATGCATGCCACGAATCAATGCATTTCACTATCTATGATTCGCTCAGTTGGGGCAGGAAGGCTATCAAGATAGTCATTCCGAGCCAAGTTATGGAAATATTAAAAATATTCGGGACCGTTAGGTCGCCAAGGCATTTCCCGAACTAGGGGACTGCATCATGGAAAGTTAAGCAAGATAATATCATGTCATCTCTGGAATCAACACTCGTTCTGTACTGAATCTGATGGCTCGGGGAGTCGATAAGTTGTGAACAAGATCCTGACTTATACCTGATATATATTCCTGACTTGAACCTGTACATTTACCTGCAAGAATCTGGAATACTTGAGGATACGCGCAGTCATGGACAACTTGTGCACAAGGAAGATTTTTGAATCTCATTCCGCGGACGGTCACCGAGGCACTGAAGCCGATCTGATCTAGACATAACCTTCTGAGTAGTCGTCTGTTGTTCGGCGGCTTGGGTGTAATGCCCCTCGTATATATATTGCCTGCACACTATCTTTTCCCCGAGACTACATTGTCCACTATGGAAGCCATGCCAGTGACCTTCTGTTATATAGATTAAGTTGGCTCGATTGTGACAACCCCCGTGTGAGTCATTATATTGTGGCGACTGATCTGAGTAGCACATATATATCTATATCTGTATACCTGAGACTTATGAGTATAACATACCTATGTATTCGAGCAACATCATCACACCTAAATCAGAACCCGCTTGTGACACTTGTATTTTCTTATGGAATTTTTTTTGAATTTTATTATATATATCCGTTCTCGGTTTAACTTGGTTTACCTTGGACAGGAAAGGATGAATGGGTAAGTTGGTAAGTATCGTCGTGTTACTCTTATATCGCATAGCGTACTGCTACCCGAGTTAGGCTTTATATATCTTTGCCATGAAACTGATGCTAAGAAAAATATTAGAAAGACAACAATGATAGAGTGCACATAACTAATTGAACGTGTTGGATTTGTTGAGCGGACGAGAAGCCTCCCGGCCCACCAGTTCTTTCAATATACTGATAACCCACCAGATTGTGTGCAGGGTGCGGGAGAACCTCGCTCGGTGTGGAGTGTCCCCTCGTGCATGCTAAGGCATGGAGGTCGCTCTGGAGCCTTGGAGTGTTCATCCGGAGCTGAAGCACATATACATTATATAATGTTGGAACATCGCTATGCATCAATCCTTGTTGTAAGCCACTTTGTGTCACACCCCAATCTCTCGCAGGAATCGGTCGTCCCGCTAAGCGCGAATCACCGCCAGTGCTCTCGCAGGACTTTCGTTCCCATCAGGACGTTATGCCTCGCGATCCTGGAGTTGCGTCCGCGCAAGACAAATACCGAAATGGCCATTGATAACTAGTTCGCAGAGTCTTCATTACGGAAACATAGAATAAACACAAGTATTGAATCCAAACAAGCTCTTTATTGATATAAAGTAATGATTACAAGAGGCGCTTGACCGAGATTACAAGTCGCTCGTGCTCTCTCTCTCTCTCTCTCTCTCTCTCTCTCTCTCTCTCTCTCTCTCTCTCTACAATGAATATGACCTTAGGCTTACAACTGAATCAAATAATCTGGATGATGATGTTTCCATACATTATGTCTCATATATGTATGTTCCAGGTCTGCGTGCCATGCTCCAAGACACCAATTGCGGTCTGACGCCTCGATGCGTTAAGCGATCTCCAAATCTATACGAGCTGTTACTGCACCCTACATGCAATCTAGTAGGGTATCATTACATTGAATGCACTGGTGGGGAGGCCTTTCGCCCATGCCACAAAACAAGCATGTTCATTAGTTATGTGTATCGAATGATTATGTTGTCTTTCTTGTCTTTGCCTTAGGATCAATTTCATGGCAATATAATAAAAGTAATACCCGTATCTGAAACAAGAGTGTCATACTGTAAATAACTGAGTTTGTCTTACCCTTTCTTACCATTCGGCCTTCCCTTTCATGTGCGGCAATATAATCAATAATCTACTAAGTACATCAGCTAGCGTATTACCAGGACTACATTGGCATTCTTCTCCTGGGCTGACACGATTCGGATGCCTCAACAATCGTGTCGATGCCTCTTTCTCTACCTGGTGCGCAATCAGTTGTCCGTGACCATACAACTACTCCCCCACTTACAATTCTAGCCGAGGACTACACTCGGTTCAATCTAGACAAGGACTATACTCGGATCTTCCTTCATTACGCAGCTCCCTGATTAGTGTCACACCCCAGTCCCAAAATACCGAGGGATTGGACCAGTGGCAATGACCAGCAGCACACACCAATGGGCAAACCCAATTTAATGGACCCATTATGGTGTACATAAGCTGTAACAACAATAAATAGGTCTACGATACAAGTCACAGTCTATTCTAATCTCATCCACAGAAGGTAATCATAGATCAATGCCAGAATAATCAAAATAAAATATAATCTAACAAGTCTCAATAAAAGTGTCTCGAAAAATAACCCGAGAATAAGTTTGATACATCAATTCAATAGACAGGAAATAAAGTAACTAGAAACAGAAATAACTGAGTATATAAAGCCAATACTCAGGAGAAATCCTATGGCACGACATCGTCGTCGGGTTCTGGTACTGCTCCAATGTATGCTCATGTCCCGTACACCTTGGGATAGATCTCCTCTGCTAAACCTGGGACATAATCCGAATCCAGGTCCTCAGGGGACATAGCAAGGTATAAGAATAACTAAAGCCAAAATAAATGCAGTACAATAATAGATGAAACAATAGGGTAAACTATGTAACCAGCTAAGTGATATGCAAGTTGAGAGCATCACTAGAACTCAGGCTCTGTGTCTAGGAGCCGGTAGCAGTGATATCACGTAATGGGCCAAGCTCGGGTTTAGAGTCTTGAGCACCGCATTAATAAAGGTTATATATATATATATAATCAGCCTGTAGCCTGTGTGTTTATCCCCGTCCAATGTAATCACACGTCTCATGTCCATGACACGCAAGATCATATCTAATGCAGCAAGTCATAATGAGTTCTAAGCATGTATATAAAGTATATATCCTGAAACCTGTAACCTATACAGAATCACCATGAATACCTCAGGAAGATTCTGTCTCATGAATAGTGTCAGGTGTCCTGAGGCATGACGTACTTGATAAGGTAAGCACGAGAATGTATAGGTTCTCGATATCCATGTCTAGGTAACGTTACACAACGTCGCGTACAGTGTTGACACCCGAATATTATTCGAACGCTAAGCAATGTCACACGGTCCTAGGTTAAGTATGTACATCATATAAATCAAGATAATAATATGAAGCAGGCACTGCAAGTTTGGCAAGGTACACTTGTCTGGGGTTTGGTTTCCAACTGCTGCTTTGGTATTCGTAAAATCTTCAGGAACTATAGAAGCATGAAAAATACGTTGGGGAATTATACGCGTAAAACCCCCAACATACATGAAGCACGCGTAAAATAGAGCTTCAACGTTGTGTGGCATAAAATATGGCTTCAGAATAGTCCGCGTAAGGCAGCACTTCCAGGCTGTTTTGGCATAAAAAGGTTGCTACACCTCCCTCCGGCGTAAAATATGTCTGCTTTTAATGCAGCGTGAAGTTGTACGAGGAACTCTTCGTATTCCTCGAATGAACCTGTCAGATAAAACAGTGAACCTGACTCCTGACAAAGAGTACTGCACGACGATCGAGAGGACGGCTGTGATGATGATTCTGCACAGAGACCCAGACTGTCGTTTAGTGGCATATCCTTGATACAAGTCGTTTTTACGCATTCAAGGAATACGCTGCCTATTCTACACAGACAGAGATGAGTTTTTACGCTCAAGATGAGACAAAATCAGACGCCACGTCAAAAGTTATTTTTTATACATAACTCGAGGCATATCTCTGCAGTTAATGCGCGAGATGGGGGGGGGCAGATCTCTGCATTTAATGTATGAGATTTTGTTCTATTTTTAATGACTAGGAGAGTTAAAACTAGGGCTAATACGCTCACATCACTATCCCTGCATGTTACGGCAACCAGGCTATTTTCAACTATAGGAGTACGCCGTATGCTATCTCCTCGAAATACGCCAACTCGGGCTATATTTGCAAAGGTACGTGATAAGGCTATTTGGCTTAGAATACGCTCAAGACCTCAGTCAGGAAGGATAATTGGCTAGTTTACGCTGGTTATCTATTATTCATGCAACATCAAGTTTTACGCAGAATCTGGCTTTTATGCCACTAAGACAGCTATTTGGCTTTTACGCCAACAAGACAGCTATTTGGCTTTTACGCCAACAAGATAGCTACTTGGCTTTTATGCCAACAAGACAGTTATTTGGCTTATATGCCAACCATCTTTACGCGAGGGGCAGTTACCTACGTGGCTTGCATGCCGTGATCTTCGATGAGCGATTATACACGTTACCTCATAATGGAACACGCGTCACACGCGGATTCAGGATATCATTTTGACGTGGGTAGCAGTTATTGTAACTGCCGCGTAAAGAGCGCCACTCTCTTCACAGTTTGGCTTCCACGCCGACTGAACTGTTACTGTGACTGAGCTCTATAAATAGAGACTTTCGGTCACAGGAAAGAAAGGTCAGAATCAAGGGAGATAATCCAGAAGATCGAATCAAAAGAGAGAGAAAGCATAAAACATAGAGTGTTGGTTGACAGTTTAATAACACTCGCAATCTTTGAATCTTCTTCTTCTTCTACAGCACTTCTTCGTCATCGTGTGATCCAAGGGACAAAGTGATCGACCGCAGATGTCACGCCCCAGTCCCAAAATACGTAGGACTAGGACACGTAAGCATGCCAGCCGCATGGATATGGCAACTCCAATATATGGAAACCATAACTCATACGTACGCTGTAATATGAATATAAACTCACATGTGGTATAAATAATATCACAAGTCACAGATATGCTAATCTCATCCACACAACAAGTCATAGAAACGAAATACTAAACTAGAATAAAGAGTCTGAAATAT
Organism: Iris macrosiphon; assembly: GCA_036927795.1. NCBI lineage: Eukaryota > Viridiplantae > Streptophyta > Magnoliopsida > Asparagales > Iridaceae > Iris > Iris macrosiphon. The sequence goes on along the minus strand of JAYESA010000005.1, from coordinate 318,988,256 downwards.
CCAAAATAATAGTCGGGTGGAGACAAATCCACTACCAAGACTATATCCAAAACTAAAATGAGAGAGGAGTATAAAATCTCCAATATAAAATAATGTGAAGATAGAAGTGTATCAGCTAAAAGAATCCATCGCCAGATAATCAACGATGCTCAGAAGGTAAGATCTCCTCGACAGAAAATAATGCGTCAGGTCCAGGCCCGTACTCCTACAAATACTCAAGAGCAGATATACCTGGCAGAGGACCAGGTCCTCAGAGGGACGTAACAAGATACAGAAAATATGAGCCAACTTGAATACAGTAAACATGCATATAATTTGAAAATAAATAAGTACGCTGTACAAGACCATCTATATGAAATGCAAATGAGGATAACTTTTCGACGTATGGGCAAGGGTAGGCTACTCGATCTAATCCTCACAACCTCACGCTCGTCCATGAACATCATCAGCCGACATACCTCGGGGGTAGCGACCCTCGGACTCCATCAATCGACATACCTCGGGGGTAGCGACCATCGACACGACCCACCATAGTGTGTGCTAGTGACTACGGTGTTACCAGAGTGGTTAAAGCCCATACGCCTAATGATTGTCCTCTATGATACTAAGTGCCATGTGTGTGTCAACATATCTAATATATAGTAATGACTGAAAGGAAAACTACACATGCAAGAACTATACAGAATGAAATAAATAAACAGAAATATAAATAGCATGCAAAGTACTGTAAATAATTTGGCAAGGTATCTTGCCTGGCAAGAAGGCTGCAAAATGTAGTGTCCCAATGTCAACACCAAGAGTCATAAGCTACGGCCTCAGAATGAACGTCTCCGGATGATGAAATAAATATCACCAACGTTCCCAGAATAAGCAAAATAGCTAAAAAGTACTTCCCTTTCGTCCAATTTGGACACAGAAGCAAAACGGTAATTTTGGGCAAAAGTGGGATCCACGTGTGGCCCTTTGCACCGAAAAGCGTGCCAAGGGTAACAGTCTCTAAATGGGATAAACTATAGGTCAAACAACTCTAAATGTCAATACGAACCCAACTGTATGTCCAAATGTGGATTCCGATGGGCCAAACTCAATTTTGTCCAAAAAGTCAATTGTGGGGCCCGTCAATTGGCGATTTGGTCAACCGTCTCAGAAATGCATGAAAATTGGGTCACAGGACCAGCGCGTTACCACGAGTCAAGTGGCACAAATTTCGTCGTAATCTGACAAGCGTGCACAAAATACGTGCGACTTCCACAAAAGCTGCGACACGGGGTGTGTCCGCGGATACGGCCTGATTCCGGCGCGCACACGCGTCCGAATCAGTCCCCACGAATTTTCACGTGTCCAGTTATGCTGCGTGCACCATTCAGTACACTTGGCACACGGCGGGGCGGTCCCGTTTGGCGGGACGCGCTCCGTTTTCTAACTTTTGAAAATCTGGAAAAAGTGGGTGCGCGCAGTTTTGTGACGAATATAATTATGTCCACAGCAACTAATAGCATAGGGTTATTTAACAGAAAATAAACTAGGTCAGGAATTCTACAGGTATAAAAAAGAATCACCGAATTCGGATCTCTGTGGTGGGAGATACGAACTCGACAATATGGGTGGTCATTCTGGAATTCTGCGATTCCAGAATTGGGTCTGTCCGTCCACTTTGGACGCTGTTTTTTACCTAGGGGCACACGTTTTCCGAGGTTGGCTATAAAACAAGTATTGGAGAGGGTTAAGGGGTGATCATACCTATGAAAACGGAACAGCGTTTGGTTGAGCGAGTCGACGGAAAATCACGCCGGAGCGAAGGTGCTTCGAGTGGAATTCTGCAGGGCGCGAGGTCGGCGTCGACGGGATGGTTGGATGGCTTGGCGGGGCTTCTCTGGCTGCGGTGACGGCTCTAGATGGGAAGAGGAGGTCTGGAGATTTAGGTTAGGGTTTTTGGGATATATATATATATATATATATATATATATATATATATATATATATATATATTAGGGAAAGAGAGAGAGAGGTTCGGTCTCGGCCAACAGGGGTGAAGGGGGCGCTGAAGTGGTTCTTTAGCAAGTTGCTAAGGGACGTAGTGGGGTCTTATTTGGTTAGCAATTTTGCTAGGAATCGGTCACAGCAAGTTAAATTGATAAAGTGGCTGGAGTGGTTTGAGTAGTTGGCATGCTAAGGAATGTATTATAGTAGTAGTATTATTATTATTACTATTATTATCTTATTTAATTCTTTTACTTAATCTTTTCTTAATCTTTTCTTTTCCTATTAGTATATGTATATATATATATTTGTATATATATATAATATATATACTCATAGAAAATTCTAGATTAGAAAAAAATGCACACCATTAGGCTAGCAACTGCTCAAGGGGTCTCCTACGTGGAATAAATTCCGAAAAATTTCTGATGGTCCCATAAGTCCTCTAAGTGTCCGAACACCTAAAATAAAAATTATTAAAAATCTATTTCTCCTATTTAGCACATAATTACCATAATTAAATTATTAATTAAAAAAATAATAAATACGATTTTTAGAAATAGGGATTTTACAGCAGATCAGACTCCTATAGCAATATTTCTCCAGAATTATTTTTTATTGTACTTAACATCCTCGTATAGGATTAATTGTACTCTTTTTTCTTGTTTGTAAACAAAGAAAGGGTTTCGTATAAACCTAGTTTCATTCTTCTGTTTATCATCAAACATAGGAACGTCTCCGGATGCTGAAACAAATATTACCATCATGTTCAGAAGATATCAAATAGCTAGAATTACCTGTCCATAAATCCAATTTGGATACATGGGCAAAAGTGACCGTTTCTGGTCAAAGTGGGGTCCACATGTGGCCCACTTTGCACCGAAACACATGCCAGAGATAAAGTTCTCCAAATTCGTCAAACTTAGTGTCTATAAGTCCAGAACGACGATACGAACCCAACGGAATGTCCAGAACTGGATTCCGATGAGCCGATCACAAAATTGCCCATCAAGTGGAGCGGTGGGACCCACGATACGGAATTTTGTCAACGTTCTCGGAATCGAACCAAACTTGGATCACAGGACCAGAAAAATACTACGAGTCCGATGGCTAAAGTTTAGTTTCGAAACGACGAGCACACACAAAGTTACAACGATTTCCAGAACAGGACCGATACGGGGTATTGTCGACGGATACGCGTTGATTCCGGTGTGCACGCAATCCAAATTAACTTTAGCAAAATTTCACACGTCCGTATCGACGGCGCGCACCTTTATGTGAAGTTCGCACACGACCAAGTCGTCCAGTTTAGCAGGACGCACCCAGTTCCGGAAAAAAAGAGGATAATTATTTTCCTGATTTTGGGTCGCATTGCACGGGTATCGAGAAGGTCATGCAGTCTACGCGTCACAGTAGACGGAACGGGAAACGGTGCAGCGAGGAGAGAGATACAGTCACCTGAACAGCTCCGAAGAAGGCTGAAAACAGCGTTCTCGCGAGGCGGCACGACGGCGGGTCACGGCGGCTAGGGCACGGCGGCGCTGTGCGGCTAGGGATTCGTCGAGCTGTCGGGGGCTCATCGCCGGCGGTCGTGGGTCGCAGCGACGAGCTCGATGGTAGGGGGTCAACGGAGAGGCGGTGGGTGTCACGCCCCGATCTCCCGCAGGCAATCGGCCGTTCCCGCTAGGCGGGAATCACCCTCGCCAGCGCTCCCGCGGATCGATCGCTTAACCCATCCGGGCGTGATGCCGCACGAGCGTGAGCTACGCCCGTGCAAGGCCATGGTTCATTGGCTGGCGGTTAGAGTTCTAAGCCACAGAGTCGCACAGATTGTCCGAGTGCAGCGGAGTCATGAACGCATAGGCGATCGGTAACAGGTTCACTGAGTCGACAATATAGCGGAAGCATTGAAACAAGTAAAGTAATCTCTTTATTGATAGGAACAAGTATTACAGGCGGCGTATAGCCGAGATTACAAGTCGCTCAAGCCTCTCTCTCTGAAACAGTAAAAGCGTGCCAAGTGGCTACAACTGTGGAATGATTTGTACAGGCGATGGTCAGGCGATGTTCACAACTTATGTCTTGTATATGTGCTTCAGTCCCGGACGCACCGTTGCAAGGCTTCAGAGGAAACTCCTGGCCTTAGCACGCACGAAGGAGGCGTCCGCACCGCACGAGGTTCTCCCGCACCCTGCATATCAAACTGGTGGATTATCAGTACATTGAATGCACTGGTGGGGAAGCTACTCGCCCGCTCGACAAATCCAAACACGTAATACAGGTTCCGTGCACAACTATTAAGTTATCTTTCTAGTTGCCTTAGGATCAGTTTTATGCAGATATTGAATAGCCTAGTTCGTGTGGCAGTATGCCGTACGATATGAGAGGAAACACGGTGAGACTTACCATCTCCTTCCCTGTCCAAGGCAAACATTGTTAATTCAAGCACGGGCAAGTATAAGCATTCAGGAGCATAGCATATGCAACATGCAACACGAGAGTTATTGAACGGGACAGTATTTGGTGTGCTCAGTTGTACTTGATGCGATGCAGTAACTCGCACGCGGATAGCCGCTAAGCGAGGATGACTTATCTATATGAACATGAGTCGCTGGCAAAGCCATAAAGGACTAATCCCAGACGAGAGTGGAACGCAACGAGAGCACACGATGCGCTACGAACCATCTCGCCCGTACACGATGGATTGCATATGTAGTCCAAGGCCAAGATGGAATGCAACCAAGTACACGATGTGTTGTAAACCATCTCGCCAGCACACGATAGACTACACATGATGTGGTCCTAGGCCAAGTGGAATGCAACCGAGTACACGATATGCTGCAAACCACTCGCCTGCACACGATGAACCACACTTGAAGTTCCATCCGGATCGGAGCGGCCCCAGTGCCCCGGTGACCGTCCGTGGAACTATGCCTCGTTTCCGAGTTGTCCGCGACATGCAAGTCAGGGTTAAACCAATCTCAGGCAACACGATTTATTTCACCAATCTCAGGCAACACGATTACACGATTATTTGACCAATTTCAGGCAACACGATTACACGTTCGGTGAGTAACTTGTCTTGATGCATTCCCCTGGTTCGGGGCTGCCTTGGGTGACCTAACGGTCCCGGACACTTGCAGGTTCATTTAGGCACGAAGCGACTACGTAGTAGTCTTTCGGGATTTGTATGAAAATATGGCAACATTCAAGCAGACTAGCATGCGTTTCTAAGGAACATAAGCAGGCACGTTGCTCGGACCCGAAGGTAAGCCGAGAGTCGAAACCGTTAAGGGACTTAGCATGCGAGGGTCTGAACATAAGCAGTATTTCAATTTCCATGTTCTAGCATAAGCAATATGAGTTGGGATTATTCCCTTAGCTAGGTGCGTTGGATTTATTAGCATGCAGGAGGTGAATCACCTAGCGACTAGCATAATATTCCAGATTTTATGTGTGCTGGCTAAGCAAAGACAAGTTCACCGTAGCCACCCACCTTAGCGATGACTCGCCTCGGTAGAGCGATACGTCAAGCGAGCCTCTGAAAGTCCAAGCCGGATTTCCTGTAGGGACAAGTCTGGATATCTTTTGCTTCTTGATCGAGGCAAAGCAGGTCGGGACAGCTGCACGATTGCCGATTGAGACGGCAGTCCGCTTGAGCGGAACAGGGTGTTACATCCTACCCAACTCAGAAAAAGTCTCGTCCTCGAGACTTACTGAGGACAAGCAGAAATCTAGGGTTGAGGCAATCCTAGACAAGTCGTTTGTACTTGTTCATTTGGATCTTCACTTGCACAAGCTTCGATCTTAGCACATCGCTTAGACTGGATCGTGCGCACCTTCGACATGCATTTCTAGTGTGAACACGTCAACCAGCTCAGTGATAGCGAAGTCTTAGCACTCGAGTTTCACATTTTCTTAAGTCTTGGATGGTGCACTAGTTCAAGGCGTCCCTCGAATAGATGCATTCAACCAAACTTAGGGTTAGTGAAAGTCGGACAAGCTACTAGCGATACTCTCAAGGGTTCGCACAGGTTGGCACAAAGGCCACTCGCAGCATACAACCAGACAAGCAAGCATATCAATCAAAACGCATTTTGAAAGTATTTAGACTTATTGTTGGAACATCCCATCGAGGCATTGAGAGAGAGCGTGCACATAACCCACGAACGAGCTTTCGAAACAGAGATATCGAATTGAAGTCCAAAGGCGTAGAAGCCAGGCTCTGATACCAACATGTCACGCCCCGATCTCCCGCAGGCAATCGGCCGTTCCCGCTAGGCGGGAATCACCCTCGCCAGCGCTCCCGCGGATCGATCGCTTAACCCATCCGGGCGTGATGCCGCACGAGCGTGAGCTACGCCCGTGCAAGGCCATGGTTCATTGGCTGGCGGTTAGAGTTCTAAGCCACAGAGTCGCACAGATTGTCCGAGTGCAGCGGAGTCATGAACGCATAGGCGATCGGTAACAGGTTCACTGAGTCGACAATATAGTGGAAGCATTGAAACAAGTAAAGTAATCTCTTTATTGATAGGAACAAGTATTACAGGAGGCGTATAGCCGAGATTACAAGTCGCTCAAGCCTCTCTCTCTGAAACAGTAAAAGCGTGCCAAGTGGCTACAACTGTGGAATGATTTGTACAGGCGATGGTCAGGCGATGTTCACAACTTATGTCTTGTATATGTGCTTCAGTCCCGGACGCACCGTTGCAAGGCATCAGAGGAAACTCCTGGCCTTAGCACGCACGAAGGAGGCGTCCGTACCGCACGAGGTTCTCCCGCACCCTGCATATCAAACTGGTGGATTATCAGTACATTGAATGCACTGGTGAGGAAGCTACTCGCCCGCTTGACAAATCCAAACACGTAATACAGGTTCCGTGCACAACTATTAAGTTATCTTTCTAGTTGCCTTAGGATCAGTTTTATGCAGATATTGAATAGCCTAGTTCGTGTGGCAGTATGCCGTACGATATGAGAGAAAACACGGCGAGACTTACCATCTCCTTCCCTGTCCAAGGCAAACATTGTTAATTCAAGCACGGGCAAGTATAAGCATTCAGGAGCATAGCATATGCAACATGCAACACGAGAGTTATTGAACGGGACAGTATTTGGTGTGCTCAGTTGTACTTGATGCGATGCAGTAACTCGCACGCGGATAGCCGCTAAGCGAGGATGACTTATCTATATGAACATGAGTCGCTGGCAAAGCCATAAAGGACTAATCCCAGACGAGAGTGGAACGCAACGAGAGCACACGATGCGCTACGAACCATCTCGCCCGTACACGATGGATTGCATATGTAGTCCAAGGCCAAGATGGAATGCAACCAAGTACACGATGTGTTGTAAACCATCTCGCCAGCACACGATAGACTACACATGATGTGGTCCTAGGCCAAGTGGAATGCAACCGAGTACACGATATGCTGCAAACCACTCGCCTGCACACGATGAACCACACTTGAAGTTCCATCCGGATCGGAGCGGCCCCAGTGCCCCGGTGACCGTCCGTGGAACTATGCCTCGTTTCCGAGTTGTCCGCGACATGCAAGTCAGGGTTAAACCAATCTCAGGCAACACGATTTATTTCACCAATCTCAGGCAACACGATTACACGATTATTTGACCAATTTCAGGCAACACGATTACACGTTCGGTGAGTAACTTGTCTTGATGCATTCCCCTGGTTCGGGGCTGCCTTGGGTGACCTAACGGTCCCGGACACTTGCAGGTTCATTTAGGCACGAAGCGACTACGTAGTAGTCTTTCAGGATTTGTATGAAAACATGGCAACATTCAAGCAGACTAGCATGCGTTTCTAAGGAACATAAGCAGGCACGTTGCTCGGACCCGAAGATAAGCCGAGAGTCGAAACCGTTAAGGGACTTAGCATGCGAGGGTCTGAACATAAGCAGTATTTCAATTTCCATGTTCTAGCATAAGCAATATGAGTTGGGATTATTCCCTTAGCCAGGTGCGTTGGATTTATTAGCATGCAGGAGGTGAATCACCTAGCGACTAGCATAATATTCCAGATTTTATGTGTGCTGGCTAAGCAAAGACAAGTTCACCGTAGCCACCCACCTTAGCGATGACTCGCCTCGGTAGAGCGATACGTCAAGCGAGCCTCTGAAAGTCCAAGCCGGATTTCCTGTAGGGACAAGTCTGGATATATTTTGCTTCTTGATCGAGGCAAAGCAGGTCGGAACAGCTGCACGATTGCCGATTGAGACGGCAGTCCGCTTGAGCGGAACAGGGTGTTACAGTGGGGGTGGTGGTGACTTGGTGTTGGCGGTGGCGGGGAGATCTGCGGGGGGGGGGGGTTTAAAGGGAAGGGAAGGCCGAACGAGGCGGGGAGAGGGGTCGTGGGGTCGTGGCTGCGGAGCGGGGGCGGGTCGTGGGTGTCGGAGGCAGGGCAGGGCCGGTCGTGGCCGGGGAACGAGGGGGCGGGGCGGTCGTGGGTATGAGAGGAATTCGGTTGGGTCGGGTTGGGTTCGGGTCGGGTCGGGTTGGGTAGGACCCGACCCGTTAGGGTTATGGTTGGGTTTAGTTAAGGTTTGGCCGGTTCGGTTGTACCGAGTTCAGTCCGGTTTGAGCCCGGTTCAACCCGGTTTGATTAAAACGGGTGTTTTTTCCTATTTAAAAATAGTTTTTGAGTCCAATAAATTCCAGAAAAAGTGCACAACATCCAATAATTAATAATACACCCAAAAATATAATTTTTTGTAATATTTTAATAATTATTTTAAATCCATGAAATATTAATCCCTGAAGGACATTTTTAATAATTAATTAAAAATTACCGAAAATTCCAGAAAATTCATTTTAAAAAATTTAAAAAAATAGGGTGTTTACAATCTACCCACCTTAAAAGAATTACGTCCTCACAATTAAGAAAGCATAACCGGTCAGAAGAGATGACACGATTGTAAGACAAGTTCGAAGCACGACACAACCAAATAATCATGATAATGGAGAAATCGAAATATGAGGGTTAAGCAAAACACCTAAAGTATTTTCCTAACCAATGAAAGTTAGGTAATTCAAGGGTAAAAAAATCTGGTTAGAGCAAGAAAAACTACAGCTTAGGGAAACTAGGTTATCAATCATTAACAGGTTCAAGATACTAGATTTAAGGCTAAGGTCATGAACTAACAGGCACGTGCTAAGGCAATGCTAGGAATAGATATCTATGAATAACTCAAATCTTACGCGCATTCGCTACTCCACGAGTCTGTGTGTCCTCCATGGTCATCGCAAAAGTTTGTCCGCGTCCTTATGGCTGTGTCCTCTGCTGTTGCTGGGCTTGCTGAAAAAGTGCTGTCTGGGTTGCCAAAGGTGGTCTCGGTACTGGTAAAGCTTGTCGATTTACCATTAGTGCTCCATCTCGATGCTCAGGACAATCCTTGGCTAAATGTTGGTTGGACTTGTTACATCTGCACTCGTTCTCAATATGGCCTCGCTTGCGACAATATTGACAGATAGGCAGTACTTGCGGAGATGCTCTGGGTGGCTGGTGCATGTGAGATCTCTTTGCAATTTCTCCTTGTGGTGCTCTGGCTGGTGCTGATGTAGCTGGTTGATGAATCATCAATGCTTTCTCTCGTCGTTCAGGGCAATCCCTTACTGAATGCTGTTTGGGTCCGCAAGCTAAACATAATCCCAATCTGCGTCGGCATTCTTTAGCGAGATGGCCTACCTTGCCACAGTAGTGACAAGTAGGAAGGACTAGTGCTAGTGGAGTAATTACTCTCTGTGGTGGATTCATCTGTGGTCGCTTTGCAGTTCTTTCCTGTTGTGCTTGGTCTGGTGCTAATGCATGCGGCCGCTTTTGGCTGGACTCTCTCCTAATGATGCAATCCATGGGTCATGTTGCAGCAAGAACGTCCGGGTCTAAAGTAGTTGCAACGGAGCTGATTAACTTCTGTAGCTCAGAGCTAAGTCCGTCAAAGAACTTCTCTGCTTGGCTTTGCTGGGCTTCTTGATGAACCTTCTTTTGAGCTTGCATCATTGCGTAGAATATTTGAAACATCTGTTGTCCGTCCATAAGCTGTCCTGGTGGAAAATTAGGCATCGGTGGAGTAAACTGCGTCGATGGTGGAATGTCATCTTGTTGGATTCTCGAGGCATGCTGACTTGCTTGACTGCATTGTTGAGCTGATTGACCTCCACCTACTCGTGTCGCTCCCCATCGTAGGTGACAACTATAACTTGTGGTGTTCCCATGGGAGTCTCGTCGCATGCTTGTGAATCCATTACTCTGCACACAAAATAAACTATGAGAAACAAACAGAAGAATCAAGGCAGGATGCAAGTAAATTATTTTAAAATCGATATAGAGGTCAAGAACGAATCAATCAAGTGGATGAATTCCTATAACTTATCCTATCTTTATCGCAGGCTTGCTCGGTCCCTTAGTTGAAACCGAAACAATTTAGTCGTAGACCTGCATGGGCCACCACAAAAACTATGTCACGCCCCAGTCCCAAAATACCGAGGGACTGGACCTGTGGCAATGGCCAGCAACACACACCAATGGGCAAACCCAATTTAATGGACCCATTAGGGTGTACTTAAGCTGTAACAACAATAAATAGGTCTATGATACAAGTCACAGTCTATTCTAATCTTATCCACAGAAGGTAATCATAGATCAATGCCAGAATAATCAAAATAAAATATAATCTAATAAGTCTCAATAAAAGTGTCTCGGAAAATAACCCGAGAATAAGTTTGATACATCAATTCAATAGACATGAAATAAAGTAACTAGAAACAGAAATAGCTGAGTATATAAAGCCAATACTCAGGAGAAATCCTCTGGCACGACCTCATCCTCGGGTTTTGGTACTGCTCCAATGTATGCTCATGTTCCGTACACCTCGGGATAGATCTCCTCTGCTAAACCTGGGACATAATCCGAATCCAGGTCCTCAGGGGACATAGCAAGGTACAAGAATAACTAAGCCAAAATAAATGCAGTACAATAATAGATGAAACCATAGGGTAAACTATGTAACCAGCTAAGTGATATGCAAGTTGAGAGCATCATTAAAACTCAGGCTGAAACCACTACAAGCTCTGTGTCAGGGAGCCGGTAGCAGTGATATCACGTAATGGGCCAAGCTCGGGTTTAGAGTCTTGAGCACCGCATTAATAAAGGTTATATATATATATAATCAGCCTGCAGCCTGTGTGTTTCTCTCCGCCCAATGTAATCACACGTCTCATGTCCATGACACGCAAGATCATATCTAATGCAGCAAGTCATAATGAGATCTAAGCATGTATATAAAGTATATGTCCTGAAACCTGTAACCTATACAGAATCACCATGAATACCTCAGGAAGATTCTGTCTCATGAATAGTGTCAGGTGTCCTGAGGCATGACGTACTTGATAAGGCAAGCACGAGAATGTATAGGGTCTCGATATCCATGTCTAGGTGACGTTACACAACGCCGCGTACGGTGTTGACACCCGAATATTATTCGGACGCTAAGCAATGTCACATGGTCCTAGGTTAAGCATGTACATCATATAAATCAAGATAACAATATGAAGCAGGTACTGCAAGTTTGGCAAGGTACACTTGCCTGGGGTTTGGTTTTCAACTGCTGCTCTGGTATTCGTGAAATCTTCAGGAACTTCTCCGGATGCTGAAACAAACATTACCATCATGTTCGGAAGATATCAAATAGCTAGAATTGCCTGTCCATAAGTCCAATTTGGACACAGGGACAAAAGTGACTGTTTCTGGTCAAAGTGGGGTCCACATGTGGCCCACTTCGCACCGAAAAACGTGCCAGAGATAAATTTCTCCAAATTCGTCAAACTTAGTGTCTACAAGTCCATAACGACGATACGAACCCAACGGAATGTCCAGAACTTGATTCCGATGAGCCGATCACAAAATTGTCCGTCAAGTGGACCCGTGGGGCCCACGATACGAGATTTTGTCAACGTTCTCGGAATTGAACCAAACTTGGGTCACAGGACCAGAAAAATACTACGAGTTCGATGACGCAAGTTTTGTTTCAAAACGACGAGCACACACAAAGGTAAAACGAGTTCCAGAACAGGGCCGATACGGGGTGTTGTCGACGGATACGCGTTGATTCCGGTGTGCACGCACATTCAAATCAACTTCTGTAAAATCTCACACGTTCGTATCGACGGCGCGCACCCTTAGGTGAAGTCCGCACATGACAAAGTCGCCCCGCTTAGCGGGGTGCACCCAGTTCCGGGGAAAAATAGGATAATTATTTTCCTGATTTTGGGTTGCAGTTTGCGACCGCCACAGGACTCGATACCCCGAACGAGTTGCACGGATATCGAGAAGGTCATGCAGTCTACGCGTCACAGCAGACGGAACGAGAAATGGGGCAGCGAGGAGAGAGATACAGTTACCTGAACAGTGCTACAAAGAAGGCTGAAAATTGCGTTCTCGCGAGGCGGCGCGACGCGGCACAGCGGCGGGTCACGGCGGCTAGGGCACGACGGCGCTGTGCTGCTAGGGCTTCGTCGAGCTGTCGGGAGCTCGTCGCTTGCGGTCGTGGGTCGCAGCGGCGAGCTCGGTGGCCGGGGGTCGACGGAGAGGCGGTGGGGTGGTAGTGACTTGGTGTTGGCGGTGGCGGGGAGATCTGCGGGTGGGGGGGTTTAAAGGGAAGAGGAGGCCGAGCGAGGCGAGGCGAGGCGTGGCCGGGAGAGGCGGGGAGAGGGGTCGTGAGGTCATGGCCGCGGAGGGGGGTGGGTCGTGGGCGCCGGAGGCGGGGCGGGGCCGGTCGTGGCCGGGGAACGCGGGGGCGGGGCGGTCGTGGGTGTGAGGGGAATTGGGTTGGGTCGGGTTCGGGTTCGAGTCGGGTCATGTTGGGTAGGACCCGACCCGTAAGGGTTAGGGTTGGGTTTAGTTAAGGTTTGGCCGGTTCGGTTCGGTTGGACCGGGTTCAGTCCGGTTCAGTCCGGTTTGAGCCCGGTTCAACCCGGTTTAATTAAAACGGGCTTTTTTCTATTTAAAAATAGTTTTTGAGTCCAATAAATTCCAAAAAAAATGCACAGCATCCAATAATTAATAATACACCCAAAAATATCATTTTTGTAATATTTTAATAATTATTTTAAATCCATAAAATATTAATCCCTGGAGGACATTTTTAATAATTAATTATAAATTACCGAAAATTTCCGAAAATTTATTTTAAAATTTTTAAAAAAAAGGGTATTTACAATTAGAGACTGCCTCAGTGATCTGGATATCCCAAGTACTTCTTTACTTTTCTTCTCCTGACCCCGAACGACTAATTGATAGTCTTCCTCGTCAATGTATGCAATATGATTATACTTTATCCCATGTCCTATTTCGAGCGATGTAGTGCCTCAAGGTATAAACAAGAACTATTGGTGGCATAACATAAGGAACTACTTCATTAGACTCGATACACCTAATCATACAGATTGAAAGTAAAACTTTAATGTTCTAAACAATGATAAGACAGGGTTATCCCCTTAGCTATGTGCGTTCATCTCTCTTTTTATTAGCATGCAAAGGTTATCGCTTAGAAACTAGCACGTATCATTCCCTTTCTTAAAGTGTGCATCTCAGTAGAGACAGGTTCACCGGGGCCACCTACCTAGAGATGAATCGCATCGGCCAAGTGAGACTCCGAGCGCGCCTCTGAAAAGTCTGTCTGAACTCCATTCGAAGGTCCAAATCTTAATGCCTTTGCATCGAACGAGTCATCTCGTTAAGCAAGGCGGGTCGGTTTGCTACACTTGTGCCGTTTGAATCGGCCCTCCGGGTTGAGCGGAGCGGGTCGTTACACTTGGCGCGTCTTTATTGTTTTGAGAGAGAGAGAGAGAGAGAGAGAGAGAGAGAGAGAGAGAGAGCTTGAGCGACTTGTAATCTCAACATTGCGCCGCTTGTAATACTTATTCTGAATCAATAAAGAGCTAGTTTTGAATTATACTTGTGTTTGTTCTATGCTTCCGCTATATCGACCTTGCGAACTTATTATCTTACCGCCCTTTCTATTCCTGGCCTTACACGGACGCAACTTAGGCTCGCGCGGCATCACGTCCATGCGAGGTCGTCCGGTCCTGCGGGGCCGGGACGTGACACTAGATGCACTAGTATCCATTCACCAGTCAGCAACTACACCAGATGACTTAACCTGCGCAATCATAGCAACCAAGTTAAGTAATCAAAGTAACCAAGTTAAGCTTTTACCTTATTTTGGTTTAAAATTGATCTCCAATCCTCATTCTCATGGTCCTTCATGCTTGAAGAGACATGCGCCAAGGTGCTCATAGCCCTATGCGCATAAAATGGTCGCGCATAGACCTTGCTTAGAGCTAGCCACATAGACGTTTCCATGCGCCAAGTCCTGCCATGCACCGAAAGAACGCCATATGCAGTGACTACACTGCACCGAGCCCGCCATGCGTAGTGAGTTCCCTGCACCGAGACTGCTTATGTGACGAGTTTTTTCATGTTCTAATTATTTCCATGCGTAGATGCATAGTGCTAATCTCTCTTCGACAACCGCAGTAGACTTCTCCATGCGGCTACTAGCTTCAGACATCTCCATGCGCCAACTTGCATCAGATGTCGACTTTCTTTCTCTTAGAATGTGCGTCTCCAGATATGCCAGATCAAGTTCACTTCCATCCACAGGAATGGTAGATCTTGCATCTCTCTACCCACGTCCAATATTTGCCAAAGGACTCCTTCATCATCTAAATGATTGATGTGTAGCCCGTCAATCTTTTCAAGTTTGTAAAAACTTGTGTCGAGAAGACTTGCACGGTTGTTCTCCATCTTACTCGGATCTTGCTTTGAGATTGTTAGTCCTGAGGCTTAACCAAAGATTGTAGAACAAGCAGTTGAAGTCGAGATCAGAAGTTCACACAAAAATTTTCTCTCTGATATATCTCGATCCAACGAAGAACTATATAATTATATAATATAGTAGCTAATTACAACTCCTTTTGAATCACATAATTCTAAACCAAAAAATAAGTTCTTCCTTGCAAAAGCAGTTGCAATTGGGACCGAACGTTTACAACTAGAAGAAGATGAAAAAAATATAAAATGCAAATTATTCTTGCTGGGGTGGTGAAGACCACCATTGCTCAAAACAAGATTCGTCCTCTATCGACGATCTGCTCCCAGAAGCCAGCAAGTTCTCAAGAGAACTTCTGGAACGTTCGTAGTCACATCTTTCTGTGACTCGAACAGACTCCTTTGGACTATTCTTTCTCAATTTTTAGGTGTGTCTCAAAAGGAGGCTAGAGAGCTCTTTATATAGGGAAGGATGGAAGCCAATCCTCCTCTTCTTTCCGATGTGGGACTAAAAAACCAATATACAAAATTGATATCCCATAATCACAGTCCAATGCATAGCCCGCTCAGCGCCCGTTCATGCAACACACGCATGCAACCCGAATCGCGGCTTAGCTCCTATGGAATAATATCCAAGAGCATGACAAAAAGCTTAAAAACTTTTATTGAGCAGTGAATCATTTTTTTCTCCTAATAAAACACGTCCACATGGTACCCATGTGCCCCACAACATCTCATGTGCACACCTCAACTCATACAAAGTATTATATTGAGATACACACTTGGTGGTGTAGCCAATGTAAGACTATTTTTTTTTAGTCAAAAGAAAACAACACCAACAAAAAATATATATATATATATATATATATATAGGAAAGTTTGACTATCATTAGATCTCAACCACGATCTGAGCTCGACAACATTGTCTGCCACTCCCTCCTCCAGCTCCTCCGTTGCCAACTCAAAATTTTAGAACTTACCTCCATATCCACCTCCACTGCAGTCCAACGTTTCGTAGCTCCACCAGACTCGACTTCATTTGCATCCCTAATGGCTGCACAACATTATGAACTGGGCCATCTTAATTAACATGCTTGGTGGCGCGCACTGTAGAGATTTTGTTTTTAACAATACGTACATGGGTATATATATCTATCGACTAGAGGTCCCATGAAATTATGATGGAGGTACTTCACCCCATTAAAGATTAAAAAGGCAACTTGGAGGTGTTCTCTACTTTATTGGGCTATAATTGTTCCCACACCTGTGTATGTGCAGAATAAAGCCAAATTCTCTGTGCGTGCTTGCTTGCTTGCTCAGTCCCATGGATTTTTCTCTTTGGCATGATAGAGAGATTCTCACTGAGGTGAATCTCTCCTCGTTGTGATGTTAGGTGTGAGATTCTCTCTTAAACTATTGATCAAGTAAGGATTAGATGTAGCTAGCTGACTAGTACAAAATTATACGTTTTGTCAAGATTTGTAAAGTCAGATTTCTTATATTTCATGAGTAATTGATTACTATTGCAGGGTCTAGATGGCAGGATGCCTGTCCATCTTGTTCATTCTTCTGTAGCACTCACTTTATATATAATGAAAATTCAAATAATTAAAAGGAAAATCGTCCTTGCCAAATTATTGGCAGTGGTAGACTGCACCTTGGTAAACTCGACTTCAGTTACTTCCATCACTCTGCAATCAGCTAGAAAAGAAAAAATAAAATAAAACAACTTGGTAATACGTAGATGCTTCTCAAGAAGAAACTAATGTAACTAACTCCCATAATGAATTGAACTGACATACATAGTAGCAGTTGTTGGGACATTAGCATGTGCTATATACTGCTGTGTCCACTTTTTCAAGCAATGATTATATATGTTTAATGGCATGTGCGTAGATACAGACTGTAAACGTCAGTAGACCGACTGATTAATTAATGGATATTGCTTCCTCAGTTCACATGTTAATTACAGATAAGCGTGGTTATATGTTGTAGGCTAAACAATAGTAGCTAGGTGCGTAATTGCTTCAGATGGGAGAGAGCAAGAGCACATGGCAAAGGTGAAATGTATATTGCAAAGATCAACTTAGATTGGTTAGGAATGAGGACATGAAGAGATCCAAAGCTCAATTATGGATTACAAATACCTATAAGCGAAAGCTTGACAGAAAATTTAACTCTAAATTTAAGTCTCGGAGAGATCGACGAGCTCATGTTGCCAGTTTATATTTTGAAACTTTTTTTTTTTTTTTTTCCTTTCCGATCAGCTCATCGAAAAACTTCACTCAGGACACCAATTCCGAGATAACATGTCACATTTTAACACGTCCAAGAATGAGGAGGTGGACTTGACTGATCTGGTGTGGACTAAAATAGGAACGATCAAGAATTTCTTATATTTATACACCCATGCGCACCAATAAGAATAGACTCCTACATTTTCATGGACATCCATGTGCACTTGTACACTATATTCCCACTGGTCCATATCTGCATGATTCATGTAGGAATATGAGAACTATGTCTCATATCCCATTTGTCCCCTCCTCCCACACCATATATATATATATATATATATATATATATATATATATATATATATATATATATCAACGGTTAAGATTATATGACTTAAGGATATACTTTAAGTCACACACACACACACACACATATATATATATATATATATATATATATATATATATATATATATATTATTGTAGATGGCAAAAACATAAAGGCAATCTCATAAATTTGGAAAACAAAGCTATGTATTGATGGAGTTTCTACAAATATTTCGTTCTGGCTGCCATAGTCTGGGCTAACATTTTGCATCTATAATAAAGTAATGCAGGCATATTTCCATAAATCTTGAAAATCTAAGCTAGATATTAAAAGCCAATTAAATATGAATTGAAATTCCAGAAGGTTACAAGAATGAATATTTGGACACCAATCCACACTTCTTGGTGTGAAAGATCGCCAGATGCTAATGCATGAGGCTCTACAACCACCACCGGTCCACCAACATATATGGGCTTGGAGCAACTCCCCTTCCAAATCTCCTATATATTAGCCCGCGTTACAGTGATTTTGGCTCAAAATTTGAAAATTAGACACACCAGGTTCTTAGAGAAATGAATAAACATAAATAAATTAAGTTCCTAATATTCTGTTATATTAATTTTCTCATCCTAAAAAGGAACTAATATGGCTCTCATGTCAACCAAACACTTTAAATTGGAATATCTTTTCATGAAATTTCTATTCCTTTCAACCCAACTGTCCTAAGGGGACGTTTCAAACAGTCTCCTAAAAGAGACAAAATACTATATAACGGTAAATTTTATATTTTCAAAAATTAAATTTTAAGTAATTAAATTTTTTGAAAGATTATATTTACGTTTAGTGACTATATAAATATTTTCAAAAAAATTAAAAAAGATAAAAAACTAAAACTAAAGAAAAAAACCCAAAACATGGAAAAAGCAAAAAATACAAAGATAACCAAAAATAACGAGAGAAAAAAAAGGAAATAAGAACCCAAAAAAAAAACAGAAAAAAGCAAATAAAAATGAAATAAAAATTAAAACATAGATAAAAAGATTAAGAAAAATGAAAAATGAAAAATGAAAAAATGAACAAAAAAAGAATCAAAAAGGAAAAAGATCAAAAATGAAATAACGATAAAAATGATCAAAATGATAAAAAAAATTAAAAAAAAGCGACAAGAAATGAAAAATGATAAACAAAAAACAAAAAAAAAAAATGATAAAAATGACTAAAACGGGAAAAAAACAAAAACAAAAAAAAAATCAAAAACTTAAAAAAGGTAAAAAAAAAAATAAAAAAAAGTCAAAAAATCTAAAACGAGAAACAACAATAACAAAATGATAAAAAAACGATCAAAAATGAAAATGGTAAAAAAAAAAAGAGATGATAACGATAAAAAAAAAATCAAAGAACAAAGAAATAATAATAAAAACAAAAAAAAACAAAAAATACAAAAATGAAATAAAAATTGATCAGAAAACAAAAAAATTTGATCAAAACCGAAAAAATGATAAAATAAGGGAAAAAAATGAACAAATTTTTTTTTGTCCGGACAAAAAAAATATACCTACATATTCTTAAGGGATAGGATTATCATGTTTTATGGATAAATTATTTATTTGAATATTCGTAATTTTTGAAAATAATTTTTTTATAGTCTAAATAAACATGATAATAGATTCCTATCCTAAATTTTCTCCGGGAAAAAAAAAACTGCTTATCAAGCGCCTCCTAAGAAGAATATAATTAAACGGTGTAAAACAAAATTTCCTTACAATTCATTATAAGGAATATAGTTAGTATCAAGAACTTCTTGGAAAAGCCAAAGCAACAAGAAACTAGTTAAGTATATATATATATATATATATATATATATATATATATATATATATATATATATATATATATATATATATATATATATATATATATATATATAGAGAGAGAGAGAGAGAGAGAATAAGGGAGGTGAGATGACACCTCACTCCCAAAACAAGGGTGGCGGTGACGTGGCACAATCACAACCACACAAACGAGGGGAGGGGGTTAAGTGATTGTGTGGTTGTGATTGTGCCACGTCACCGCCACCCTTGTTTTTAGAGTGAGGTGTCACCTCACCTCCCTTATTCTATATATATATATAGAGAGAGAGAATAAGGGAGGTGAGATGGCACCTCACTCTAAAAACAAAGGTGACGGTGACGTGGCACAATCTCAACCACACATTTCATAATTGGCAATTTGCACTTAACCCCCTCCCCTCGTTTGTGTGGTTGAGATTGTGTCACGTCACCGCCACCTTTGTTTTTAGGGTGATGTGTCATCTCACCTCCCTTATTCTCTCTCTCTCTCTCTCTCTCTCTATATATATATATATATATATATATATATATATATATAGAGAGAGAGAATAAGGGAGGTGAGATGGCACCTCACTCCCAAAACAAGGGTGGCGGTGACGTGGTACAATTCCAACCACACATTTCATAATTGACAAATTGCACTTAACTCCCTCCCCTCGTTTGTGTGATTGTGATTGTGCCACATCACCGCCACCCTTGTTTTGAGAGTGAGGTGCCACCTCACCTCCCTTATTCTCTCTCTATATATATATATATATATATATATATATATATATATATATATATATGAAACATGAAGTCAAACTTAGGTTATCAGAATATTCCTAGTCAAAGGAAGTAGTGGGCTGGGAAATGGCAACGGTAGGTTATCAGTGATAGAAGGAATTGTTTTCTTCTTCCTGTGTCACTTCACTTGTGTATTCCATTGGATATATGCAGAGGATGTGACTTCTATATTGGACTGATATTACATATAAGATGAGATCTCGTGACATAACCGAACTTAAATGCTTTTTTGGTTAATGAGAAAAAGTATAACTTTTTTAATTAAACAAAAGTTTCGAAATCAAATTATAAAAAAATGTAGAAACAGTGAGTCCAAATAACATAAATGTAGCATGAGTATAACTTTTTTGGTTATCAGTCCAAAAACCGTACATATTATCCGGACATGTAAAAAAAGAAAAAAAAAAAAACACTCGTGACATAAATAATAAAGCACCAGAGACTGATAACGTACGAGCTTATAAGTTACAACTTTTTGAAGTTACTCAATTACTACACATCACGTACGTACGATGGCCTGGGTAAAAGTAAGAATTTCATGGTCATGAAAAAACTTACTTTGAAGCATACAAGAGCTAGTGTGAATCACATTCCGATCAGATGGGTTGGTTGCAAAATTGGCAAGTCTAGAATCGCTTTAACCAAACCCGGCCTCTCCAATATTAATTTCCATCTAATATTAAATTTGATCCGTAATTAATCAGTTATTTTCTACTCATATAACTGCATGCTGACTTCTTCTCCAAAAACCCCTAACAAAAATATTTATTCGGATGAGACTTTAATTTGTTCCCATATATATATATCCTACTACTGTGTTTCATAATCATACAGTACGTTTTGAAGTTTCAGAAACTGAACAGACCTTGATCCCATCCTTTCCTTTCTCTCAAAAGGGAACACTAAACAGACAACCTGCACATATGGCCGACTATAAATCCCAATGGAAAAGACTTGGTTAGCACATAACAAACCTTGTAATGTCTAACACAAACCAAGCTTGGCCAATAAAATGTGCCAAAGTTGAACACTTTTAGCTACTTAACTGGACAGGTCAGCTCTAATATTTTCTGATGGGTCAAATCCATGACATAAGTGAGGAATCTATATATCCCCTAATGTAAACGTATCCAAGGACGGAACTAGAAAGTTAAACTAGAGTGAGCTAGTTTGGGTTGGGGTGGACTGGAGTATGGACAAAATCATATGGAAAAAAAAAAAAAATGAAAGAAAAAAAAAATTGGTGGGCTGGAGCCCACCTGAACCCTAAGGTAGCTCCACTCTTGAACGTATCCTTCAGTCACTTAAAGAAGAAAAAAAGAAAGAAAGAAGAAAGAAGATATGTCTCTCAATGTCTACAAAGAAATGAGAAGGATATAACTCGACAAGGAGGAGGTAAATAACATTTCTCATTAATGAGATTATGAGATGGCCAAATGCATCAAAGTAGCAATCGGAGTATATTGTAAGTGAAAGGGGAAGGTCAATGAATAAAGATCGAGACAAGTGTGGAAGGGTAATGTCAAATAATAAAGTTTCGGACAAGTGTGCAAGGAAAATTCAAATCATCATGTTAGTATGGCGACAAGACGTATTTCTGCAAGCAGTCATGTCACTTAAAGAAGCAACGTCCAAATTATAAGCAGTAGTTAGAAAAAGAGTAAAAGCGTAAGTACAAACAATTCGAGTCAAGCCAATATTATAATGAAAGCTAAGGATGAGTTATCACGTGATGTAGTTACGAAACATATATAGCGAAAAACAAGTTTTTACCGAATCTTGGACTCTTGACTTGGGATGTTCATTTCATATGTTTCCTACCAAGGAGGGGTTTAACACTTATAAGGAGTTCATAGGTGGTGTTCTTCTTATAGGGAATAATTGTTGGAGTGGGTGGGATTCCCAACCTATGTGGAGAATATTTCGGAGTGCGACGAGCGTCATCCGTGTGTCGAAAAAACTCGAAAAGTGCATCGAGCGCCGTGTATTGGAACATTTATTGTAAGCAAATATTATATTGGATTTTCATCTTTGACTTTAATTATATATTTATGATTGGATTTTTCATATATTAACTTTCCATATAATTGAATTTCTAATTTATGGTAAGCTAATTTATGATTTGATTTCCATTAAATATATGATTGAATGTAATTGGATTTTCATAAATATTTTTGGTCCATATATAGATTTTTATATGAAAACCCTAATTTATGCAAGGGTTTATATAAAGACTCATGCAATATACAATAACATGAGAAAAATATAAGAGAAAAAAAAAGGTGGCAAGAGTGCCATTGCAACTTTAAAGAGGAGAAAGATGGATTGGAGGCCGTTTCGGAGAAGGAGATCAATTTGGGATTTTTTTATTGTCTTTTTTCTTTGTGGTTGTAATCTATTTTATGTTCCAAAGAGTTGTGGTGAACTGTGTTGGATCGGTGAGGAGATTGTAGAGGGTGTAATCTCTTTATTCCATTAGTGGAGGTTCTTCAAGGTTAGACTCCGATCGTCCCATAGTTTTTTATCTGGATTTTTCACGTAAAAATCTCTGTGTCTGCGATTTATATTTGATATTTTTTGGTTTGTGCATTTTGCTCGGTTCTCTCGCAGGTACTCCCTGGTTTGGGGAACGATTTTCGTGTTTCGTTCCCAACAGTGTGGTATCAGAGCCAGGTTCTGAAATTTTATAAGGGTGTTAGGAGTTGAAAGGTGTCACACCCAGTCCCAAAATACGTAGGATTAGGAACACGTAAGCATGCCAGCCGTATGTATATGGTAACTCCAATATATGAAAATTATAACACATGCGTACGTTGTAATATGAATAAAAATTCACAAGTGGTATAAACTATCTCAAGTCACAGGGCATAACTAAATTTCATCCAGAGAAATCAATATAAATAAATAACCAATAACTATGTAACTAAATCTCAATGTGAAGTATCAAAAGATGATAGTCGGATGGAAATAAATCCACTGTCGAACTAGAATATAAGATAAACAAAATAATATAAGTACATCAACTAACAATCAATGCGACTCGAACAAAAGACCTCCTCGAAATATAAGTAGCAACTCCGGATTTGCGCTCCTGCGAATACTCATGAACATCTACACCTGGAAAGGGACCAGGTCCTCAGAGGGACATAACAAGATACATAGAAGCATACCAATAAAGTACTGAAATAAACATCCGATGGGTTGCCTAACCGTCTATGTGAATGCAGTTTGAGAATAACTTTCCAACACGTGGGCTGTCTGGCCAAAATAGGATTGGCATGATTCTCTTGGAGAATCAGGGGCCTAAAAAGCATGTCGTCTTTTGAACGGCAGAGGCCGCTAGGTAATATAGGGGTCATCACGACCATGCACCTCCGACGGAGCGTGCGGGTTACATAAAAAGAAAAGTGCAAAGGAGCCCAAACGCCTTACTTGTTGTTCTCCACACCCCATGCTCTAAGCATGTCATATCCATGACATGATAATACCTCTAATAACTGTCAAGTCTACTAGCATGCAAAGTTTCTAACAACAGTTATTCCTAACGCACGACCCATACGTACAGGAGGCCAACCCAGTACGCGAGTCTGTGTCCTACATGAGACTCACACTCGTGTAACAACTGTGTCATGGCCAATGAAACCTAATGATGCTTCATGATAATGGGGTGGTCTCATAAACTAGGTCAATGCATATACATAATAAAAATATATCACGACGACACCGTCGTTGCACCCAAGTTTCCTTGGATGCGCAGTTTATATAGCAGTTTAAAATATATGAACTAAATGACAGAAATAAAGATGCATGCATCATATGGAATATGAATAACAGTACAATGGCAAGGTATACTTGCCTGGCAAGAAAGTTGCGTAGTACCAATAACCTGCTCCTGAAGTCGCGCAGAACAATCCAATAGTCCTATATACAAATAATATAATACAATACAACATCAGCCATTACACTAGCACATACACAACCATAAATACACTAGACTCAGAGGGTACGCTAGGGGTGACACTGGTCAACTAACATGGTCAAATGCGCGTCTAATTACGCGGGTGTCCTATATTAAATGCTGTATCAAAATTAGACAATCAACTAACATGTGTCTAAGACAGTACGTTAATGTACACAAGGTAGTTAACTTGCAATCCTCAGGGTCACATGGTCAAGGTTAATATGCGAAAAAATCCATAGTGTCCTAGGGTCTCACAACAATATATTATTGTCATAATTATTATTTAGCATCTAATTACATATATATATATCCATATAATTATATATAACAATAAGATTATATTACTTATACGCGTACGTATACGCATACGAGTTTGGGTTCTCCGACACGGTCTGGACTCATAACCACTAAACTGAACCAATCTGCTAAAACCCTACACTATCCACACAAGCACACATAAAATAAAAGGAGAGGGACAGGTTCGAACCTCGGGGTTAGCGTGCACGGCTACGGGGATCAGGGTGACTGCTGCAGGTTATCTTCGGTGAGGGTGACGGTCCACGATGACGACGATGATATCAATGTTGATGACAAGGGTGATGGTGATGATGATTAGTGATGATTAGGTTAAGGTGATGATTATTAATGGTGATGGTGATGTAGGCTATGATGGTGATGATTAAGGGTGATGATGATGAGATTATTGGGATGATGGTGATGATGATTATGATGATGATGAAGATTATGATGATGATGATTAATGGTGATGATGATGTAGGTTAAGGTGATGATGACTATAGTGATTAGGTGATAATGGTTAAGGGGATTAGGTGATAATGGTGATAAGGATGATAGGGATGATGATGATGGTAATGGTGATGATTGAAGGTGATTAGGGTAATGATGGTGGTTATGTTGATGATGAAGATGATAATGGTGATGATGATGGAGATGATGATGATTATTATAATGGAGATGATGGTGATGAAGGTTATGATGATAGGGGGACTGTTTCGACCAGGTCAGAGAGGAGGACAGGGAAGAGGATGAGGTCAGGGATATGGAGTGGTGGTGGTGAACGGCTCAGGGAGGAAGGAGGAGGCTCGGGTGGTTATGGTCGACGGGATGTGGAGGACCTCAGGGAGGAAGGAGGAGGAATGGGCAGATGAGGACAGGGAAGAGATGGAGAACTGGGAGTGGTGCTGGCGGAGGAGATCGGGCTCCGGCGAGGGGGAGGAAGGTGATGAATCGGAGACGACGATGGTGGTGTTAGGATGGCAGGCTGGGAGCGTGCTACTCCGTCGAGGAAGAGGGGAGGTGTAAACCCCCTCGATTTATTTTATGGATAGTCAGGTTTGGATTTGGAAAATTTTGGTTTTAGCAGCAGATGTTGAGGTTTAGAGTGGAGTTAGGTTTGTCTGGTATTTTAATTCATTTAATTAAAACCCTTGGCGCGCCCTATCATTTCTTAATTAATCGGAGCCCAATATCAGCCCATAAATTTTATCGAATTATTGTACTTCTGACTTGACCCGCCAAATTAGATACTGGACTTTTCCGTCACTCAAAATCAGATTTTGTTGTGCTCTAAATTAATTGCACAATTTTCTGAAACCGTAATCCATCTTTAATTCTGTGTCGGACACTTGTGTCGTTACCTTCAATTTTGAGATACCAACTTAACCCGTTGAGCCGGACCAACTAAAGGGTCCAAGACTGACTCCAAGCCCCCACCATTTTTGCCCTTTGCGTCATTTTCGGATTTTGACCCCAAGTGCCCCCATTTAATTTAAAAGCGTGGGACACTTTAATCCCATTTAAATCGGGGATACCAATTTTGTCTAATCATATTTTAATCCTTAATTAATCCCGATGGACATTAAATTAAACCCGTGCCAAACCCCCAACAATTCCTCGCCATGCAAATCATCAACCGTAATTTTCTCCACAATTTTTGCGTTATTTTATGTGTTCGTGCAATTTCTCGAATTTAAGGGGCTAAGTTACAATTTAGTGATTTTAGGTGCCCTCACCCAATTGGCCAAAACCACATGGAGAGGTCACAAAAATTTGGACCGAATTAAACTTCCCCCCTCCATTTCCTCATGAAGAAATGTTTCTTCTCATGAGTAATCTTATCCCTCCATTTTGAATAGGAGCATCTCCACCCTCCATCCAATGCACCCCTCCCTATAAAACATCACCTCACCCTCACAACTCCCCAAGCAGGCCCTAATCCCAAGGAACCTAGAAACCCCCCCCTCTCTCTCTCTCTCTCCTCACTCCTCCATATTTCTTCATGCAAGAAACCACCCCCCTCCATTCTTCTTCTTCCTTTATTTCTTCTTCCTCCTGAAGTCCGACCGGCCGACCGACTCGGCTCCAGCCAGCCGACCGCCGCTGTGCAGCTCCAGCCGACCGTACTGTGCGTGCCCCAGTCCCGCCCGCTCCGGCCTGTACTCCGACAGCCCGCTGTAAACTTCAGCCCCGCCGGACCGAGCAGCCTCCCGACCAACCGTGCTTCCCGACTGACGGTGCTCCGACCAACCGTGCTTCCCGACTGACTGTGCTCGACCAACCGTGCTTCCCGACCGATTGTGCCCCGTCAGGCCGACTGTGCAGTGCACCCCACTGCCGACAACAGCCCCCCGATCCGTCCGTCCGGCGGTGCAGCACCCCGTCCGGCCAACTTCCTCATCTCCTCCTCGTCCGATTATACTACCACCACCATCACCACCACTACCACCATCATCACCACCACCATTACACTTCCATCTCCACCACCACCATCGATACCTCGCTCATGCCAGCGACCTACCTCGCAGTCGAGGTACAGCTCTCCCCTCGCCTTGTCTCTTATTTGTATTGTTATAGTTATGAGATTAGGGTTATTATATGTGGTTAGTTAGGGTTCTTTTCAACACATTATATAAGTAAGAATGAGGATTTTTGAATACTTATGGTTGTGTGCATTAGCTAGGGCTTAGGAGCATGGATTGATGATTTATACTTGCATGTTTAAGTTGGAAGAGGAGCATTGCTTACACAGCCTATATAGAATAGTTAGTATGGTCGTGGTTGAATTCGCATTAAGGAATGGTATGATTTGGTGATTCAATGGGCAGTGGATGTTAGGTCGAGGAAACTTGTCTTTGAAGAATGTAGTGTAAAATGCTCAATTTAAATGTATTAGTAAGGATAGTAAGTGAATAACTGATTGAGGACTAGTGTGATCGGTAATTTAGAAACTGGGAACTTAAAGAGATTAATTTAGGGAGGTACTTGGTGATTGGTAACAGCGATATTAAACGAAGAAATTAACATTATTAACTATGTTTTGGGGATGGTTTGATGATGTGGTATTGATGACTAGATGTTTTGACCATCGTACCAATAGTCAACTGTGGTCAACCCCCATAGTGTCTTGTCCCTAGTGTCTTGTCCCTGTGAGTCGTAGCTGAGTTTGAGTTTAGTTGTAGATGCGTGTCACATCCCTGTCTGTCGTAGGATAGATTATTGATTATTGGTTTGTATCTCATCTCTATGTACTACGGGACCTGAGGACTTGGACGCGGTACCAGATCCCCGTCATCAGCAGCCGCACGCAGGCAAGTGTACCTTGCCACCCTGTATTTCAGATTACAGATATTGTTATTCTTATTGTATATTGTGCGCATATTTATGTTGACATTCGATACTACGCGTCCGGATCACAACCGGGTGCTGACATTCGACGTAACGTCTTAGAATAATTGCTAGATGCTTCATAGCACCTCGATGCGCGTACCTGAGTACATCGACACCCTAGGATACACTCATACACTGTGATCGTGCCAGATTCCTGTATCCTGATACTGACATCATGACCAAAGACTGGGACGACCTTAGGGTCGCGTCTGTTGAGTTAATTCTGTGTGTCGAGATTGTAGTTAGAGGTTCAGGTTCAACGCACCATCGTTGATCGCTTGGGAAGGGGAAGACAGTTACTAGACGTTTGGGCTCCTCTGCACGCGCTTATATATGTATATGTAGTGATCATGTATTATAGTGTAGTGGTATCACCCGTGTGTCTCTGTGCTCGGAGCTACGGTACGACCCGTGTGTCTCTGTGTTCGGAGCTACGGTTTTATTTTAGAAAGCCCACGCGTTGAACATTGTCTTTAAATTGTGTCTCACTTGTTTGGTTATGATAGATTACCCTGTCGTTGCACTTGTACTATCTGTTTACTTGGCATGTTGTATTTCTGTACCTTATTACGTCCCTCTGAGGACCTGGTTCCCTTCCAGGTGTAGGCTACGAGGATTACCCGGAGGAGTATGGACCGGGCATCTATCCAGCAACTGTACTCACTGCCGAGGACGAGGTCATTCCTGAGGACTTCGCCTGATCGCTGGTAGTGACTCTTTCCTTGGGACGGTATCATTACCTAGTTACCTGCTGCCGTCTCAAGTTATCTTATTGCTTACTTTCATTCCAGTGTATTTGTACTAGCGGATTTGTTCCCGTGTGACTACTCTAGTATTTGTATTTGATACTTATCTGGATATTTCCTTCCTGCACATTAGTTGCTGTATTTACTTCTATTGTGCTCTTATATTGCTGCCTGTGGATGAGATTTAGATTGAGTATATTTGTGTTATGTGATAGATTATTCATTGTACTTTACAGCTTAAGGGTACTCCGACGGGCCCATTAGATTAGAATGCCCACCGAAGTACGCTGCTGGCCATTGCCACGTGTCTCGGTTTCTTATCCATGGAACCGGGGCGTGACAGGAGGAAGTCGGGTCCGGTGCGGCGTGGCGTGGCGAAGTCGAGGAGAGTCGAGTGAAGGTGGTGGTCGACTGGGGTGTCGACGGGAGGTGGTCGGGTCGACGAGTTGGCCGGGGACGATGGAGACGAGGGAGGAGAAGAAGTCGGGGAGGAGATCTCAGGCGGGAGGATGGCTCGGTGGAGATGGCCAGGACAGGCGGGGTTCCGACGAGCAGGTGGCGGAGGTCTCAGGCAAGGCGGCGGTTGGGAGTTGCTCCGGCGACGGCTTGGAAGAGCACGGCGGGTCTGCTCCGGGTTGGTTCAGGCGGAGGTAGGGGTGATGAATAGTAGGCTAGGTTGGTTTGGGGCTGTGGAAAAATAAAGAAAAAAAAGAAAAGTTGTATATTTATATGTGTGGAAACTAGGGTTTGATGTTGACCTAGGGGGTTGGCTTGGTCAACATCCTTGGTATTGGGCCTTGGCTTGACATGGGGATGTTTGGAGGGCTAAGATTTGTATTATTTGAAATACATGCCTAGGATTAAATGAGGGGGTGATGATGTGTGTTGCACATTCCGAAAAATATGGAAAAAATTCATATGAACGAAAATGGGTTTCTTCATGCATTGTGTCCAATGGTATGGACACCTAAATGCACTTTTGCATAAAAGTGTCCAACAATTGGAAAATTGCACAAAGATGGAAATTAGATTAAATTAATTAATATTAATGCAAATGGTGTTCTTGAATTAATTAGAAGTACATGGGACTAAAATTAGGTGAGACACAAGTGTCATAGACATAGGGGACTCAGAATAGAATATTATCATAGTTTGGGTTGCACAAAACGGGTCAAGGTTGTGTCTCCAATTTTGATTGGAACGCACAAGGATACAAAGTTGGAATTATTTAGAATTAAATATAAACGTCTGCGACGAATACTGTGTGACTAAAATGTAGCACAAGAGAGCATAATTATAAGTTACACAAAGATTAGAATAGAAGGCGGGCATGTCTAGGATAAGGATATGAAATTTGTAGGAAGGCAATGGCTAGTGTAGTGCTCTAATTATCGAAGCAACGGTAAGGTGCACTAAGTGATATAAATATTGTATAATTAAAAAAAATATCGTGTTCTATTTCTAATTGGATTCAAACTAGCCCTAGTCTCTCTATCTAAGCCAAGTAGACCTAATTTTGGGTGAGGGGGTGTACAACAGGCAAACTAGGGAGGAGAGATAGACGCGAAGCCGGTGCGCATGGTAAATCTAAAAGGTACCAACTATCATTACTGGAGGAGCAAGATGAAGGATCTACTATTTTTCAAAAGCTGCATTTGCCAGTATTTGCTTCCGAGAGATCCAGTAATAAATTCGAAGAGGACTGGAAGTTCGAGCATATACAAGTGTGTAGGTACATCAGGTAGTTCGTTGACGAGAACATATAAAACCATGTTTCTAGTATTGAGCATGCGAGGACACTATGGGATAAGCTGGAATCATTTTATGCTAAGAAGACTGGGATAAATAAATTTTTCCTGATCCGGAAGATGATGGGTCTCCGGTACAAAGAAGGGGCTTCCATTACGGATCATTTGAGTGAGTTCCAGGGCGTGGTTGACTAGCTATCCTCGATGTGAGTCAAGTTAGACGATGAGGTTTAGAGACTATGGCAGTTGTGTACATTGCCAGACTCATGGGAAACCGTACGAGTGTCTATGATCGCTTCTGCTCCGGAAGGCATGGTCAGTCTGGAGTTTGCCAAGAGCGGGGTACTGAATGGAGAGATGCGGTGACGTTCTCATGCCACTTCATCCATATCCCACTCAGAGGTGCTTGTTTCAGAGAGCCGCAGAAGGGGGTAAAAGCAGGGGTCTAGGCGACGGCAGAGACAAAAGCAGGAGAAGGTCCAAGGGTCGGTACGAGGACTCTGAGTGTTACCATTATGACAAGAAGGGCCACATCAAGTGGAACTATTTTGCTTGGAAGAGAGAGAAAAAGGGCGACAAGGGAAAGCAGGGAGAGAACACTACAGTGACGGCCTCGACACATGGAGGCGATCTGATCATTGTAGGTGATGAGCTAGTTATGAACCTCTCCTGCGATGACAACTCTTGGCTGGTGGACTCAGTTGCTTCAGCGCACGTATCTCACAACAGGGCACTATTTGCTACTCACACAACAGGCGACTGTGGAGTGTTGAAGATGGAAAATGGAGATGTGTCAAAGGCAGTTGCCATTGGAGATGTACATTTGAGGAAAAAGACGGGTACAATTCTTGTTCTGAAAGATGTTCTTCATGTCCCTGATATTCGTTTCAACCTGGTGTCAGTTGGAAGGTTGGATGACGAGAGTTTCTTCAATCTCTTCAGGAACAGTCAGTGGAAGCTTTTCAGAGGTTCGATGGTGATTGCTAGAGGAAGCAAGAGGTCTAGACTCTACTATATAGAAGAGAGCGCACATGGGGCACATGAGGTGAACGCAACTACTGATGCGTCTTCCGAATTGTGGCACAGACGGCTCAGCCATATCAACGAGAAGGGGATAAGCTACTTGGTGAACAGGAAGGTGATTCCAGGGCTAAAGTCTACAAAATTGGAGAGGTGCACGCACTTTTTGGTGGGGAAGCACTGTCACGACCCGCACCCGAAAAATCGGGCATGAGTCGTGGGTACGTCCAGCCTACGCCGCAGCATCGGCGGTAGAACGCTGTCTAGGTCAACTATCTAGATAACAATCTCACGCAATCAATATATAAACCTGCCAAGATCTTAACTCCAAACGGAGGAGCAATATCATAATGATAATCATAATGTACTCAATCACGAGTCTAAGCACGATAAGATAACACAGAAGGCTAACAACTATAAAGTCTAACCAACAACAACTACTACAACAACCACAACATCAATAATAATCATACAACATCCTGAATAATATACAATATAAGGTCTCAATCCAAAACCGGAGACAAATTCGGTGCTAAAAGCTAATAAAAATAACAACAAGGTCTCAGTGATCCCGGCTACCAATCCAAAAATCACCCCTAAACTAGAGGGTCCCTGTCTGCACCATGGACAGGCTCAGGTCCATAAAACGTCGGACACCACTCCTCCGGATACTCTGAAAAATATGTCCAGTCAGGACTGGAGCAAGTACATCTCTAACAGCAGTTCCATTTAAATCATAAAAACTATAAAACAGTTATAGCAAGTAGCAAGAAGAATGAAGCAAGTATGAAACAAGAAAATATACATGTATCACTGGTGCATAACGGTAAAGATGCATGAATATAAGAAGCAAGACAATAATAACTGCAAGATACAAGAAATCTAAGCTAAGATCAAGTCCGTGCACAAGAACGTGTAGTGAGTCCAGCATGAAATACATGTAGTGAGTCAAGTCCAGAAATATGTAAGTGAGACCAGCAAGAAATGCAAGGGAGTCCAGACTAGAAAGAATGAACTCGGTGTCTTTGAAATACTTGTTTCGACATGTAAACGGCTAGGGGTAAGTACGGCTCACCGTGCACTGGGTGCGCGGCTGCTATCATTCCAGATTAGACCAGAGGGAGTGATTCCTGATGATTCCAGATGGGAATGTTTACATGTCTACTCGAGTATTTCCCCGCCCCGACTAGTACAAGTAAATCCAAGATCCGACACGTAAATCAAGTATGAGTCCAACCTGAAACATGAGTGATGCCTGTAGGTGATGCCAGTAGTGATTCCAGAATAGAGGCCAGAAACATAAAATGTACGTGTCGCAAGTAAATGAATCCAGAAATACCAGTCAGTGTCCCGTGTTGTGCCAGAATAATCAGATGATACTATACTAGAAGCTGAATCATAATAATCATCAGATAATGAAAACTATCAGAGAATGTACTCGCCTGACGTCCTGAGCAACTGGCGATCCGAACTGGTGTCGCAAGGACCTATTACGAAAAGCAAGGTTAAACATATTTCTAATGAGTTAAACAGATATAAAATAACTAAAAATAGGCTTCTAGGGTCGTTCTAGGTCAAACGGGTCAAACCGATAAAATCTGGGTCAAAAATTCAACTCTGGGTCCAAAAAGTCAACTCTGGATCAAATCTAGGTCAAAAGTTGACTTTGGCGGTCAACCGAGTCAACTACGGTCAACTCTAGGTCAAACTAGGGTGCTCCTAAAATTCTAGGCCAAAACTAGGTCATTAAGCTAATAAACCCTCAAACTCGCCTCCTTGAGATACTCGGATACCCTCGGTATCCGATACCTCACCCTACGCTATACGCCCCGCCTATATCCACTAAAACCTATGCTAGCACGCGTAAATATATACACATATACATAAAAACCTATCTCTAAACCCAAACCTAGGCAATTGCTTAAAAATCCCGCTCGAAACCCAATACCTTGGATATCTTAAGGTATTGAGATACCTTGGTATCTCAAGGTATTGAGATACCTCTCTAAACTCAACCCTACGACCCCTCTAGCTAACTAACTATGCATAAACATATACATCTAGCTATAATCTAGGCTAAAATATATATATCTAATACATATATGCATATACCTAGGTATCTATATATATATCTCACATACACACACATACACATACCTTATATCTATATACCTATACATATATATATCTATCTATAATAT
This sequence comes from Iris macrosiphon, assembly GCA_036927795.1. Lineage (NCBI taxonomy): Eukaryota > Viridiplantae > Streptophyta > Magnoliopsida > Asparagales > Iridaceae > Iris > Iris macrosiphon. The sequence goes on along the minus strand of JAYESA010000005.1, from coordinate 318,954,865 downwards.
ATATCTAGCTATATGTATATATACCTATACATATAGATAGATATATCTAAATACCTATCTTATCTATCAATCTATATACCTATCCATCTATCTATTTATGCATTTACCTATCTAGATATCTATTACCTAGATATCTATCTATCTATTTATCTACCTATGTATCTATCTATGTATCTAATCTATTTATCTATCTAGATATCTAGATATCTATCTACTTATCCATCTATCTATCTAGCTATCAATCTATCAATTTATCTATTTATCTATATCTATCTAACTATAGATCTAACTATCTATCTATTTAACTATTTAACTATCTATTTATTATCTATCTATCTAGTTATGTAACTATCAATCCATCTATTATCTATCTATGTATCCATCTAACTATTTACCTAGTATCTAGATATCTATCTATCCACAAATCTATCTATCTAACTATTTAGCTATCTAGGTATCTATTTACTTATCTATCTAGCTATTTATCTATCTATCTATCTATATGTCTATCTATATATATATCCACATATCCATCAATCTATCTAACTATATATCAATCTATCTAATTAATCTATCTATTTATATCTATATATACATATACCACTCTCTCTCCTAGCTGCTACTGGCGCCGCTACACGCTGCTACGCGCTGCAGGGGGGATGCTGCTGCTGCTGCTGTTGTTCATGCTGCTGCTGCTGCTCATGATGCTGCTACAGCTGCTGTTCTGTCCTGCCTTCCCCCACTCACTCTCACACACACACGACCACACACACAATCACATACAGACACACGCACACCTATATACATATATATATACCACTATATATATATATACAATCATACATATATATATATACACTCTAACATATATATATATATATATATATATATATATATATATATATATATATATATATTCTAACACACACACACTAACATATACACTAACACACACACACACTTATGCATATAAACACATATCTATATATATACACACAGATATCTATATATATATACACACACACTAATATATATATATATATATATATATATACATATACACACTCACACACTCAAACATATATATATATATATATATATATATATATATATATATATATATATATATATATATATATATATATATATATACACTCACTCACACACACTCACTCTCACACACCCTCACACACACACTCTCACACACACTAGCACACACTCTCACAAACACACAACCACACACACAAACACTCATACATATATATATATATATATATATATATATATATATATATATATATATATATATATATATAGACACACATACAAATATATATATATACATATATATATATATATATATAAACACAACACACCACAACGCACAACGCTCACAACGCTCCACCAACGCCCGCCCAACGACCCCGACATGCACAAACACCTATATACATATAAAATATAATCCGAAAATTCTAGCACACACTCCCCGAAGCTAACCCAACGCGCGCACAAGCCCGAAACTAAGAAACCACGTCGAAATGACCGTTCGGTCATTTCGACGAACACGTGGTGTGCGGTTCGCAAAACCTCCTGAAATGCACACCAAACCAACTCGGAATCGGCCCAAAATTTACCCACGGGTTCTAAACGATGTCTAGATCCTAGAAAAAATCTACCCCGTCAATTCTAGGCCCGTGGCGAAAATGCGCACGCACTTAGAACCGGCGATGACGAAAACCCCAAAAATGCCCAAAACGTCCGTTTCTCCACGATACGACTTCACGTGTCCGAACGGAGACACGCACTAACCCTCAAGACACCCGACAACGTCTACCTAGGTCCGTCTAACCTAGGGCATCACCCAAAATTGGGCCAATTTCGGATTCCACCCGAAATTGACACAAAACCTAGTGTTAAAGTCTCCAAACTCAACCAAACTAGTTCCAACTTCCTCCCACGGGTAGCCTAAGGGTCTATGAAGGTTTTAAACTATTAATTACACTATATAAGAACAATTACAAGGGAGAAATTAGGGTTTACCTCTTGGAAGTTGAAATTCCAAGCCAAAAGCTCCAAAAAGCTCCAAATCCACCACAACTAGCTTCCAAGCTCCCAATCCAAGCTCTAACACCAAATCTAAGCTCTACCCACCTAGGTTGGGGAAGAATGTAGGATTAGGGTTAGCAACCATGGAGAATAGAAGAAGAAAGAAGAGAAATAGGAGTACTTACTTGGAGTGGGAAGTAGAAAGGAAGAAGAAAATGGAACAAGGGGGAGGGGGCTGCTGTGTTATGCACGGGTAGGGGCTGGTTTGGTCGGCCATGGTGTAAAATATGTTTCACGAATTCTCCAAATGCCCAAAATGCCCTCCCTAACTTGGGTTTTGGGTTTCGGGTTCCAAAAGCACTCAAACTAACTCCAAATCTCTCCAACTAACCCACTAAAAATATAATAAATATTCTAAAACCCAAAAATAGGTCTCACAAGGGTATGGGTTGGGTCGGACATGGGTCCACTAGGGTCTGACATGGGTCCACTAGGGTCTGACATGGGTCCAAGCTAGCCAAAACCCTAAAACAATCAATAAAAAAATAATAAAATTACTAATTAAATATAAATACAATTAATTATAAATAATACATAATTAACCAAATTAAAATATAAAAAAATACCCGCTCAGGAAATGGGGTGGTGACAAGCACTAGTCCACTCTGTTGCATGTCCCTAAGTTTAATGTTGCCTCCCTAATCAACATAAGCAAAATAAAATAATTGTATGCTTGTAAATATAAAAATGTTACTTATTTCAAGTTAATGTTACTTGCCCCTTATTCATATGTTGCGCATTAAGAATGTGTATAGAAAATTACTATAATTTGACAAGTATTCGATGCCACAATAAAAGTAACTAATAGTGCACCCTGAGGTACGGTCACTTGCAATGTAGTGGGGTGTAGCTATTAGATAGGTAAAGAGAAGATGGAAATGTGTGCTTGTGTTCAGAACTGTGCTTGTGATATGTTATCTGATTGAAGTTCATGTCTTGCATCGGCTTCGGACAACTTGTACAGAAGGTAATAGTCTCTCGAACGGTTCCTTGGACACTAGGAATCGGTCGATCCGGAAGAGATTGTGATAGCACCCTGAGGGAAGGTCCGTAGAGGATGTAGTAGGATATTGTGTCCATTAGTGCAGAGCAGAATCCTGCGTCACAACTGCTAGTGTTTATGTTACGTTGGGGTGAGATGCTGCGGGCGAGTCGCAGGACGTTCATGCGCACTAGTGCAGAGCTGAACCTTGAGTCACCGCTTCTAATTTATGATAAAAAACTCTCATGGGCCATCATGTAGTTAGGTACCATGCTAGGTTCATCCTTCTCGCAAGCCTAACCGATATATGCCATTCTCCTTGAGATATTGATGCCAAGTCCCTTGAGATTATATTATATGCAAATTAAGGCTAACTTGTATGTCTGCTGCAGGGATAACGATCGACCGTGGGTAAGATTTATCATTATGTGGCTTACTTTATTGTTTAAGTTCATTTGCATGCCTTGCTAAAAAGAACATAGACAACTAGAAAGATCACTTAATGAGCATGCTAGCTTCATAAGTTTACTTAGTGTGGATTATCAGGGGAGTTTGGCTTCGGTCGCTCGCCAGTACATGTGGGGTACTGACCCACGTTTGTGGGCATATTTAGGTTCTAAGGACATGACTGTGGCAAGCCTCTTCAACCAGTAGGAGCTCATCCAATCCAGTAAAAATTATGCTCGTTGCAATCCAAGCTTCTTCCTTTCAGTCTGCAAGTTTTCTTTCTGTTGCAAGTTTCCTTCAAGGTGTTTTTACTTATTTTCCTAGTACAGGGATATGATGTATGGACATTGTGGCTAGTTTTGGGTTTCAAAGAGATGTAAACAAACTATGGCATATTTTGTAATCAGCCAAGCAAATATATTGTAATCCATTTCAGTGTTTCAATAAAGAAAGTATTTTGGATTCCTATCATATGTGTTCAATCTTTGGTTTTCTGTAAGGATATATCTGTGATTCTTTCTATCTTATTTATTTTGTATTTTGTGCAGGTATTATACCTTGTGCAAGCACAACTTAGGCTTGTACGACATCACACCTAAGCGAAGACAATCGGTTTCGCAAGGCCAAGCAAGGACGATCGACCCTTGCGAGATTGGGGCGTGAAACCTTTGATGCATATTGCAGAGAGCAAGGGATGTAACGACCCATTCCGTTCAAGTGGACGGCCGATTCAAACGGCGCAACTGCAACGACCAGACCCACTTTGCTCAGCGAGAATACTCGTTTGAGGCAAAAGATTTCTAAACTTGGCCCTTTAGAGTTCAGACTTAGAATTTCAAAGGCTCGCTCGGAGTATCGCTCGACCGAGGCAAATCATCGCTAAGGTGGGTGGATACGATGAACTTGTCTTTGCTTAGCTAGTACACTTAAAATATGGACGATACATGTTAGTCGCTAGGTGAATCACCCCATGCATGCTAATAAAGAATACAATGCACCTAGATAAGAAATAATCCCAACTTGTATTACTTGTGTTAGAACATGAAAATAAAACTTGGTTTATGACTTAGACCCTCGTATGCTACATTTGCTTCATGCAAGTAGACCCCGCTATGCCTCGAGTAGAACGATATATATACTCTTCGTAGTGCACTGTTCACTTGTTTACACTGCACGTCTTAAGAACTACATCGCTCGATATGTCCCTATACGGTTGCACTCCTCGCACTACCCCCTTAGACCGTGCTAACATAAATACTTATGTTTCTTATAAATGCATGCTTGCCTGCTTACACTGTAGTTTGTACTCATTTTTTCGTTTTAATGCTTGTCAAATAATCTATGCCATAATCAAGTAACACTATCTGTATCGTGCATGCATCTAGTTAGCCAAAAGACTATCAAATAGTCCTTTTGTGCAATATAAACCTGCAAGTATCCGGGACCGTTAGGTCGCCAAGGCAGTTCCCGAACCAGGAGAATGCATCAAGTCAAGTTTAACTATCAACGAGAATAATGTTAAGTAAAGCAAAGAATCACAGCTCATGGAGCAATGCTCGTTCAGAAAAAGAATCAAGAATTATCGTATCATGTTGTGAATCTGGAATGACCCAAGACTTGCATGGTCACGGACAACTCATGCACGAGGTATCTGCTTCCTCGGACGATCACCGGGGCACTGGGATCGTACCGACCTAGGAGGAATGAATGGTGTATTGCGTGCCAATTTTGGTTATGGTATGCGACGCCGTCTTTGGGTCAGGATAATACTCGGTATTTGGGCCTTGGTAGAGCATACTACCTTGGACTAGCCGTCTACCAAATGATAGTCATTTGAATTGGCGAGATGGCATGCAATGGCTCTTCTGTATCACCTGTTTGCCTTAAATTGCTCGTCTTGTATCAAGCGTTGCACCCCATTCCGTCATGAGACTATAAATCGATCCTTTATGGCTAAGCCAGTGACCTCATGTTCATATAGATAAGTCATCCTTGCTTAGCTGCAATCTGCATGTAATTTATTGCATCGCATCCAGTTAATTAGAAACACCTGAATGAATATGAGTAAAAGACAACTGTATATAACTGAACAATTGAACATCTTCTGCAACACACCTGAACAATTAGTATAACTCGTGTACCTGAAACAGTACCTCGCACATGACACTTTGTTTGCTTATGCTATTGTGCCTAGATTTTATTATAAATGCTTGTGCTTGGTTTAACTTGGTTTGCCTTGGACAGGGAAGGATGAATGGTAAGTTGGTAAGTCTCGTCGTGTTCCTTTGTATATCGTACGGCGCACTGCCATATGAGTTAGGCCTTACATCATTGTCATAAAATTGATCCTAAGGCAAGACTAGAAAAATAACTTAATTGATGGTGCACATAACCTATATAACGTGTTTGGATTTGTCGAGGGGGCGAAAAGCCTCCCCACCAGTGCATTCATGTACAAATAACCCACCAGGTTTCTTGCAGGGTACGGAAGAATCTCGTTCGGTGCGGAAATCACCTTCGTACGAGCTAAGGCATGTAGTTCGCTCTGGATCCTTGGAGCGTTGCGTCCGGAATTGAATCACATATACAAGACATAATGTTGGAACATCGCCTATGTATCATTCCACAAATGTAGCCACTTGGCACGCTTTTACTACTTCGAGAGAGAGGGCTTGAGCGACTTATAATCTCGGCCTAGCACCGCTTGTAGCACTTGTTCAATATCAATAAAGAGCTTGTTTTATTTCTATACTTGTGTTATTCAATGCTTCTGCTATTGACGACTCTGTGAACTTGCTTCAGTTTCGAAAGCTCATTCGTGGGTTATGTGCATACACTCTTTCTCGTTGACCCGGTGGGATATTCCAAACAATGAGTCTAAATACTTCCAAAAAAAAGTGCATGTAAATGATGTGATTGCTTGTACGAAATTGTGATACGATGCCTTTGTGCCGACCTGTGTTAGGCTTTGTGGGAATAGACTCGTGCTAGAGTTTTGCAAGTTATGTGCAAATCCGAATACCTATACATAATTTCCAAGCTGGTTAGTGTGCGAGATAGAATATCATTCGGACGGTTAGCAATGCACACAGCCTTTCGGCTAAGTTGTGTAGAATATCACGCTCCAAGACCCTTTTGGTGCTAGCAAGTTGCAAGCAAGATTGAGATATCGTTCAGATAAGGATAAGTCATACTTAGAATGCCAACCGGTAGAAACACTATCAGATTGGCGAATATAGAGAATCTTGCTTGGATTTTGGAAAATAGCTCGAACGGTATTTCATGTCGGCAGATACAAATCAGATATAGTTTACTTGGATGACTATCAACAGGATATATACGAGACTAAGATTTATCAGGCGATGCTTAGGTATCGTGCATGAATTATAAGGAACAATTTGGTAAATATGCTGGCGATTGATGCGAACACGATTTAGGATTTGATTGGGTGACTCAATTCCTGAGTGGTGTATGGATCATTTTAGAAATATTCAAACGGATTCATAGGTCTCGTCCGATAGTTGGCTAGAACGATTTGAGAATGCCTTGAACAAGTGATAAATCTTATATCGAATAGAGATTCAAGAAAATGGAAATCAATATCTTGGTCAAGAAAACCTGTTAGAAACTTGGAGGATCTTGTGTCACGCTCCGATTCCGTAGAATCGATAGTCGTCCCCCGGATGTAACGTCGTGCGTGCCAATGTTGTGGAACACATAAGGCCAAGGTATTTTTATATAACGAGCATATATTCAGAGTACGCAGTCAATTGAAACACAATGTTGAAACATGAAAAAGTTCTCTTTATTGATAATGAACATCTTTTACAAACTCTTGAACGAGTCAGATAGTTGTCGCACGGGCTTACAAAACTGGATGCAAAATAAGATAATTGTCCTTTATATTACATCATTTTACTACAACTTCAAAACTATACACATTCGGGCGAAGCTATCGCCTTTCCACGGAGCTGCATAAGTTATGTGCACGAGCTCCTGGATCTTCAAAATGCTTCTTTGGAGGCACGGTCAGGGCGTGCCGGTAGGTGGACTGGATTGGGGAGTTGCTTTAGCTTCTTGCAGGATCTCCTTGCTGCGGGAAACTTGTTGCAACGAGGGTCAATACATAAAAATGCACTGGTGAAGGTGAGCTAACCCAACTATACCAATCAACACGTTGTTTATATGAAGCATACAGGTTATTATGTGGTCTTTATATCTTGCCTTAGTCTATTTTACAAGCAAGCATTTGATATGAAAGTTTACTGAAATAAACATGCCACCCTTTGGTGAACTTTTACCTGCCTGTCTGAACCACCTGCACAATACTTACCATGACCTTCCCTGCCACGAAGACATAGTTAGCTTGAATAGTTTAAATATACGTGGGGATCACTGGCACAATGCCATAGTGGACGAGTCATAGTCATTGAAAAGGATGGTCTGCAACGAAAGCACAAGAGGCGCTATAAGCCATCCCGTCCAGCACACGAGACTAACATGAAGTTTCATCCGAATCGGATAGGTGCCAGTGCCCCAGCGACCGTCTGCATGAACTATGACCATGTGCACAAGTTGTCTGTGATCAAACGGCGTCTATACTAAGTTATCAATTGATGCAGTTTAAGGCAACACGAGCATGAGATAAGTAGCATGGCTTGATTTATTTTGCATAGTCTCCTTGATCAGTTTATTGCATAGCAAGGTGTGTTCTATAAATAGCAAAATTATAGAAGAAGTATACATTCTAACTTGAATTGAAACACTATAAAAAAATATTTTAAGTGAACTAGCATGCAACAAGGTAACATTTCCAAGTTTGGTTGACAAGCACAAATAATTCATGTATATTCCTTTTTATCTTGACATCTTTTAGTTATTATGGTATCGTTTGATCGGAACAACCAAGAAGGCAAGATATTAAGTGTGAAGACTTGGAATAAGGGTCAACTGAATCGAATTATAGCCACTCACAAGTTGGTTGGAGAGAGGAAAGGAAAGAGGTGCTTCAAGACTCTACTCGCACGACGTCTACTGCACGATCACCTGCATTGCCACGAACAGATGATCAATACCTCTTCTACTCTTTTCAAGCTCAGAATGAAATGCAGTTCAACGAACGAAAGCAATAAAATCCATCAAAACCGTTCAAGTTGATGCAAATCTGAAAACCAACTCAAAAGTACGAAAGCAACAAGGCGACAACAAAAACTAGGCAAGAAAACTTGCAGCGGAGAGGTCCCTCTTGACTCTACCGCTAAGTCCATCATTGGGACACGGTCCACTGAATATGGGAATCAATTCCGAAGAAAAAAATCCATAACGAGGATAAGATATTGATTCAATATATCCCGATCGAACGATACTGATTAGTATTTCTTAGTCGCGCTCCCCGTAATCCTAACCAACTAATAGAAATTTTCGTTCATGAAACTTAGGAATAAAACCTACCACTATGAAACAATGAAGGAAACTTTTCCTTCATCTCTGACTCAAGCACCCAGTTCGATTCTTCGGCCTAATAATTTCTCCAAAGCACGCGCACGAGAGAAACCGAACGACTTCGAAGCAGCTTCTCCTTGTGATCCAAGATCCGCACAGGATGTTCAACATACGCCAAGTCTTCCTTTAATACTAGTTGATCAAGATCCACCATATGACTCGGGTTATACACATACTTCCTAAGCTGTTAAACATGTAAGATATCGTTTAAGTATCTCAAACGGGCCGACGAATCTTGTTCTTAGCTTCCCTTTTGCTCAAAATATGGTAACTCCTCGCATGGGCGGGAATTTGAGAAATACTCGATCGCCTTCTAAGAACTCAATAGGTTAACGATGCGTGTCTGAGTAACTTTTTTGACGACTCTGTGCTACCTTCAGCCGTTCGCGCATCAAGAGGATCTTTTGGACGGTTTGTTCTACGAGCTTCGAGCCAAGAATTTGTCGTTCACCAACTTCATCCAAACAGATAGGGCATCTACACTTCCGCCCATAAAATGCCTCATACGGCACCATTTAAATGCTGGATTGATAGCTATTATTGTATGGAAATTGGCTAATGGTAGATGCATGTTCCAACTTGACTTCAAGTCCAAGGCGCAAAGTCGTAATATTCCTTCGAGGATCTGGTTTACCTGCTCTGTTTGGACGTCTGTCTGAGGATGGTAGGCGAAGTTAAACTTCAATTTTGTCCCCATTGCTGACTGAAGGCTCTCCTAGAAGCGTGATAAGAATCGTCCATCTCGATCAGAGATAATGGATACGGGCACATCGTGGAGTCGAACGATCTTATTAAGGTAGATCTGCGCCAGACGGTCGGCACTCCAAGTAACTTTGATAGGAAAAAATGAGCTGACTTGGTGAGTCGATCGACGATGACCCAGACGATATCATTTTCCCGTTGCGTCTTGAGAAAACCAACAATGAAATCCATCGTTATGTGTTCCCATTTCCACTCTGGTATAGCAAGGTTCTGCATCTCTCCGCCTGGCTTCTGGTGCTCAGCCTTTACTCTCTAACAAGCTATGCATTACGATACAAACAAAGCCATATCCCTTTTCATGCCGTGCCACCAAAATATCGCGCGAAGATCTCGATAAATCTTTGTGCTTCCTTGATGTGAAGTGTAACTCGCATAGTGGGCTTCAGTGAGTATCTCCTTTCTGAGGTTTGCATCGTTAGGAACAAACAATCTTTTCTTCAATCGTATATTTCCATCCATGCTCACCGCAAAGTCGGTCACCTTTCCTGCTGAGATAAGATTACGCATCTTGTCTAGGAACATGTCGTCCTTCTGATCGGACTTAACTTTCTCCAACAAGTCTGGTTCGAGGCGTAACTGAGCCACCTGCGCCCCCTTTTTGTATCCAATTCGGAGTGTAATGTCCAAATCTTCGAGATCCCTTCGCAGTATATCATCGATAGCTAAGCTCCCAATAAACACTTGACTCAGCGCATCAGCTACAATGTTTCCCTTGTCCGGTGTATATATGATCATCAACTCAAAGTCGCTAAGAAGTTCAAGCCAACGTCATTGCCGTAGATTTAAATCCTTTTGAGTATAGAGATATTTGAGGCTTTTGTGATCCGTGAAGATCTCGCACGGTACGCCATAGAGGTAATGCCGCCATAACTTCAACACGAACACCATTACTGCAAGTTCCAGATCGTGCTTGGATAGTTCCTTTCGTGAGGCTTTAACTGCCTCGACGCAAAGGTTTTCACTTTGTCCCTCTGCATAAGGACACATCCCAAACCCTTTCCTAAAGCGTCGCTATAGATCTTAAAATTATCGGGTCCGTCCGAAAGGTTTCCACAAATAAAGTTTTATAGTCGTTCGACCATGCGAACGTTACTCCTTTCAGAGTGAGATGAGTCAAAGGCGAAGCGATCTTTGAAAAATCTTTTATGAATCTCTTGTAGTAGCCTGCTAGACCAAGGAAGCTCTGAATATCGCTGGCTAACTCAGGTCTCTTCCACTTCACGACGGCTTCAACTTTCTTCGGGTCGACTGAGATGCCCTCCACGGAAATGATGTGCCCGAGAAAAGATATGTTGTCCAACCAGAACTCTCACTTGCTCAACTTAGCGAACAACTTATTGTCTCGAAGAGTTCAAAGCACCATCCGCAGGTGTCCTGCGTGTTCATTCTTATTCTTTGAGTACACTAAGATGTCGTCTATGAATACTACCAAAATTTTATCGAGGAATGGTCGAAACACACGGTTCATCAAATCAACAAATACGACAGGGGAATTCATCAGTCCGAACAGCATGACAGACAACTCATAATGGCCATAGCAGGTATAAAATGCTGACTTCGGTATGTCCTCTGGCTAGATCTTCAATTGCTAGTAGCCAGAGCGAAGGTCCATCTTTGAAAACACTGACGCCCCTTACAACTGATCAAATAGGTCGTTGATCCTGGACAGGGGATACTTGTTTCAGATAGGAAACTTATTTAGCTCCCGATAGTCTATGCAGTCGCAACGTTCCGTCTTTCTTCTTTACGAAGAGCACATGCCTACCCCAAGGAGACACGCTCGGATGAATATACCCATGGTCAAGCAGTTCTTATAGTTGACACTTTAGCTCCTTTAGTTCAGCAGGAGTCATTCGATACGAGGCTTTGGAAATAGGTTGGGTATTTGAGAATGTATCGATGGTGAACTCGATTTCTCGACCGGGTGGCATGCCAGGTAGTTCGCTCGAAAATACATCAGGGAACTCCGCACAACGGAAGAAGACTCAACGTTTGCGCAATCCAGCTATGTGTCCCGAACCAACGCTAAGTATCCCTTGCATCTAGAGTATAGCATCCGTCGAGCTGACATCGCAGAAATCACCTTGCAGGTCTTTGACGTATCTGTTGCTGAACTACTCGTGTAGTAGAATTTGGCCTCTCCAGGTAGACGAAAGATGACCCGTTTCTTTGCACATTCGATAGTTGTCGAGCAAGCACCGAGCCAATCCATACCCAAAATGATGTCTTAATCCCGAAAATCTAAGACTAACACATCGAGCGAGAGTTTTTTCCCCCAATACAGACGTGACCGCCCAGACATACTGAACGAACATGTATTTTTGTGCCCGATGGGGTGCTAAAACTAAGGTCTAGATATAATGGTGTCATTTCTATCATGTTTTCCACGGCAAAATTCGTGGATATAAAGCTATGCGTTGCACCAGAATCAAACAGTACGCGAGCAGGTATGTTATTGAAAAGCAATATACCTGACACAACGGTGTCCGATGCTAGGGCCTCTTCCCGTGTCAACGTGTACAACCGGCCTTGATCTTGACGACGCTCTTGCTGCGGCGCGGCTCGGTTGGCTTGAGATGCTGTGGCAGAATTTGGATGTTGAGGGCGACGATTAGAGTGGTGCAGCGGACAGTCACGAATTCCATGGTTCGAATCAACACAAGCGAGGCATAACCTGAGCTTCTTGCGATAATTTTTGGCCATGTGCCCTGGCTTCTTACAGAAGAAACATGTTTGACCCAATCCTCCTCTTTGTTGAGCGCCGTTATTTGGATGCTTTTGAGTGGTGTTTTCTTCCGCGTTATTATGGCGCTTGCGATTAGAAGTGTGCACAGCGTCGGCAGTGTCACACCCCAATCTCCCGCAAGCTCGATAGTCCCCGCTGAACGTGAATCACCATGTTGCAGCTCTCCCGCAGGACAATCGTTCTCATCGGGACGTGATACCGAACGAGCCTGGAGTTGCGCTCGTACAAGGCGATGTTGTCAAACACCAAATGTTATCATTGAAACAACCAAGTTGCAGCGGAAGTCAAGTATTGTGTACCAAGCACACAATCAGAGTAATACGCAGCGAAGCTCACGATAGGGTCCAAATAGAATGCCCCGAGGCAATGCCACAAAGGCGATGCCACAGAGACGATGAAATGCTCTTGCTCTTTTCTCTAGCCCACAAAGGTACTTACAGTTCATACATCATGCCTCGTATATCCAAGCAGCGCCACTACGCCTGTGTACCTGAAATAATGCCCACAAACGTGGGTCAGTACACAACCGTACTGGTGAGCGGGGTAACCCACTCGCCTAAGCCGACACTAAGTAAAATAGTGAATGCAAACAGTTATATGGTGATCTTTCTAGTTGAATCCTAGATTCATTTCATGGCATATGGATGACATGTTAAGGAAAGCTGTAAAGCAGTTTAAGCATGCAAGCATTCAACTCAAACCAAGCGACAAGCATTTATATAACCAACCCAAAGGATTCTAGCATGCAACCCGTCCTACTCAATGCCATCGTTTGCACGATAACATAACGAACCATCAGTCTCGCCTCAATATCCATCCTCAACCAAAGTTTATATTCCAATCTCGAGTGCACACTCTTGCCGAGGCAAGGTGGTCGCGCCTACACGAAAGCCAAACCAACAAAGTAACTCATGTTTGGCACTTTTTCGGTCGGTTGTCTGAAGCCTATATTTTTGCTACAATTCATAAATAAAATTTTTTTTTTTATCATTTTATGATTCAATTTCTTTGTTTACATTCCGTTGCAAACTTTATAAAAGAACTTTTACAAAACATGCACGTGCATGAACATGTCTTGTACAAGCTGTCACGGCCCAGTCCCAAAATACCGAGGGACTGGACACGTGGCAATGGCCAGCAGCACGCACCGATGGACAACCCAATTTAATGGATCCATCAGGGCATGCTTAAGCTGTAGTCTAACAATAAATGGAACCAATGATACAGGTCACAGTCTATTCTAATCTCATCCACAACAGATAATCACAGATTAAATGCCAGAAGTAATGCAAATGAATATAAACGAGAAAATCTCAATAAAGTGTCTCGGGAAACAATCCGAGAATATGTCTGGTACATCAATGCAAATAGACCGAAAATAAGGGAACTGGAAATAGAAACCGAAATAACCGACTATAAACAGACAATGCTCAGGAGAAGTCCTCTGGTACAATCTCGTCCTCAGGTTCTGGTACAGCTCCTGGAAGTGCTCCTGTACGGTGTATCTCTGGATGGATCTCTTCGGCTATACCTGGGGACATAATCCGGATCCAGGTCCTCAGGGGACATAGCAAGGTACAAGAAAGCTCAAGCCATAATAATGCAGTGCAGGAAATAAATGAAACAGCAGGGTAAACTATGTAACAAACTATGTGATATGCAAGTTGAGAGCATCACTAGAACTCAGGCTGAAGCCACTACAAGCTCTGTGTCGGGGAGCCGGTAGCAGCAATAACTATGAATTATACTATGAAATATACTATGTTTTATATATATGAGATCAGCCTGTAGCCTATGTGTCTCTCCCCACCCAATGAAATCATACGTCTCATGACCACGATGCCTCATGTCCATGTCACGCACGATTATAACTAATGCAGCAAGTCTGATATCTATGAATCCAATGTCTGTGGATGTAATGTCTATGTCATAAAACCTGAATCCTACACAGAATCACCATGAATATCTCAGGAAGATTCTGTCTCATGAATAGTGTCAAGTGTCCTGGGCTATGTTGTACTTGATAAGACAAGTACGAGAAGTACAGGGTCTCGGTATCCATGTCTATGTGACGTTACACAACTCCGCGTACGGGGTTGGCACCCGACTATAATCGGACGCTAAGTAAGTCACACGGTCCTGGGTTGAACAGTTAACAAGTTTATATATGAACTCTACAAGAACTAAAGTAAAATACTATAACAGGAATCACTGCGAGTTGACAAGATCTACTTGCCCACTGATGCAAAATTAAGCCAAGGAAATAGCAAGCTGCAGGGTTTGGCAAGGTACACTTGCCTGTGGTTCCGGTTCCAATTGCGGCTCTGACTTCAGCTGAAATTGCAGGCGGTACTCCGGTTGCTGAAATAAACATCACCATCAGATCCAAAAAATATCAATCAGCTAGAAACGCCTGTCCTTGAGTCCAATTTGGAGACAAGGGCAAAAATGGTAATTTCGGGTCAAAACGGGGTCCACATGTGAGCCCGCTTTGCACCGAAAAATGTGGCAGGGTCAACGGTCTCCAAATTCGCCAAACTTAGTGTCAACAAGTCAGGAACGATGATACGAACCCAACGGAACTTCCAGAATTGGATTCCGATGAGCCGATCACGAAATCGCCCGTCGAGTGGAGCCTGTGGGGCCCACGACACACGATTTCGTCAACGTTCTCAGAATCGAACCAAACTTGGGTCACAGGACCAGCGTATCGCTACGATTCCGATGGCGCAAGTTTTGTTTCGATCCGACGTGTGTACGCAAAGTTAGGACGCGTTCCAGAAAGGGCGGATACGGGACGGTGTTCGCGGATACGCGTTGATTCCGGTGTGCACGCACACCCGAATCGACTTCTGCGAAATCCCACATGTCCGTATCAACGATGCGCACGTATCTGTGAAGACCGCACGCGACCAAGTCGTCCCGTTTGGCGGGGCGTACCCAGTTCCGGGGTGAATCAGGACGTTGTTTTCCTGTTTTTGGATCGCGGTTCGCGATCGCCACAGGACGCGATGCCCCGAGCGGGTTGCACGGGCACCGAGGGGGTCATGCAGGCTACGCGACGCAACTGACGGAAACGAAAACAGAGCTATGAGGAGAAAGATACAGGTACCTGAACGGGGCTCGAAAAAATCAAATTTTACCGTGTCCGACACGTGTCCGACACGAGTCCGAGGGCTGTGTCCTGAGTCGAATCGCCTAGGGTTAGGGTTCGGGGAGGCTGCCGGAGCTGAGGCGGAGGGGGCGGCCGGCCGGAGGCGGGCTGGGGAGCGGAGGCGGGTGTCGTCGGCGGCGGCGCGCGAGGGGCGGTGGCGCTGAGCGGCGCGGCGACCGGAGGGGCTCGGGGTCGGGGCTACTGCGGGGAAGAAGGAGGAGGAGGAGGAGGAAGGGGCCGGGCTGTAGCGCCCCGTTCCCCCGGTGCGGGGAGCGCGGCTAAGAAACACAAGTCGGTATCGTTCGATCGGGATAGATTGAATTAAGAACTCGTCCTCGTTATGGATTTGTTTCTTCGGAATCGATTCCCATATTCAGTGGACTGCGCCCCAAGGATCGTCTTAGCGGCAGAGTCAGGAGGGACCTCTCCGCTGCTATCTTTTATTGCCTCGGTTTTCGATGTCGCTTGTTGCTTTCGTGCCTTGAGTTGGTTTTGGGATTTGCTTGTTTTCCTTGAACGGTTTCGATGGTTTTCATTGTTTTCGTTCATTGACTTGCACTTCTATTTCGAGATTGGAAAGAGAGAAGAAGTATTAATCGAGCTATTCGTAATGCAGGTGAACGAAGCTTCCTCCTGCTCTATATAATACTTTCCATTCCAAAGAACGGAGTCGTGAAGCGCCTCCTTCTTCTTTCCAAAATCTAAGTGAGTGGCTACCAACCCGATTAGCTAGTCCTGCTTCCAAGCTTCACAGCTAATCAATCTGCACTCTTCTTTGCCCCGATCAAACGATACCAAATAATAATAAAAGAAACCAAGATAAAAGACAAATATACTTGGTTATTATGCTTGTCAATCAAACCTGTGAACTGTTGCCTTATCGTATGCTTGTTCGTGCAAATGTTCTATAAACGTGCTAAGTAGAATACATCTTGTATATGCATAAATGTTCAGGGAGGCTATGCAAAATAAATCATGCAATACTGCTTGTCGTGTACTCGTGTTCTTGCATTCGTGTTGCCTAAAATGCATGACTGTTAACTTGTTCATCGTGTTCGATCATGGACAACTTGTGCACAAGGTATTGGTTCTGCGGACGGTCGCTGGGGCACTGGCACCGATCCGATCCGGGCGGAACTCGTGTGTAGTCGTCGTGTTCGGGACTGGATAGCTTGCAGCGCAATCGTGTTCTCTCGTAGCATGCTATCCTTGTCCTCGGCTACGTCCACTATGGCAACCATGCCAGTGATCATCGTGTATATTTAAACCTGTTGCATACTAACTTGTGTCTTCGTGGCAGGGAAGGCATGGTAAGTATTGTGCAGGTAATTCAGGCGGTCAGGTAAAATCCACCGAACGGTGGCACGTTCATTTCAGTAAATTCAATATGCTGCTTAACTGTGAATGAACTAAGGCAAGATAGAAACCCACAAATATGCATGCTTCACTAAACAACGTGTTGATTGGTATAGTCAGGCTAGCTCGCCTTCACCAGCATGTTTCGATATGCTGACCCTCGTTGAAACAGGTTCTCCGCACTAAGGCGAACCGAGCGAGGAGCCGAAGTCGTCTTCCCGATCCAGTCCAGCTGTTAGCGCGTCTTCACCGCGCCTCGAAGCCTTCTGAAGTCCGAAGCCTGCAACTCTTCATACACAAATGCAGCTTCGTGGCAAAGCGATCCTCCAGCCTGGAGGTCTTTATCGTTTGAGTTTATAAAAGGATGTAATGTACAGGACTGCTATCTCATTTTGAGTCAACCCTTTTGTAAGCCGTTCGGCATATTAGCTGACTCGTTCAAGAGTTTGTAATAGATGTTCATTATCAATAAAGAGAACTTTTCTATGTTTCAAATCTGTGTTTCAATTTATCTGCGTACTCTGAATACGTGCTTGCTATGCAAATCATTAAAAAGCCTTGTGCGGGCGCAAATCCAGGCCCGCACGGCGGTCACGACTCGGGGGACGCCTCGGGGCGTGACATAGTGGTATCAGAGCACAGATTCAAAGTTCCTTAGACTTCGTGCTGGAAAAGTTCCTTTAACGATCAAATTCCTGTGCGAACTCTTGAACTCGCTAGGCCAAAATGAGATACGTTCATGCAATAAGTCCATAATACATTATGATCCTAATGTAATTTACCTTCTTTTGAAGGAATGAACCCTGCGCAATCTGCAGCGCAAGTCCCGGACGAAATGCAACGCCAAGGAAGTAGTTCGGGCACTTCGGGAAGTTCAGGAAGCCAGCGAGCCACGCCAAGCATCGATCCCGTTCAACAAATATTGCGGATGTTGGGGGAAAACCAACAAAGGGACGAGGCTCGCCATGAACGGGCCGAGAAGCGAGCGGAAGAGAGTCAGCTCAAGTTTCAAGACAATATAGAAGCACGATTCTCAGTCCAACAGAAGCAGGTAGATACCCTGCATCAGATCGTTCAGACTTTGGCTGCCAACCATTCCGCCGCAACAACAACGATTCCGGTGGAGCAGCCCGGGCTTGAAGTAGAGACACCGCAAATTCCAAGAGCGAGGGACGTGACTGCCTTCGACTTTGGCCGCTTCAAGAAAGTCTGCAACACCCCATTCAACGGGACTGAGGACCCAGTCGTAGCTCTAGATTGGTTGGCCGAACTTGAAGATCACTTCGCTCTGTTAGAGGTCCCCGAAGATAAGCGCGTCTCCTGCGCGCAACTGCAGCTCCGCCTCAACGCACACGATTGGTGGGACGTGCATCGACGATCTCTCCAATTTGATCACGGAGAGGAGGCGATCTCGTGGACGACTTTTCGTGCCGCGTTCGAAGAGGAGTATGTACCCCCTCCAGTCCAACGTCAGATGGAAAACGACTTCGTGCAGCTGCGGCAAGGCAGCATGACAGTTAAAGAGTACGCCGCCGAATTCAACCGACTCTCCAAATTCGCTAGGGCCTATTTACCTGATGCAGCGAGTCGAGCTAGAAGGTTTGAAGGTGGACTACGCCCTGTCATCCATTCGCACGTAGCCGTTCCTCAGTATCGGACAATGCGTGAAGTCATGAATCATGCTCTGTCGCTCGAACCACACTATCCTCACGTTCCTGCCGGCGCTGTGCATACATCCAGTCACAAACGCCAAAGCAACGACAGAGGAAACAATGCTACAAAGCGTCCGTACAACGATGGCAAGCATTGGAGCAATAAGTGTCAATTCTGCAAGAAGCTTGGACACGATAAGAAAGACTGCCGCATGAGACTTGGGTTATGCCTCGCTTGTGGACGATCAGGCCATGCTATTAATTCCTGCCCGAACCTTCCTGATCGTCGTCCTGAACGCAATAATCCCTAACGGTAAGTTCTACCCTAAGTTTCGGGACGAAACTTCCAATTAGTTGGGTAGGATGTAGCGCCCCGTTCCCCCGGTGCGGGGAGCGCGGCTAAGAAACACAAGTCGGTATCGTTCGATCGGGATAGATTGAATTAAGAACTCGTCCTCGTTATGGATTTGTTTCTTCGGAATCGATTCCCATATTCAGTGGACTGCGCCCCAAGGATCGTCTTAGCGGCAGAGTCAGGAGGGACCTCTCCGCTGCTATCTTTTATTGCCTCGGTTTTCGATGTCGCTTGTTGCTTTCGTGCCTTGAGTTGGTTTTGGGATTTGCTTGTTTTCCTTGAACGGTTTCGATGGTTTTCATTGTTTTCGTTCATTGACTTGCACTTCTATTTCGAGATTGGAAAGAGAGAAGAAGTATTAATCGAGCTATTCGTAATGCAGGTGAACGAAGCTTCCTCCTGCTCTATATAATACTTTCCATTCCAAAGAACGGAGTCGTGAAGCGCCTCCTTCTTCTTTCCAAAATCTAAGTGAGTGGCTACCAACCCGATTAGCTAGTCCTGCTTCCAAGCTTCACAGCTAATCAATCTGCACTCTTCTTTGCCCCGATCAAACGATACCAAATAATAATAAAAGAAACCAAGATAAAAGACAAATATACTTGGTTATTATGCTTGTCAATCAAACCTGTGAACTGTTGCCTTATCGTATGCTTGTTCGTGCAAATGTTCTATAAACGTGCTAAGTAGAATACATCTTGTATATGCATAAATGTTCAGGGAGGCTATGCAAAATAAATTATGCAATACTGCTTGTCGTGTACTCGTGTTCTTGCATTCGTGTTGCCTAAAATGCATGACTGTTAACTTGTTCATCGTGTTCGATCATGGACAACTTGTGCACAAGGTATTGGTTCTGCGGACGGTCGCTGGGGCACTGGCACCGATCCGATCCGGGCGGAACTCGTGTGTAGTCGTCGTGTTCGGGACTGGATAGCTTGCAGCGCAATCGTGTTCTCTCGTAGCATGCTATCCTTGTCCTCGGCTACGTCCACTATGGCAACCATGCCAGTGATCATCGTGTATATTTAAACCTGTTGCATACTAACTTGTGTCTTCGTGGCAGGGAAGGCATGGTAAGTATTGTGCAGGTAATTCAGGCGGTCAGGTAAAATCCACCGAACGGTGGCACGTTCATTTCAGTAAATTCAATATGCTGCTTAACTGTGAATGAACTAAGGCAAGATAGAAACCCACAAATATGCATGCTTCACTAAACAACGTGTTGATTGGTATAGTCAGGCTAGCTCGCCTTCACCAGCATGTTTCGATATGCTGACCCTCGTTGAAACAGGTTCTCCGCACTAAGGCGAACCGAGCGAGGAGCCGAAGTCGTCTTCCCGATCCAGTCCAGCTGTTAGCGCGTCTTCACCGCGCCTCGAAGCCTTCTGAAGTCCGAAGCCTGCAACTCTTCATACACAAATGCAGCTTCGTGGCAAAGCGATCCTCCAGCCTGGAGGTCTTTATCGTTTGAGTTTATAAAAGGATGTAATGTACAGGACTGCTATCTCATTTTGAGTCAACCCTTTTGTAAGCCGTTCGGCATATTAGCTGACTCGTTCAAGAGTTTGTAATAGATGTTCATTATCAATAAAGAGAACTTTTCTATGTTTCAAATCTGTGTTTCAATTTATCTGCGTACTCTGAATACGTGCTTGCTATGCAAATCATTAAAAAGCCTTGTGCGGGCGCAAATCCAGGCCCGCACGGCGGTCACGACTCGGGGGACGCCTCGGGGCGTGACACGGGCGGCGCTGGCGAGGGCGGGGCACGGCGGGGGAGCGGTGGCGGCGTCTCGGCGAGGGGAGGCAGTCGGACGGAGCTAGGGCGGCGGCAGCTAGGGTGGGGGATGGCCGGAGAAGGAGCTCGGGGGGGAAATTATATAGGGGAGCTAGGCGGTCGGGGAGGCCGAGGGAGGCGGGCGGAGTGGGCGACGTGGCCGCGGGGCGCGCGGCCGGGCGAGGCGCCGCGTGGCCGGAGGCGGCGGATTCGGCGGTGGACGCGAGGGGGGGGGGGATCGACCGGGTCGTGAGGAGCTGGGGGAGAAGCGGGTTCGGGTGCGGGTCGGGTTCGGTCGGGCGGACCCGACCCGACCCTACCCGATAGCCCAACGGGCTGGGTTTGGTTGGGCTGGGCCTAGGGTTTAGGGCTTTGGTTTTATTTAAAAAATAATAATAATTAAAATAAATAATAAAAAACAGTTTTTGAAGTGATTAAAATAGGTCCGGGGCCCAATAAATTCCCAGAAAATTACCCTAAGTCCAGTTTTTCATTTTACACCCAAAAATATTATTTTCATAATATTATAATATTATTTATTATCATTTAAAAATTATTTAATAATTAAAATCCTGAATTTAATTACAGAAAAATTTCAGAAAATTTCAGAAAATTATAAAAAATCCAAAGTTAAAATTCTTGAAAAATCAGGGGGTTTACACAAGCACAACTTAAGTTTGTACTACATCACTTTCACTAGCGACTTATTGATTCGACAGAATTTGGATGTAACATATGTTGCTCATGTGGCCAAGATGCATATGCCACAACTTTGTAATATCCTCCATATGTTTCTTTGTAATGACAGTAATCATGCTCCTGTTTATTTGATACAAGTTTGGCGACATTCACAACCAGTTACCTTTAACTATTTTAAAAAGTAAAATTTGCCAACAAACTTGTATCTTGTCGTGTCCAAATATACGAAGCATGATGTTTTCCATGCTAATGGTTTTGCATTCCGAATTATTGTTGAGAACGAAACGCGAAAACCATTCCCCAAACCAGAGAGTATCTGCGAGAGAACCGAGAAAAACGCACAAACCAAAAAATACCAAACACAAATCGTAGACACATAGTTTTTTACGTGAAAAATCCAGATGAACAAAACCACGAGACGATCGGAGTCCAACCCTTAAGAACCTCCATTAATGGAATAAAGAGATTACACCCTCTACAAGCTCCTCACCGATCCAACACGGATCACCGCAACCACGAAAATAATAATAATGAGAAATATCCCAAATTGATCTTCTTCTCCTAATCGGCCTCCAATCTTTCTTTCGTCTCTCCAAAGCTGCAATGACAGTCTTGCCACCTTTTTCTCTCTTATTTTTTTCTCATGTTGTTGTATATTGCATGAGCCTTTATATAAACCCTTGCATGAATTAGGGTTTACAAATGAAAATCTATATATGGAAGCCAAAAATATTTATCGAAATCCAATTACATTCAATCATATATTTAATAAAAATTAAATCATAAATTAACTTACCATAAATTGGAAATCCAATTATATGGAAAGATAATATATGAAAGATCCAATCATAAATATATAATTAAAGTCATAGATGGAAATCCAATATAATATTTGTTTACCATAAATGTTCCAATAAACGATGTTCGATGCACGTTTCGAACTTTTTCGACACACGGATGACGCTCGTCGCACTCCGGGGTATTCTCTACATAGGTTGGGAACCACACCCACTCCAACAAATCTTCCCCCTTCACAACTATGTGGAGGGGGTCGTCATCCCAATGATCCGCCTGCAGTACTCAAATTTTTTTTCTTGGAAGAATTTTTGCGAACATGTCTGCTCCGTTGTCATCTATATGAACCTTCTCAAGCTCCGCTTCCTTCTTTTCCACAACATCTCGTATCCAATAATACCGGGCCTAAATGTGCTTGGACCGGCTATGAAATGTTTGGTTCTTCACAAGGTGAATAGCACTCTGACTATCGCAAAGCAAATGATACTGCTCTTCCTTTAGCCAAATTTTTTGCAACAACTTCTTCATCCACAGCAACTCCTTGCAAGCCTCTGTTGCCGCAATGTACTCTGCCTCTGTCATCGACAAGACAACACACTTCTGTAATCGCGACTGCTACGATACTGCTCTACCAACAAACATCATCACATAGCCCGAAGTTGATCGTCTCGTGTCTGCATCTCCAGCCATATCAGCGTCGGTATACCCAACCAGCTTCGGCTAGTCACCACCAAAAGAAGTCTCCAATCGGTAGTGCCCTAAAGATATCGTAGAATCCACTTGACCCCACTTTAATGTACCCTTCCAGGATTGGAAGTATACCTGCTAACTGTTCCAACTGCGTGAGTGATGTCTGGTCTCGTACACACATAACATACATAAGATTTTCCACAGCTGAGGCATATGGAACCCGCTCCATATCTTCCTTCTCGTCCTCGGTAGATGGACACTGCTCCTCAGTGAACTTAAAGTGAGCCGCAATGGGGTTACTCACTTTCTTCGACTCGTCCATCCCGAAACGCTAAAGTACCCGGTGAATGTACTTCTTTTGGGACAAATGTAGCAGCTTGGACTCTTTCTCTCTCTCTCTCTCTCTCTCTCTCTCTCTCTCGGCTGATCTCCATCCCAAGAATAGTCTTCGTTGCGCCCAAATCCTTCATACAGAAGGCTGCACCCAGTTGGCGCTTCAACTCCGCTATCCTAGTGGCATTCCGACCCACCAATAGCATATCATCAACATAGAGAGTAAAATGATAAAATCATCCTCGGCAAAGTACCTCACAAATACACAATGGTCTGACGTCGTCCGTGCGTAACCATGCTCCCCCATAAACTACTCGAACTTCATGTACCACTACCTTAGAGCCTGCTTCAGACTATACAAGTTCTTCCTCAATTGGCAGACCAAGTGTGAGGATCCGATAATCCATGGTGAGTTGGATAGAAAAGAGTTGTTAAAGGGTTTTAAGTAGTGCAAATTGAATTTTTGACTTAAGCGTTGATCCGATAATCCATGGTTGATTGTTAGTTAATATAGTGCCCATAGGACTATTTTCATGACTAAGTCAATCTACTCAATTGGCTAGTAAACTCCTATGTTACTTGTCAAGCAATTAAGCGGTTACTTGTCAACCTATATGTTAGAGCTAGGAAAATGTTTACGACAATGAAATGTGAGCATTAAAAACTCGGTTATCAACTAATGTAACATGGTTCACAAACAATATGGTTCAGCTAGCAACCGTTTCTACTTGCTTAATTTCCTATCGAAATAATGCCAACAGAATTCTCAATTCCTTTAAGACTCGATCTCGGACAAATTAAACATACTCACACAATTTATCAAGTGGACAAAATATATATATATATATATATATATATATATATATATATATATATATATATATATATATATATATCACCTGAATTGGTTAGTACGTAGTATGACATTAAATATATAGGAACAGTTGCCATCATCCAAGAAAAAGAAAAAAAACCATGTTACAACTGAAGACTATATACTACTAAGCATCTTTCAGTTTGTGTATCACATTTCATGGTCAAGTTGTAGTGTGGAATTTTTGTCCATGACTTGCCAAATGAGCTCAACGCGGTTTCCCAATATAAGGTATAATTTATTTTCCTCTTATTTTTCTATAATTTAACATATATGCATCTATATTGAAAGGGAGACAATCACGTTCATCTTCCTTTGCCCTAACTAGCTTTCAGTCTTAATTAGTACTAAAGTAAGTACCAATTGCTACAAACGATCTTTGACTTGCAATATTTATCAAAGCTGCAAAAGAGTTAATCGATCATCCTGTCCTTGTACACGTTGATGCTAGCTATACTTTGCTTCTCGTCAAAGTCCACATGAATCTACACACAATGTTTGTTGGTGATGACCGATCGATGAAAATGAAAGCTGATAAGAATTAAGTTAAACAAATGATGGTAACAATGATAACGACTATAATTAGATCCAGTTTATAGTTATTAGGCTTGGTTTGGAAGTATTGTCGTTTGCCAAAAGTTCACAGTAGAAGCAAGTTTTGACAACTGTGTAAGATTGTTGACAGAAGCAGAAGCAGAAGCAACCTCCAAGAAGTAATCCCAAACCCAGCCTAGTGAAGTGAACTACATATATCAGTGTATACAAAGCCACACCCCCTCCTGACACTTTAGGCGTTTGGACTTGGGCTAATTAACCATGGCAAACTCGTTCGAGGTTGTTGAAGGGTCGATGTGGGCCAAATTAAAAACGTATTGCATGCATCTAGTGATAGCTACAAGAGAGAAAGTCAAGTCATGGCTTTCGTGTTCGCGGCCGCGTTGTTTCTAGTCTTAAGTCCCATCACGCGGATTCCTGATCATCTTCTTCCTTGTAATCTAGCTATTGTATATATTGTAGAATATTCTGTTTTATACGGAGAAATACTGTTTGTACGTTCTTAATTATCTTGACCTTTCTTGAATTGGCATCATATATGTGTGTACGTGTGCTGCAAAGGACCAAGCTTTATAAACATAAAAAATATAATATATGTTAGGGTTCAGTACCTGCCACAATTAAGAAAGACCAAATAAGCATGTTAATCACAGAAGGGTCATGGGATGGGGTCTCATAATATTCTTCACTTATTTTAGGTGAAATTAGAAAATGCACTTTTAGTTGACATAGTCAATAGTACATCTGCAGTTAATATATATATTTGAAATCATGATATGTACATATGAAAGTAAAAAAGAAACTACTGCATCATTAATCAGCAGTTGAAGCAAGACTTGATTCTTGGTCACAAATTCGAGTCGCATAATTAAGAAACCTTTAGCAATTTCCGAAACATTTATGCTGGTCGTAAGTCTCAAATAGTTATTATATATGTATTACAAAAGTGATCATCTGAACAAGGAAAAAAAATTTGGGGACCATTCTCTTTCAGTAATTTACCTTGACATACCCTGAAAGCTTAGCAGTCAGAGGCAAATTGCAATTCTTATATTCAGAGTTCAAGTTTCACTCGTCATTGCGTTATTGATTGTAATATCGTTATCATCGTCTCATCCAAGCCTTCTTACATTCAGCTAGGAGCATAAGAAAGTTTTATACATGATTTAACAAAATTTTATGATGGACTATAATGGACTAGCGCTAAAGTAGTTATGATCAGTACAAACAATATTTAGGCATTATTAATTGATTGTAATATATGTGACAAAAATAAATGATTAGATACATTTAGAAACATCATGCGAACAAAATGTTTGGGCTATGTCTATAGATCCTTGTATGATAGCTCCTCTTGTCCAAATATGTTTGTCATAAAATTTTCAAACTAGTACAGCAAACCTAAAAAATTGTTGAACGACAAATTAAAAGCTGTGTGTTCACACATTTGCACAGGGACAATTAGCGAAAAGGAAATCTTTACTGAATTAGCTCCAGAAGAGTGAAGACGCACGGAAGATAACAAATAAAAGATGGATTGATTAGGAAGAATTGGGTTGTCACTCCAGACAGAAGTGATCATAATCATGTGGTTCCGATGAAACGTGGACTTCGAGTCAACATGCATGTGTTTTATGTGCATGCCGGGACCAAAACGAGACCGGCCAAACCCTAGTTTCACACTATAGTGTTGGTTTTGTTTTCCTTCAAAAACTCAAATTCCTCTTCCTTTCTTTAGTCCCACATCGGATGCACCAAAGTCTTCTTGTGTACATATATTAGTTTCTCTCCTTTGCTCTATTAAGTTGTTGTGTGGGAAACCCCTTGGGCCACACGCGCGCGCCGCTGCCGCCGCCTGGGCCGGCTCGGCGCGCGTAACGGGTGCGGGTACGCGCCCACATCTGCGGGCGCCGAATGCCGATCCGATTTCCTCTTTGGGTTCGGGCTGGAACCCTAAAATTCTTTTTCTCCTTCATTTGGTACAGAAAAAATCATACGTCCAAACTCTCTTTCACTCCACTCTCAAACGACATTCTGATCTCCAAATCCTTGCTCTGGGCAGAGCTAAGTTCGGTCTCTCTCTCCGAGTCGTGTGCGGCAAAGAGAACCCGGTAGTCAGGGGGTTTTACCACTAGGAGCTTCCGAGAAACGTCTGCACATAGACCTCGGATAAACTCTTAGGGCAGTGCTTCGTGCACGACTTCCCCGGAGGCCGGTAACAATTTTATTTTTGGGTTTCCTTGTTCTCTGAAAAATATTATATATTATATTTATATTATAAATACGGTCAACAATCTAAGAGTTTATCGTTTTTAGCTACTGTTTCTCATTTTCAAAACATATTTCTGTCTACTGCTGCTTATTACAACAAGAACGAATTGTGATTACTGTAGCTACAAATATAAAAAATTTGTTTTACAAACAAAAGAACAAAACGAATTACTAGTCACCAAATATAAAAGCATATCTGTTAAACACTAGCATATTTGATTGTTAGCGAATTATTTATAACCTCCTAATATACTATAGCACACATTTTGCTACATACCAAATAAACTATACTGCTGTCATTTTAAATAAATACTTGTCAAAATTGATTCTTAATTGCTTATAGCACATTACTTGCTGTTAAAATAGTATTGTAGCAATTTAGTACTTATTAATTGTTGGTAGCAAACTGATATAAATATAAAGTTAACTGTAGCAAGTTTAATTTTTAATTGTATTGCCAAAGCAAGAGTACTATTAATTTGTATTGCTAAAGCAAGTTTATTATTTATTCTGTTTATAGGCATACTTGGTTGTGTATTAACATAACAAATTGTGTTCTTGGCTCACTCTATTTGACATATTGTTAATTCCAATTTCTTTAAACAATTTAAGTCAAAATAAATAGTTAAAGTGAAACTGCAAATATCTTTGAGTCTGGATTCTAAAAGTAAAGATCAATTTGGGAACAAGCCGAAAGGGTCCTTCTGTCAACCGGGTGTAAATAGCCCTAAGCGACACGGTATTTAAGTGTCTTTGGACCACCGCTAGCTGGGAACCGGCCCCTACAGCTAACTCAAATCAATCTACACTTGATAGACTCAAGATTTTAAGACTTATTAGCAAAAATCACTTGAACTATTATTCTAAATTATTGGACATTGTTATTGAGTAATTTCGTATCTTTCAGACTTTCCTCATTTGCAACCATGACTGCCAAGGATGAGACTTTTACTGCTAAACCTGCAAAATTCAACGGGACTTTCTTTAAGAGATGGCAAAGTCAGATAAAATTTTGGCTCACTACCTTAGGATTAATCTCAGCCATTGATGGTTCCACACCAATCACAAATGACTCTGATGACACTGAGTCTGACATAGGTATATCCAAGTCCTCTGGTTCTTCTAGACCCAAGACCCCTAAGGAAATAGACTACCATTGCTTCCATAGAATTCTAAGTGCTTTGTCTGAATCTCTATATGACATATTCTTCGAATACAAAAGTGCGAAAGAACTTTGGGATGCCCTAGAAGATGAATATAGCTGTGATGATGCTGGAATTGAAAGATTCAATTCCTCCTCATTCAACAGATACTTTATGGTAGATAACAAACCTATAAATGACCAAATACATGAATTCCAAGAATACCTTAGGCATATTCAAGCCAAAGGCACTTTATTCTCTACTGAGTATAAAATAGCCTGCTTAATAGACAAGCTTCCTCCTTCTTGGTCTGATGTCAAGAAAGACCTCATTCATACTCAGGGTGACCTTACCTTTGCTCAAGTCCTAAAGAAAATTAGAACAGAAGAACAAATTAGGCTAAGGTCTAACCCTAAGTCCGAGTCTAAAGCTAAGGTAAACCTTGTAGAATCCCAAGGTAAACCCAAGCCTCATCATCACCACAAACCAAAAAGGAACCTCTTCAAGAAGAAGCAGAACTCTCAGCCTCACCACCAAAACCATCACCACAATAAACCAAGAACCTTTGGTCAAACTCAGGATCAGAAGAGATTTTGTTTTGTGTGTGGTAAAACAAACCATATAGCCACCAACTGTTTCCATAGGAAGAAGGAAGCTGTCCAGACCTCTTTCAAAGGGAAACGTCCTACAAAACCAGAAGCAAACATGCTTCTCAACGGCTCTTCTAGTTCCTTCAGGTCTGTGAGCTATCAACCCTTAGTCAACATTTCTTACCATTCTGACGATTGGTGGTTGGATTCTGGAGCTAATGTTCATGTTTCCTTTGATCGCTCCTGTTTTTCAAACTATCAGGAATCAGGTGGAGGAGGTGTAACTCTAGGAGATGGCTCAGCGGCACAGATTATAGGAAGAGGAAGAATAGATCTAAAGATCACATCAGGAAAAACTCTGACTCTTCATGATGTGTTACATGTGCCATCTATCAGAAGAAATTTAGTTAGTGGGTCTCTCCTTGTAGCTTCAGGGTACAAGATTGTTATGGAAGCAAATAAAGTAGTTTTTTCTTAGAATGACTCTTTTATTGGAAAGGGTTTTGTAAGAGATGGTCTTTTTATTTTGAGTACCGTGAATAAAATTTCTAATCCTTCCTTTGTTGTTTCAAATGTAGAATCCTCAAATGTATGGCACAGTAGATTAGGTCATGTGAATCTAGGTTCCCTAAAAAGGATGATGAACTTAGATCTTATTCCTAAGACTCCAATAGATGATAAACACAAGTGTGAGATATGTGTTCAAGCCAAACATACTAGGCTACCTTTCAAATCTGTAGAAAGAAACTCTGACCTTCTAGAGCTTATTCATAGTGATGTGTGTGACTCAAATAGGGTTTTGACCCGAGGTGGTAGAAAATACTTTTTTACCTTTATAGATGATCATTCAAAGTATTGTTATACATATCTACTAAAAACCAAAGATGAAGTTCTAGATAGATTTAAGGTCTATAAATCTGAAGCTGAGAACCAGTTAGAGAGAAAGATTAAGATTCTTAGATCAGATCGTGGTGGAGAGTATACATCAAATGATATGACCAATTTTTGTGAAGAACACGGAATAATCCATGAGATAACTGCTCCTTATTCACCACAGTCCAACGGAGTTGCTGAAAGAAAGAATCGCACTCTGTTAGACATGGTGAATGCCATGCTCCTCAGCTCAGGTGCTCCTGATAATTTGTGGGGAGAAGCATTATTATCAGCATGTTACATCCTTAATAGGATCCCTAGTAAGTCTAATGATAAGACTCCCTATGAATTATGGAAAGGTAGAGCTCCTAGGATCCATTATCTCAAAGTTTGGGGATGTCTGGCTAAAGTAGGAATTCCTGAACCTAAAAAGAGAAAGATTGGACCTAAGACTGTAGATGCTGTATTCATAGGATATGCCCTAGATAGCAATGCCAATAGATTTCTTGTTACTCACTCAGAAGTAAATGAAATCTCTAATAATACTATTATAGAAGCAAGAGATGCAGTTTACTTTGAGAATGTATATCCTTTTAAAGATAGAATTTCTCCCTCTCCCTTCAATCTCTCTCTTACTCCGTCCACCAACTCTTATGTTCAAATATCTAGTTCACAACCCGAACAAAATATAGAACCTAGAAGGAGTAAAAGAGAAAGAATTGAAAAGAACTTAGGAGAAGGTTTCTTCACTTTTCTAATAGAGGGTGATCCCTCAACTTATGAAGAAGCAATATCTTCTCCTGATGCCCCTTTCTGGAAAGAAGCCATTAACAGTGAGTATAACTCCATCATGGAGAACAATACTTGGTTTCTAGCAGACCTACCTACAGGTAGTAAACCCATAGGTTGTAAGTGGATATTTAAAAAGAAACTTAGAACCGATGGTACCATAGAGAAATACAAGGCTAGATTAGTAGCCAAAGGCTTTACCCAGAAAAAGGGATTAGACTATTTTGATACATACTCACCTGTAGCTAGGATCACCTCTATCAGAACCCTTCTAGCCTTAGCATCCATTCATAATATGCTAATCCATCAAATGGATGTCAAGACAGCATTTCTAAATGGGGACCTAGAGGAAGAAATCTACATGGAGCAACCTGAAGGTTTTATTACTAAAGGCCAAGAATATAAAGTTTGCAGATTAGTTAAATCTCTTTATGGTCTAAAGCAGACTCCCAAACAATGGCACAACAAATTTGACATAATCATCTCAGAATATGGTTTCGTGGCAAATGAGTATGACAAATGTATATACTCCAAAATTTTAGATGAAAGTTGTGTCATCCTATGTTTGTATGTAGATGACATCCTTATTTTTAGATCATCACTAGAATTGATTACTA
Organism: Iris macrosiphon; assembly: GCA_036927795.1. Classification (NCBI taxonomy): domain Eukaryota; kingdom Viridiplantae; phylum Streptophyta; class Magnoliopsida; order Asparagales; family Iridaceae; genus Iris; species Iris macrosiphon. The sequence goes on along the minus strand of JAYESA010000005.1, from coordinate 318,923,796 downwards.
ATACCAAAGACTATTTATCCAGCCAGTTTGATATGAAAGATCTAGGTGAAGCAAACTTGATTCTAGGCATGCAACTGTCCAAACACAAGGAGGGGTATACTCTATCCTTAGCACACTCTATCGAGAAAATGCTAAGAAAATTTGAGTTTTTTGATAAAAAAATCTGCCCTTACTCCTTATGACAGTAGTATTGTTCTAAAGAAGAATGAGGGCTCTCCTATGGAACAACATAGATATTCTCAGATGATAGGTTCTCTCATGTATATATCAAACAGGACCAGACCTGATATTGCATTTGCCATTGGGAGACTAAGTAGATATACTAGTAACCCAAATCAGTTACACTGGATAGAGTTAGAAAGAGTATTTAGATATCTTAGGGGTACTTTAGATTATATGTTGCACTATACTAGATACCCTGATATCATAGAAGGTTATTCAGACGCAAACTGGGTAACGGACTCGCATGATGTAAAATCTACTACTGGATATGTTTTCACTCTAGGAGGAGCTGCAATCTCCTGGGGCTCATGTAAACAAACTATCATTGCTAGAAGTACAATGGACTCTGAAATGATAGCCTTAGACACTACATGCACAGAAGCCGAATGGCTAAGAAACCTTATTATGCATATACCTGTTTCTATTAATCATGTTCCTGCAATTTCTATAAACTGTGATAATAAATCTGTTATGGAACTACTAAAGCATGATTCTGTGAATGCTAAGATGAACAGGCACCTGCAGCTGCGCTTCAAGTCTATAAAGAGCCTATTGGGCAAATATGTGGTTCTTGACTATATAAAGTCAGAAAAGAATCTTGCAGACCACTTGACGAAGGGTCTGTCTAGGACTTTGATCCTAGAATCATCGAGGGGGATGGGGTTAAGCCCATAAGTAAAGTCACCAGCAGTGGCAACCCAACCGAGTCTGACTGGAGATCCCAAGAAGCCGGTTCAATGGGTAGGAACAAGTTGGACTTAGGTGACTTTTATGGAACACTGACCCGAGATTAAAATCTCATCATATAATGCCCAAGTGGCTGTACATGTGTACTATGATTCTCCATCCCTATGATGACAGTGTTCCTGTGTGATATGGTTAGGATGAGATTAAACTCTTAATAGGTCCAAGCTGTAATGCTAGGTTGATTCATATCACCAACCATTAAGGACTTACCTATATGAGAGGTCGTGAAGGCCGCGACTATGGGACAAGGCGATCCCAGACAACTCTCATGAATGTGGAAAGTGCGCATGGCCATTTAAAAGCACCACCCGATAGACCAAGGACCTCTAGCGTACTATGTGTGCTATTTTTCTAAATCTGGTTAAAGAAGTCTGATTCAAGGCATAGTCCATCAAGCACTTCTTCAGATTAAGGCAATAGTCACTACGTGAGATTCAAGGCTGTAGTCCATCTCATCTATGCATAGTATTTTACTGCCCAGATGCTCTCTCTCTATTTACTTCACTCTTATCTCTGTTTCGGAACTTGACTTTTTGGGGGGGGATTGTTGGTTTTGTTTTCCTTCAAAAACTCAAATTCCTCTTCCTTTCTTTAGTCCCACATCGGATGCACCAAAGCCTTCTTGTGTACATATATTAGTTTCTCTCATTTGCTCTATTAAGTTGTTGTGTGGGGAACCCCTTGGGCCACACGCGCGCGCCGCCGCCGCCGCCCGGCTCGTCTCGGTTCGGTTCGGCGCGCGTAACGGGTGCGGGTACGCGTCCACATCTGCGGGCGCCGAATGCCGATCCGATTTCCTCTTCGGGTTCGGGCTGGGACCCTAAAATTCTTTTTGCTCCTCTTCCTTTTTGAACCGTTCAAATTTTGAATGTTGGGACACTGTCCAGATTCATTGAACCTTGCCACAGCTCCAGCCTATTTATTTGGTCTCCTTCTCCTTCATTTGGTACAGAAAAAATCATACGTCCAAACTCTCTTTCACTCCACTCTCAAACGACATTCTGATCTCCAAATCCTTGCTCTGGGCAGAGCTAAGTTCGGTCTCTCTCTCCGAGTCGTGTGCGGCAAAGAGAACCCGGTAGTCAGGGGGTTTTACCACTAGGAGCTTCCGAGAAACGTCTGCACATAGACCTCGGATAAACTCTTAGGGCAGTGCTTCGTGCACGACTTCCCCGGAGGCCGGTAACAATTTTATTTTTGGGTTTCCTTGTTCTCTGAAAAATATTATATATTATATTTATATTATAAATACGGTCAACATATAGTACTTTTAGTTGGCTTTTCTAAATTCATACTGAGGCTTCTAAATAGCTAGCAACACTGTTTATGTTAAATAGAAGGAAAATAATATACGTCCCGCAAAAGTCTCTCCTTTCCCTGTGTCGTGGGTCCCGCAGCAGCCAATGGGCGGCCGCCACATGGTTTGCGGGCTAGTGACGGTGACAAAAAAAATGGATAGTTTCATTTAGAAGGAAAATGATATACGGCCCGCAACGTCATGCAATAATAACGATATTTTAGATGAAATTGGTTGAAAATGAGACTTATTTATTTTGTATATAGAATAATAGAGAGCAAGCGAGCGAATGAGAGTAGAGTGACATTACAAGTAGCTACGTAAGCCATAGGGCTCTCGGACTGACTTCCTCTCTCCTTCCTGGTAGTTGCCTAGCTGTTTCTTCCCTTCGCCAATCTATATATATCATTCATCCATCCCTGATCGATTCATCTTAATTAATTTATACTGATCAGAGCTTCTTTCTAATCAGTACAAGATCCAGAAAAAGAGATCGAGATATAATGGCGGTGAAAAGGTTTCGCGAAGGAGGCGATAGGGACTCAGATAAGCCGGAGGAGAAACGGACGTTGCGACCCCTACCTTCCTTCTCAACGTCAGTGATTATCTTCAACTCCTTATATATATATATACATACATACAAGAAAATGAGCATAGCTTCTCCATTTTTGTATGTGTATCTATCATGAGTATGATTCTTTTCTTCCTATTCTAAGAGCTTGACACGAGTTTATATAAACATGCATGCATGTCTAGTTATTCATGATATATAATTAACCTCATACTCAACATGTATGCATACATGTTTTGATTCATATACAAGTAAATACAGTAATTTATTTAGGTCATCATGTCCTTGGGCATATATATGAATATGAAGCCATGATAAGTTAATTTCTTCAAAAATTAATAACCTTTCATCTGAGTAATTCTTTTTGGGTTGTAAAATATTCTACATATACAACTTATGATCTTAAAAGAACAAATTAACTTAATATAAATTACTATTTCCCTTCTAATTATCTTTCGTTTTAATGATGAATACAATAAATTAACACATGTACAAATCTGACTAACCTAGCAGTTATTTCCAAGTAATTAATCTAGTCGTTTATATATGGTGAGTACTTCAATTCATAGTCTATGCTTCATTTAATCCGCCTTGCTATATATTTTATAATTGATCGATATTGAGTTAATCTTAATTATTCCCCTTCAACAGGATCATCAGAGAAGCTGTCATGGCAAAACAACTGCAGAACATGTTGGGGGCCTTGGAACCACTGTTCAGGAGAGTGGTATGATGATGAAACCTCTTACTACGTACCCATGCTAATTATGCAATATAAAGTAACAATATGCACGCTTCACATAAACAAAGTTATATATATATTATATAGTAATGCTTTAAAGCAAGCTGTCTTTGGCTCCAATTGGCATTTTTTTTGTTTCAAAGTAGTAATAAGCTGACCTAATTAATTAACATGTGTGTAATATAAAATATTGTTTGATTAAGATGTCTTGGTGTTTAATTAGGTGAGAGAGGAGATGGAGGGTGTACTAGTCAATGAACTCAATACCACTCATTTGATTCCAAGGTAGAGATCATCATGCATGCTTCCTTAGAAATATCTATCTCATATATATTAATTGGTCTTTCTGTGATTTGCTTTGTATTACTGGGTGTAATCAATAATGGATGTCATTCGATCAATTGGCATACTTAGAAAGAATAATTAATATATCCTAGCTATATGTGAAGGAAGTGATGATCGATGTTACAATATATTTAGTAATCAAGTAAACATGTCTTCATGGCAGATCTTCTGAAATGCAAATCGAAGATGCAGAGCCATCATCAAGTACATATTTGCAACTGGTATTCGCAAAGCCACCATCGTTCCCATTAATCTTCACCGGACGCAAGATAGAAGACTCCGACAATAACCCTCTTCAAGTCCTCCTAATAAGCACAGGCGACGACGACGACGACGACGACGTTACTGCTGCTGCTGCTGCTGCTGCTGCTGCTAACTCTGGACCAGTTCGACTCGAGGTCGTAGTTCTGGAGGGAGATTTTCCATCCGCGCGGGGACAGCAGGAGAATTGGACTAGTGACGAGTTCAGTCGTGCAATAGTTAGGGAAAGGGACGGGAAACCCCCCCTTCTCACAGGAGACGTCAACCCGACACTCCGGGAGGGCGTGGCTACCATCGGTGAGCTGATTCTGACAGACAACTCTTCTTGGACAAGGAGCAAGCACTTCCGTGTTGGTGTAAGAGTTGCCCCAGGGAGCGCTTATGGAGGACCCAGGATTAAGGAAGGCATCACTGCCAGTTTCAGAGTTAGAGACCACAGAGGAGAATGTAAGTATCTGATCTGATCTGATCAATCAACTTGGAAAAGTTTTAATCGATCGACACATATACCTGCACAACTTGTAATTATGTATGCATGAAGTACTAATTCTTCTTCAATATTAATTTCACATTGAACTACATACGTACGTACGTACGTGCGTTATTCGTACAGTGAACAGGAAGCATTATCCTCCGGTCCTCACCGATGAAGTATGGAGGCTAGTGAAGATACGCAGGGATGGGACCTTCCATTCTCGACTATCGGCTAGAAACATCCACACTGTCCAGGACTTCTTGAAGCTGTTGGTCATCGATGCTGCTCAACTTAGAACGGTAATTAATTAATTAATTAACTAACTACTTCACATTGGATTGATTAATTCTCTTGATCTATATATGATCCAGATACTGGGATTAGGGATGTCGGAACGGACGTGGCAGTCGATTGTCGCTCACGCTAGGACATGCCAGATTGGTGATAAGCTCTACACTTATCGCAAGGAAAACTGTATCATCTCCCTGAGCTCCATATGTGAAGTCAAGAGGATCGAGATCAACGGCATTCCTTGTTCACCACAGGGACTTGATACATCTCAGAAAGTAATTAAGCTAGCTAGCTAGCTAGCTAGCTAGCCTTCTTTCGATCACTCACTTGGCTTTAATTTGTTTTCAGCAACCTTTTTTTTTTACAGGCTTATGTTCAAGAAATGGTCGGAGAGGCATATGCGCAATGGAACCTGTTGGAAGAGTCTGCAGATGGAGTGCAGCCATGGATCAGTACTCATACTGCAGCTCTACTACAAAGTATGTATTTATTACATTTTCTCTATATAAATCAAATTCCAATTCTTAAGAATTAAGTTGATCCTTTTTTTGCGACAGATGAACAAATTATGCCGCAGGAAGCAATAGATGCATCGACTAGTTGGTATCCTGGCGGCCAACTCGAGAGCCCAGACTTTCAAATTGAGGAACTTGATCAAGATCAAGCTATTATATATTTCCATGACAACCCATGCAAATAACATATTTGGTTTATCGGTCGGTCACGAGCATTCGGTTCAGATGATAAGAATGGGTTCATTTGTAAAGTTAGTATAAATTCTCAAGCTAAATGCCTAGTTGGTCTGCCCTGATTGCTTGCGCTCATGAAAAATGAGTTTTCCAAGCACACGTGGCGTGCGATATTCTTTTCAATTCTTTCATTTTTTTTCTTTATATAAGAAAATATGTTTTATTAAGTCCAGAAGTTTGAATTTGATTTCATGTGCTATAGTTTGTAGTTCATTGAAACAAGAATAAACCTATGCATTGTGCAGTCTTTTGTTTTCTTGTATGGTTAGAAGTCTTCAACATGATGCAGTCTCACGCGCACATCTAGCACTAGTCTCCTCCGGACAATTTTACCTTTTCTTTCAGGAGATTTGGCACAAGTTAGGAACCACCCATTAGGATGAATATTCAGTTTCAACAGAAGTCAAAATCGAATAAACTAAAATTTTAAAAATTTAAAATCAAAATCGAATCGAATTTAGTCAAAACCAAAATCAAATAAGCCAAAACCGAAACCAAATAATCTATATTCGGTTTGTTTAATGAATCGAACCTAAAATAAAAATCGTTATTAAATTATATTATAAATTATAAATTTTATACACATATTTGTTGTATTTCAAATTTGTGTCCAAAGTTGAACTAATTGTTAAATTACGGACTTCAAATCATATACATAGAATTGTTATTTTCAAAATATACACATTTTTAATCACAAAAAATGCATATAATTAGGATATTGATATAATTGTATAAATCTTATTCGATTTTCGGTTTTAGACCGAAACCGAATAAGAAATATTAGTATTTTCAAATCCGAACCGAAATTTTTTTCAAACCAAGCCGAATCTTTTATTCGGTTCGGTTTTCGGTCCACCACCACGTAGATAATTGAACCAGACCAGTCATATGATCCACTTAGTACTAATTTGGCCAATCAATTGTCCGAAACTGAACTCTAATTGAGCAATAGCTAGATTACTAATTGCAAAGAGAACATCTCTTGTTCATCTACTCAACATCGGACTAGAAAGACGAGCTGCTCGATCCAACTCCGCCTAGACACGAACTTCAAAACTTACATGAAGGACATGCACATTTCGGACAGACAAAGGGGGGAGGAACAGCTGACAATTTATACCGCAGAAGACGAAAAAGAAACCTGAAATGCCTAATTTGATGTGCTTACTTTTTACATCATATTGCGTAATTATTGACATTGCAAAAAGAAGTCGAGACAAAAGACACCCAGTAACTACATCTGTGAGTTCATATTTTAAGCAATCAACAAAAAGCTAGAGTCATTTGAAAGCAAAATCATTCAGCCGAACAGCTTGGGGAACTTCTCCTGGTCGTGGTGTAATCGATGCTATATGTAGTGTTGTGGCACAACAAGCCCAATCAAAATACATGCCATCTTACACACTTGGAAAGGCCAGATCAGACCAGTCTCTGAATCAGACTGTTATGAACTTAAATTCGCAAGGGAGGGAGCTAGAATTGTTCTGAATGTGACCTGCTCTCCAGATGAACATATTTCTACATCTGTAGTAACAGACGACATTGACCCAATGAAGACAGGGAGTGGCTGGCTGTTGCTAGATGGCCCCTGCCGCACCGGCACGAATTCTCAGTGTTTCTGTGCGCTTACTTCTTTCCATCGCCTCCACCAACCAGTCAATACCAAATTTAATTCCCATCCTGTAGACACCAAAAACAATTTCGATTATGTATGGCTCAATAAGTGGTTATATACATAAGAATCTAATTCATTGTTTGATAGAACTCACATGAGTTTGACTTTGATACAGTAAGTAGGATCATCCTTTCACTTTAATGAGCAAACCAAAAAGTAAGATCATGTAAATTCTAATTTTTATGTCTCAAATCCCTTGGCCGGTTTCAGTTTTTGATCCACTTCAACAAAATCTGGTGGCTAGATTTCTTCTACCATTCAGAACCATTATATATATATATATATATATATATATATATATATATATATATATATATATATATATTGGAACAAGTAATTGTATTGATAGTATAAGTATGGACCTATACAAAATAGTAAACTCCCCTCTCTGGCCATGGTCATTACCCATGCCACCTAGCATGCCCACAAATCAGTTCACTCTCCCTTTTAGCATATCATTAACATCAGAGTCGATGTTATGGCTAATCCCAATTTGTGTCGTCTTAAGCCCTTCAAAAATCCTTCTGTTACGCTCCTTCTAATGTGCCACACCGTAGCCGCCATCCGTATACGTGCCTCTCTAAAACCAAATAGGTCCTCTCGTTCTTCGGGACTCCAACTCAGCTATAATACTCATGGACGGCCCGTAGGGCAGTGAGGAAGGTCCAACCAAGTCCGTTGTTGCTGCCATATAACCCCGACGAAGGCACACCCAAACAACAAATGGTCTCTGGATTCCTGGCCATAGCAGCACAAGCAGCAGCCCTGCCCAGCTACCTGCATACCAAATTTTTGCATCCTTTCCACAGTGAGCAAGCGGTCCCTTATAGCCTTGTATACGCATAATTTCATTTTGACCGCCAAGTCTTCACCCAGACGAAATGAGCGAATGCGGCCTTATCATGGTGAGGCCGGAACTGGTCATAAGCAACATGGAACTGGAAGCCTCCCCGAGCTTGAGCCCTCCCACTTCCAGTAGTCTCTCTCCCCCGTACCATCGATGGCGATTCTGCAGATGTCCTCCGAGAGCATCATTCCTGCATGGTGTCCACCAACCTGCCATCGGCCATCGCGAATAATATGGCTTACTGATTCTCTTCTACCCCACATCGTATATGCTTGATCCCCAAGTCTGTCTACAATACTTTGGTGATGAAGCCAAGGATCTTGTCACAAGTCAGTGTCCTTCCCACTATTGATGACCCGGATGAGGACCCGCTTAATATTATATATATATATAATATTATATATATATATATATATATATATATATATATATATATATATATATTGAAAGAACTTTGGTGTATTTTTTGGGGGCTAGGGTATGAGACCGCCCTTTGTACTATTCTTTCTGAAATTTGTACTAGTATCCACAATCTTTCCTTGTGGAGCAGTGTTTTGAAAAGTCCGTGAGGCTCGCGTCTAGGTGCACTAAGGCTCAAGTCTCACATTTGTCTTATTTTCTATTAGGCTAGGCTCATTCACTAGGTTTGCCTAAGACGCGCGCCTTATGCACCTCACAACTATTTTTGAGGCGCGTCTTATGCACCTTACCTACTTTTGAGGTGTGGTTGAAGCGTACGAGGTTCATTCACCTAGGTTCATCTAAGGTGCACGTCTTATGCACCTTGCCTACTTCTGAGGTGAGGTTGAAGCGTACGAGGCTCATTCCCTTTAGCGACGTATGGTGATCCGAGAAACTCGGGAGGAGTCGAAGACACAAGCAGGGGCTCAAAATAATAGCCAAAGCTCCCAAGTGCTACAATAACCGGTACCTCTTTTGCAATCGGTATACATCTTGCTAGAGTAAACCTATATACCTTTTTTCAACCGATATACCTTTTTTCCCGGCGCGCAGTGAGTACAAAGTGCTCAGTTAGACCAGGATTTCCGAACCTATACCGGAATTCCGGTTCATGCGGTTTTGAGTGGGATTTAGTGATTCTTCGAAGATTCAGATTGCTCCTTAATTTGTAAAAGTTTAGGAGCTATATTAGGGGGTTTCTAATCCTAATTTGGTAGTAAAGACTTTTGAAGCAAAACATAAAACTAAGAAAATAACGAGGAAAATGTGGTGATCTCATTGGAGAACTCAAGGATTTGTGTTATCAGGTATTTAATTGTACGAATTCTTATAAGATTTTATCTCATATTCAATAAAGATACTATTCCATTGCCCCACGAACGTAGGTCTTTCTTTAGCTGAAACACGTTAGATCTTGTATTCTTGCATTGCTATTGTGTTTTGTTATTTATAATTGTTTACTCGTTGCTAAAGGGAATTCTCAATTTCCGCGTGTTCGAGCCTAGTATTTGTTATATTCTTTTTTTAATAGATACGTTTTATGGATATTAGTATTTTTAACGTATATAATAATGCAACTAATCTTTTTATTGTAATGAATTAATTTTTATCTTGACTTTTGATGTTGTCGAGTCGATCAAGTCCAGATCCCTGTTAAAAAATATTGTCACCAACTCAATCAGAATAACATGAACACTATCAAATGTATCAAGTCGACCAACTAATTTTTTTTTATAGTTAACAGGTTTTGAATTTGATGATGACAAATACGCTTCAACCTCACCTCATTCACCTAGGTTCACCTAAGACGAACGCCTTGTACGCCTCACAACTATTTTTGAGGCACGCACCTTATGCACGTTGCCTACTTTTGAGGCAAGGTTGAAGCGTACGAGGCATATTTGTTGTAGTGAGGCTCATGTTCAACAAGGACAGCGATGAACGACGTCCGGTGATCTGAAAAGCTCAAGAGCAGTCGAAGACACAAGCAGGGGCTCAACATAATAGCCAAAGGTCCCAAGTGCTACGGTAATCTGTATACCTCTTTTACAATCGATATACCTCTTTTTCAGCATGTAGTGAGTACAAACTACAAAGTGCTCACTTAGACCAGAATTCTGGTTCATGCAGTTTTGAGTAGGATTTGGTAGGTCTTCAAAGGTTCAAATTGCTCCTTACTTTGAAAAAGTTTATGAGAGCTATATTAGGGTGTTTCTAACCCTAATTTGGTGGTCCACGCTTTTGAAGCATAAAGATAACTAGGGAAATAAAGATGAAAACGGTGGCAATCTAGTAAGGATTTGTGTTATTCAGTATTTAATTACACAAATTCTAATCAGATTTACTTTCCATATCCAATAAAAATACTCTCCCCTTGTCCGACGGATGTAGGTCGATCTTTAGTTGAAACATGTTAGATCTTTTATTCTTGAGTTTCTATTGTGTTTTGTTATTTATCTTTTTTTACTTGTCGCTAAAGGAAATTCTCAATTTTCGCGTGTTCATTAGGTCATTAACCTAGTATTTTTTTATTCTTTTTTAATAGATATGTTTTATAGATATCAGTATTTTAACGTATATAACAACTAATCTTATTATTGTAATTAATAGCTTTTCTATCTTGACTTTTGATATTGTTGAGTCAATCAAGTCCAGAACATGGTTAAAAAAATTGCCACCAACTGGATCTGAATAACATAAAAACTACCAAATGTATCAAGTGAACCAACTAATCTTTCTGTTGTAGTTAATAAGTTTTGTATTTGATGATGACAATGCCGATAATGAAGGATAGATAACGATAGGTAGTCTTCGAAAAGGAAATGGATGAAGACGATCTTTGGGGTTTTGTTAATTTATATTATTATGAAATTGTGATAGATTCTTTTGAGTTTTGACAATGTTCAACTATTGTGGGTGAGAGAAAATTTTGGAGTGCAAACTCCATTGACATGTCTGCATCAAGCGCTCAAGGTCAACCAGTGTTTCAGCCCCCTTGTCAGGGATATGTGGTATACTTCTATATGGGCCACCATGGTAGAGGTGTGGAAAGCCTGTAACAAAGTGGTCTTTGAAGATTTAGAGTTCAGCATGGTAGCAGTCAAATGGGAAGTTTTTGCATGGGTTAGGAGAGCCTATAAAAGGTCAAAGAATGGTGCTACAATGCAAGATCGAGAAATTATGCAAAAATGGGACACACATGTCAGACTGTCGAGAGCTCTCCAAATATCAAGCAGTGCAAATAGTACCCACCATCAGTGGTCTTTATTAAAGTCAACGTAGATGGGGCAGCTAAAGGAAACCCAGACCCAGCCGGGTTTGGTGCAGTGTTTAGAGAACAAGGCAACTGTCCTTGGAGGTTTTTGGAGGGGCTTAGAGCCCACAACAAATTTTGTGGCTGAATGTGAAGCCATGATGGCGGGGGTTGAATGGGCTTTAGCAAATGATTGGGCCCAGACTGGATTGAATCTGACTCTCTATCAGCAGTCCATGCATTTGGCCAAAGTTCAATCCCATGGGTCTTGAGAGCCATGTGGGCCAGGGCAAAATTGAAGGCTCAGCATCTAGTGACTAGTAATCACATCCACCTTTAGAGAGGTGAAAGTTTGCAATTGACTCCATGGCAAACAAGGGTATCCAGTTAGATCCAAATATTAGCATGCAATGTATTGGGCACTGTTCTAAATTTCAGTTAGGCGGCCGCACCGGAAACCTCCTACGCGGCGGTCCTAGGAGTTGTTCGGCCCTAGGCAGGCCTAGGCGGCGTCTAGGTGGGCCTATTCGGCCCACTTCGGCCTATTCGGAAATTCAAAACTTTCATATTTAAAATTTCAAAATAAAATAAAATAAAATAAAAAAAGTTCAAAAAATTTACAAATTTTAGAACTTACTTAGACGCCGATTGGGCTGCAGCTGTTGCTGAAAGCACCGCTGCTGCTGGTGTTTATTTCTTCGTCTCCTTGATTTTCTTTTGGTGCCGAGAGAGAGAGAGAGAGAGAGAGAGAGAGAGAGAGAGAATTCAAATTTTGATTTATGGAAGAAAGGAGAAGAGAGGGAGACGAAGTGGAGAGGAAAGGAAAGGAACTAGAGGCTGCTGCCTCTCTCTCCTCCCGTATATAATGATTTAGAGTTACGGTTTGGGTAATAGGCCGGATGTGATAAAAAAAATTGAAGTCCGAATGTGTTTTCAGCTTAGAAAAAAAATATGTTACTGACCATAAGACTTGAATCAGTGATCCGGAAGAAAGCAGAGAACTATCACTCCCACTTCTGGCCAAATTGTCAAAGATTTTTTGTGTTTTCATTAACATATATATATATATATATATATATATATATATATATATATATATATATAAAAGAAAAATAATAATATTCAATTCGGCGCCTAGGCTGCCTTGGCGCTAGACGACCCTCCGGCGCACCAATTCCGCTTAGCTAAATTTAGAATACTGGTTTTGGGAGGCCTCCATTTTTGTATAAGGTGGAGAACCCTTTTAGTTATACTTGAGGTTTTGTAAATAAAAAAAAATTGTGGTGGATAGCAACAGGGTGGTAGGATGCCACAATTGCCGGATACGACATTTGTAATTTTTTACCCTCATCAATAAATTATTTCCTTACCAAGCAAAGAAAAAAAAAAGGTTTAACTATGTGTTGTTGATTTTATGATGTTATTATGAATTGATTTCTTCCCTTTTTTGGAAACGTCGATATCGGAATCGGTTTCGAACCCTTCCTATGAGTATCGATATTGGAGCGTGTCAGCTGTTTAGAATCGGAGTATCGGGTTTTCCGTTTCGAACAACCAAAAATCATAAAATATTTTAAAACAATCTAGAAAATATTTGATACATTTAGACATTATTTAATAGTGTTGCAATCAGTGTTCTAAAAGTGGCCTAGTCGGCGTCTGGTGTCCGCCCGATGGCCGCCTGTCTAGTCCACCCCTCCCGACGTCCAACTATGCATGTTTTGAAGTTTTATGGACTTTTACAATTTTGACTTTTTTTATATTTTTTTTTGAACCGTCTAAAACTAGGCGGCCGTCTAGGTGCTAGGCGGCGGGTGCCCGTCCGACTAGTGCCTAAAGCTTTTCACAACCTTGCTTGCAATAGATACTATTGTTTATTTACTTGTCTTTAGCAACCACAATAAATAGTTTACAATGGAATAATACTAATATGGATGAATGTTGTGAATTTATAAATGACTTAATTGCATCTTGATACCCTCAACTATTCGAATTGTTCAACTTGATACCCTCAACTTTGATAGGTACCAACTTGATACCATGAAAAAAATTTGAACCAAATTGCCCTCCCCTTCTCCCCCTCCCCCCACCCCCCTCTCTCCGTCGGCGGGCGCGGGCGGGCACGCGCGAGCGGGAGCGTGCGCGCGAGCGGGCGACGTGCGCGCGAGCGGGCGACATGCGCGCCGATGGCGGGATGGCACGTGGGGGCGGGCGTGCGCGAGGGGGGGGACGACGTGCGACAGGGGAGGGGGGTGGCACGCAGCGGAGGAATGGGGGTTGTAGCGGGGGTGGGGAATGGGGGGTGGGGAAGGGGGTGGCTGAGGTGAGAGGGTGGTTGTGGCGGGGGTGGGGAAGGGGGTGGCTGGGGTGAGGAGGGGAGGGAGAGGGGGTAGGGGGCGCCGGTAGGGTGGCCGGAGAAGGAAGTGGGTGGGAGAGGGGAGGGGTAGTTTTGGAATTTTTTAAATTTTGGGTATTAAGTTGAAACAATTCGAATAGTTGAGGGTATTAAGTTAACACCTATCAAAGTTGATGGTATCAAGTTGAACAATTCGAATAGTTGAGGGTATTAAGTTGCAATAAGCCTTTATAAATATACAACTTCGACAAAAGGTAATGGCTACCATTTATCGATAAGGAATCTTATCGACATATTGTATCATTGTCAACGTTTGGCACAACTTAATCATCGTGTTTACACTATTTTTTTTCATTCTTTTATCTTTTAATATAATTTTCTTCTGTTGAATTGGTCGAAAATAAGACCCCAAAGTCGGTGTCGGTCAATATCGGTAGTAGTCAGTATCGGATCTGGACATGCCAAAACCGATACGTAGCAGTATCAACCGATACCCAGACTATAGTTTTTTAGAGATAAGTATTATGAATTAATTATACTCCATTTTAATATTTCAAATATAGGTTTGTTTATTTCAAACTATATTATTTAAAAGGATCCTAAGATGTGTGCTTTGCCATGCCTCTCACACCTAGGCTCCAGAGGACCCTAGTGTCTCACGCCTTTTAAAACATTATCGTGGTGTAGGTCTCCCTGGCTGAACCACGTTAAATCTTTGTATTTGTATTTATATCTCTAGTTTTTGTTGATTTCTATGTAGCTCTAACACTAATGCAAACTATATATAAACAATTTAGGGAACATAAGGAATAGGATTACCAAAAGTCTGGGAATCAAATCCTTCAAACCATATTTACATTAAAAATTAAATTGTTACTCAGAAATAATCAATTCCTACGCAGCAAATCCGTAAACAAGGAATATATTGGTGTTCGTCTTTCAGGCCTTTAAAATGTTGACAATTGATACTGATCCATAGACTTTCAACATAAAAAATAAAATAAAATAACTATGATAAAGCTTTAGATTGGAGGAGTTATCCACGAGTGATATTTGATATTGTAAATTTGTAACTCATTTCAGTTGGTTTATTTATGCTTTTCTTTTTGTTCTGTGCTTTTCTTATTTGGTTATGGTCACCCTCTAGACCACATAAGCTTGGCATCAATTGTTACATAATGAAGAATATGAATTTTTTTAACATATGCATTAAACACAAGTTACGGACAAGACAACAAGGTTAAAGAAATTGATTTTATTTACTACTTACCCGTCATATGCAGAGACAGCTTGAAACATGTAAAGCCTTTCGTTTAACTCTTTGAGGTCCAAGTATCTAGCAAGTTCTTCGGACGACACAGCACCAGGAAGATCCTGCCACTACAAGTGTAAGATTTCTATGGTCTACGTAAGTAACTTACTAAAAATATTCATAGCAGTTTTTTTATTCAACAAAAATTCAAGACAAGAAAAACCATTATTTGGCCCCAGAGTCCTAATTAATTGCAAAAAAAAATTGTCTACTTTGTGAATAAATACTAGGAAAAGACGTGCCAAAGTTATTAGTAAGAAATGTTTAGGTTTTGTTCTTCCAATCCTCATTTAAAGCAAGGACTGCCTAATTTACTAGCAAGAAAGCCTTTTTGTTTTATCATTGATTCTATTTTTGAATGATATTATAGATGGTTAAATAGATTGCTAGGAAGCAGGGACACTCCAAAAATCTGAGCCATGTCATCTTGGACGCATATTGGACTTGTATTGAGCACAATCCAGACACTTCAAAATACACTAGGAAACATCAAAATAGGTTCCTGTGTCCATGTCACCATGTCCTTATGTTCTGTGTCTTATCTGTGTCCGTGGAACAATGATCGTGAATGAGTGTTATGTTTACTTGAAAATTGCTACATAATTTTTTTTTATTATCTCAAGAAAAAGAAAAAGCTACATATTATCAAGAGATAATAAGCATGGAATGCCTGATCTATGATTTTATTGGGTGAACCGAAGTCAAATAATTTTAAAAAAATTCAAAACATTTGAGCTGAACCCAACTCTAGTAAACAATATAGGTCTAGTCAGGTAGTACTTGGCCAAAATAGCTTAAATGCCTGTATGGAAACAATTTGTAAAATAAAGAGTTATGTCAGCCATTTGGTTCGAAGACATTTTAAACTTTGGCCCAACTTAGGGTCATGATTGGCTATGTGAATCCACTAACAGCAAGAGAACAAAAACATCATATGGGAGACTAATGAGATTTGACCACCGCCACCATCGTGTAGTGGATAGAGCGTCTTCAGCACCCATGGCTACCCACCCCCACCCCACCCACCCACACAAACGATCTTTTCTTTAGTTATGAATACATGTTTCAGCCAGTTTCATCATATATCGGCCGAAATTTCATTGAACACCAATAATAAGCATAATCGACAATACCGAGTTTTTGGCAAGTTTGGATCGGGTATGTTCAATCCTGTTCTTGATGATTGATATCATTAGTCAAGTTTTTAGGAACCTTGGCCAATTATCAGCAATGCTAACATGTTGAATAGATTATACATGGATTGAATCTTAGAACAGGAAAACTGACTGACAAGTGTAACGGGCAGAGATAAATTTATATGTATGAAGAGTGTTCAATAGAAAACTAATATCTCACCTGCTTGTTTGCTAGTATTAGAATTGGTGCTCCTCGTAGATCCTCATGTCGGAGTGCTTTCTCTGTTAAAGTATTTCCCCATGTTAACAAGAATTCACAATTTAGCATGTTCTAAAATGTTATAATATACAAATGCCATGATGTCAGACCGACGATTAACTTTCTACAAGATCATTGGTACTTAACCCAGTGCAGACTTGGAATCTTCAAAAGAAGATGGACAAGCAGCATCTATTACATATATTATAGCATGTGCTTCTTCATAATATTTTTCCCAAATTGTGCGTAGACCAACCTGCAAAAGAAGTTAATCGTCAGAATTCAACATATAATTAGAGTTATAGACTCATTTAACAACCTTGATTCGATGGTTGGCACGAAGTATCTTTCCCTTGTTCTCTTCCAGGTATTTGTATAATTTTGAATGCAATGACTATCTTTGTGAGATTTTAGATTTGGGAACAGAGTGGATTTTGTTTATGCTATATTAGGTTCTAGGTTGTATAAACCTTCAAGAATGCGCAGGTAAGTTCATTTGTTTATAGTAATCACAACTTTGTTAAAGCAACACTACCCAAGCAAAATTGGACAAAATTTCAACAATCTAAACCTATGGTGCCTTCACAGCATTATCTCACGACTCCCTCAGGCCTGAAATGAAGGTGGTTACATATGCTCATTACTTATTAGTACATGATATATGAACCTTAAAGGCTTAAAGATCTTTCCCATAGAGGGAGTACCATCTTAAAAACAACCTGAAGACCTGAGGTTAGTTCGATCAGAGAGAATCTCAGAAAGAATGGCAACAAACATTTTGCAACATCTTTTTGGTGTTCAAGAAAGCCAAGCACGTGTAGAACCTTCACAATCTATGGTGTACAGCAGGTTATGAACCATGTGTTCAAGCATAGTATTAGGATGTGATTGGATTTGGAACAACTTATATCTTCTTGGTAAAAAGACCTAGATTTGTTACATAAAGTATTTTCTAGGATTAACACAAAGAAGGATCATAGCAATACAGATACCACAGGTTACTTTTCTTCCTTATTTACTACAGGTGGCAGCAGTATTGAATATTATCTGCAGTATGTTTCCTCACTAGTTTATACCTTTATGTGATCATTGTTCTGAAACAAAGATACCAATGTGATCATTGTTTGAAACAAAGATACCATAAGCAATCACCTTCGTGATAACAAATGGCAAGACCTTCAATGTGCACAAGTGTTCTCTCATGTGTTATTACTTACTATTTTACTTACTTTAAACTAGAGTAGTTAATGTCAGATTGAATATCTTTCTTTAATTTCCAAAAGGTACATCTGAAATAGAATCCCAGTCATGCTACTACAGACCAAGTTGGTTCAAATAATAAGCAATAGTTCTAGAAACTTCCAAATTATGGTCGAAAGAAACATACCTGGCCTCCCAAGTCCCAGAATACAAGTTTCGAATTATCAGCTTCAATACGACCGATGTTTAGTCCAACTGTGGGAACAATTCGGTCAGGAGGGAGTCCTTCCAAATTTGAGTAAATGGACTTCAACTTCTCTAGCAAAGTCTATAAAGGAATGTACAATATTAGCGTACTTCCACAGAAATGGGCAAAAGAGATTGATTTAAATGGATATGGATTATCCTAAAATACATAGAAATGAAAGATTTAGTACTAAGTAAAGCATGAGAAATCAACAATGTCTAGAAGTAGAAATCACTTACCAATTCTAGGTTATACATCTTTAATATGGAAATCAGTATTGAGAAAAATAGATAGACATTGACGACAGATGATGGATCTTTAACACTTCTTGTTTGAGAAAGGGATAAATAGCATATCAGAATATTGCTTGAAAGCTGTGGCAGAATATTCTTGGGACGTCCAGAGTGACAAAACATGATTGATTATGGAAATCTAGTAGACGCTCTAATTTGTTCAGGTTATGTGCTAACTCAAGATGTCAGATACTCCCTTAAATTTGAGGTATAAGTCTCATACTAAAAAATTATAGGAAACATACAATGTTACAAAAACCAATAAGCAAGGTTGTGAAAAGCGCTAGACGCTAGGCGGGCGGGCGGCCTTAAATTTGAGGTATAAGTCTCATACTAAAAAATTATAGGAAACATACAATGTTACAAAAACCAATAAGCAAGGTTGTGAAAAGCGCTAGGCGGGCCGGCGGGCAGCCGCTGCCTAGGGCGGCCGCCTAGATCTAGACGGTTAAAAAATATAAAATTAAAATTAAAAAATCCACTGAAAATTGCAGAAAAAGTCCATAAAACCCTAAAATATGTATAGTCGAGCATCATAGGGACTAGACGGACGCCTAGGCGGATATCGGGTAGGCACCGGACGCCTAGCGCTTAGGCGCCGCCTAGGCGGACTAGACAGCCGCATTTTAGAACAGAGCCAATAAGTTTAAAGTCACACATCCAAAAACTGGAGGAACCTACATAATCTGACACAAGAACGTGTACTTGATGGAGAAATGTACTAGTAAAAAATATCTACTTCAGTTTGAGGACACTATAGGATTATCATTCCTTCACTCTTTGGTGTAATGTGCCATAGAGATGAAAGCAATTTACTATAGCTAATTGTATCATCTTATATCTTAGTTTAAACTTTTTATAGTCTAGAAAAATTTCGAGGGTGCTCTTTGGCTGCATGAGCTTAAACTGCAATCCAAAAGGTAGCTCTACCTACTTGCCAACTGGCCACGTAGGTTTTATGGCATGACTCTCTCATGCTCATATTACATTGGCTTGAATTTGGCCCTAACATAGAGGGTTGACATCAGGTTGATAGTCGGTCATAAAACTTGGTCAAATCTTGTATGAAGCTTTCTTAGGCTTCATAACCGACCCTAGTTTGATGGGAGAAGTCTTGGTTGATGATGATGATGATGATGATGAGTATAAGGACACTATGCTGACGACACGAACTGAGTAGCCACAGAGCATTGGAGAGTCTCATTTCCAGTGTAAACGACCAGTTACATTAAAGATCTTGTTGCAACAAGTCAAATTGGAAACCTAATCAAGAATATATTTTCCAAAAGCATGTTCAAGATATTGTTGCATGAACAAATATTCGACTTTAATTGAGTAATGTATAAGTGCATGATGGAGTTACACAAGTAACGAAGCAACAACGTATTTCATACATAGTGAACGTTCAAGGGTAGCATGAAACTGGACAAATCTGAAATTTGCAAAGTTCACACTTATGCAAGAACAATTAACTGCTTGAAGTGTAGAATAGTTCAGGTAAAACTTCACTTTTGACATATGCTAGTCTTCCAAATAAGTATCTTCTCATACATTGTAAGAATATCAGGAAATTAGTTGTATAAGGGAGGAGAGAACTAATTGAACCGGAAATAAATGAAGTTCAAGACAGCTATCAAACAATGGAAGTAGAATGGTTGTAGGGTTAAAAAAACGTACATTTCAAAAGAGATAAATTCACCCAGCCTTTGACCAGCACTGATAGGCAGACTCCGGTGAAGCAATTGGAGCTGCCAGCCTGATCTTGGTAGATAGGAGAGAGGTCTAAGTCGCCATAGAATCCTCTCTCCTTAACAAAGCTCACCTCCACTGACATAACAGGGAGGTAGCACAGAAGGTGAACTTAGCCACCACTTTCCCCACAAGAAAAAAAAATAGCAGTTTTAGGGTACAATCTCAAGGAAGTTTGAACCAGGGTGCTTGTCGGAGTTGGGGAGGCGGATCTCAATCGGTCAAGAGGCGAGACACAAGAAGACATAGAGGGGGCGGATGAGATCTTATCGACCGACTGCAGCCTCTCGTGCACTTGTAGTCAAGGCACCGCTGGTTAGCGCAGCGCACGAGGGATTTTGTTGAGTGGTTCCCACTGGTGGAGAGTGACAATTTGACACCATTGCTTGTATAGTCTGGTGACCCAATGCAAGTACCTATAAAGCATGCGGTCTTGGCAGCTCCTCCTGCAGGACTCCCGGCCCCGCCAATGCCTGCATGAAGACAACCACGAGAAGAAACTCATAGAAGGCATGCAGGGAGCTTGCCCGCTTTGGAAGCTCTTTGTGCCCACATGACGACCCAATACCTTCCTATGAAGCAGTGTTCTAAAATGCTCTAAAAAGTGGCACCTAGACACTATGCAGCTACACATTGCCAAAATTTCCAGTATATTGTGCGTTCTAACTGGTAGGCGTATCTAGGAAAAACGGGCATTATGCGGCCAAAGAAGAAAAGTGCCACATATATTTTGGTCTAGTTAAAAAAAATAACAGTTTTTGTTCAAATATTGTGTTTTGGCATGATCTCTTTTATTTTCTTAGTCAAATTTTGGCATGGCCCAAAAATATTTAGGAGTTAAGACGCTTTTGTTGAAAATTCATTCAATACCAAAACTAAAAAAATTAGAGAGATGAGGTTTTTTATCTATTCAAATATTTTAAATTTCTTGTTATGTGGATCATGGTAGTCAAAGGCGCGCCTCGCAGTAAGACACAGCATCTGGGCCTGGTACCTCACAAGACGAGACGTCTTTCTTCGGGCGCACCCAATACGCGCCTTTCAGCAAGGCGCAACCACGAAAAGGCACGCCTTATGTTTTTTTTTTCAAAAAAAACTTTGAGGCGGGAAGATAGCACTTACTTTGTACAAGTGGGAGGGAGATGGTCATTTTCACGCTTGTCAAAATTGGCTACAGTTGAACTTAAAAAACTAAAATTTACTAAAAACGTGATAGGGAGAATACAATTTTGTGTTAGTTCTGTTGAGTGCTATTGTTGCTCAGCTAGATCATTTGGTTATGTTTTAACATGTTTTGTTGGTTTTAATATGTTATTTGGTTTTATTTCTTACATTACAAATTTATTTATTTATGTATATTTTTATTATTTTTTATTTTGCGTATGCGTCGGTCAGGAACGTGCCTTAAGTGTGTTTTGCGCCTCAGACTATAATATATTAATAGATGTTACATATATAATAGATGTTAAGTTTATAATGTTTCAAGTTTTATATATATATAGTTTTAGTTTAAAATAAGAACATAAAGAAATTATTTTAAACTTCATATTATATTATTTTTGGTAAATTATAAATTATAATTATATTTGCTCAATCTTGTTATTTTAGTCTTTGGTCAATATGAATGTTTTCTAAAGTTCTTTATAATGTGATCCATGGTCTATATATACATATAAATATATAGTTTTGTATTACTTTCAATGAACTAGAAAATACAAAAGTTTATTTTTTAATGATAATGTTTTTTTCACATAAATACGTCTAGGCCACCTAAGCGCTAGGAGCCCCTTGTCGCATAACGGCCACCTAGCACTGTCTATACCATTGCTATGAAGGGGGCATTAGTAGTCTTTACTCTCCACCTATAACTAAGGGAGAAGAGAGCATTATGAGGTAGAAGTTGAAGGGAGTTATCATGCCTATAGGATGTTTTTGAGATCAAGTCTAGCAAAGTTGAAGGGAGGGGGTTTAGCAACAACCAGTGTTCTAAAAGTCGGATTTAGACGGTGACTAGGCGGCGCCTAGGCGCTGGACGTCCATGGGCCGCCTAGGTTTCAGCCGAAATCGACATTCTAGACGGGTCGCATAAAAGGAACCAAAATCGACCGCTTAGGCGGCACTAGGTGGAGCTAGGCGGATGGACGTCCGCCTAGAAGTATTCGAAGAGGAGAAGTTGCCTAAAAAAGCCTACTTACCTCCCTGGGGTGGGCGGCCGACAGCAGCCAACCCCAGGTATGTTCCGTATTCTTCTTCTTGTGCTGTTTTTTTAAGTCACAGACCTGTTGCAACAGTACACAATACAACCTATACATTTCTACACTTGCAAGCAACCATGCCTACACTAGCAAGCAACAGTACAGCTATATATGTATGATGTGTCTATACTATATATATTAGCTAGCTAGGATTAGGTCCTCAGTTAGACAGAGGGTAGGATTGCAGGTGAGTAAGGCGACACATGCAGAAGGATACTGTTGTTTTTTTGAAAGTCTAAGTCACATCACAGACACAGTGACAGTGAGTGAGAAAAAAAAATGTGGTCTCACTTTTAATATATAAATACTATGGATGTATTTTTTGTTTAGGCCCATCATAATAAAAACTTGCAATATGTATATAACATGTGAGTGTATTTTTCTGTTTAAGCCCTTGAAAAATTAGAATTGTTTTAACAAAATTGGAGGAAAATAATCTAAGTGGACTGACCGCCAAGATCTAGGCGGCGCCTAGGCAGGCTACGCGGCGGGTGTCCGTCCGCCTAACGCCTTTTACAACCTTGGCAACAACATGAAAGTGCTCATTCTTCACCAGAAAGGAAACGAGATATAATATGCTTTTGACATCAAGTCTAGTGAAGCTAAAGGGAGGGAGGGGTTTAAGAAACAACATGGAAGTGCTCCTTCTTCACCAAAAAGAAAACAGGCTATAAGGTGCTTTTGACATCGAGTCTAGTGAAGCTGAAGAGAGGGGGTCAACAACATGGAAGTCCTCATTCTTCACCGGAGAGCTGACGATCATGTTACTGGGTGTAGTGCCTCAAATCCAGATCCGACCGGGATGTGCACTACATAATTGGGCTTGTGGCTAGTCCGTCTGAGTCGTAGCTTAGATCTTCGGCATCTTCTTGCCACGGACGAAATGCGATGATCCTTTCCAACTCATGGAAAGGCCTCTATTGAAACGAGTCCAATAGTTTTCGTGTTTGGTTGCTTGGTTTTCTTGATTGCAGCTTTGGGATTTTGATTTGGTGTTGCTTTCGATTTGCTTGGTTTTCGCTGCTGGTTTTATCGTTTGGAGCTTTGATTCTTGGGGAGTTCGGCAAGGAAGGATAGGCAAGAATTCTAATTGGTGCTCGTGCTATGCAGGTCCGCGTATCTGACGTTTGATCGTCGCTAGGCGGGATTCGTGTTTCAGCTACCTTTTTCCTTAACCAGTGAGTGGTTTGGACCCTTCTTTCCTACTTCTTCACACCCACATCTCTAATGTTTCAAACGTTCACTCGATGATGCCCGGTTGGACGCCTAGGAAATCCTTGCCACAATGCATGCCAGCCACTAAGAAAGGAACATGGGATTTGTAGACTAATTTTACTATATGCTTGCACACCTTATAATTTGAGTTGTTATAAAGGGAATTGGTTGTTGGTGGCGGCCTAGTGCCTCGGATGGAGTTTGGACCTATGGGATACCAAAATCGGAACACCGCATTGAGAAAATATGAACTGTTGCATGAGATATATATTGCTGCTTTACTTCTTTGTTTATTTCGATGCATTGTATGATAATATGAATTGTTCATGCATTTGCATGGTCCGGGACAACTTGTGCACAAGGTTTGGCATTTCCTCGAAACGGCTTTCCGGGGCACTGGAACCGTATCGATCCGGAGGAAAATATTTGATTCGTGCTCGTCACGATGCATTGCGGGACCTCCAGCAGGGCTTGCTACCCGGGCTGATAGGGCGCGCCGCTAATGCTTGAAATATGTCCCTAAGGTGTCGATCACACCAATGACCGCATAGAATAGAACACATGCTAATTTATTGTCTTGTGCAGATGGTAAGTATACTTGTGTTTCGTTGCAGGGAAGGCGTGCATCGGTTGAGTAAGCAATCGATGCACTGGTTTGATTCAATGCTATTTTCATTCCTATCAAAACATGCAACTGATATGAATTGAATTCACTTGCTTCTTTATAGAAGTTCATCTTAATGCATGCTCGCCCCTAATAAGCTAGTGTCGATTTAGTCGAGTGGGTTCATCCCGCTCACCAGTACAAGTTGAGTACTGACCCACGTTGTGGGCAACTATTTCAGGCACTCAGACGGTGCAACGCTAGTGGATAGACGAGGAGGCGTTAGGAGCACCTCTATTTTGAAGTATAGTTGGAGTCAGATCATTTTGGAGGCTTGGACTTTCAACCTATACAAGGGCGTAATGTATGAACGATGTGGACTATCTGATGGAGCGCGCCCTGCCTTTTGAGTTATCTTTTTGTAATGCAAATCAAGTAGCCGAGAGGCGCATCAATGTAAACTCTATGTAAATTACTCTGAATTATCAATGAAAAAGCATGTTTCTTCCTGCACTTGTGTTCAAATCTCTGTGAATGTGTTTTCTAAATTATGTTTCAAAATGGGTTCCTATAACTGCAAGTTCTTGCCTTGTACGAGCGCAACTCCAGGCTCGTACGGCATCACGCCCCAGCGAGGACGAATCGGTTCCGTGAAGGATCCAGCAAGGACGATTGACCCTTTCGGGATCGGGGCGTGACATATTGGTATCAGAGCCTAGGCTTTACTTCCATGGGATTTCAAAAGATTATAAAGGAGTTTGATGCGCCTCTCAATTGAGTTGCGTTCGGCGTCCGCTGCATGAGATAGTCGCCTATACAATGAGCCCATAGATACAAAATCTATCGTTTTTGGAGTGTTAACAAGCTACTCTCTTTTGTAGCCATGGCAAAGAAGAACACTGCAACTGTCAGCAGTGCTCAACCCATTCAGAGCGATCCAGCAAGCTCTGGAGAATCCGGGGGAGCGGGTTCAACCGGTATGGCGGAACGGTTTATGCACCTCATGGAGGCGCAGCAACAACAAGCTGTTACCCAACAAGCTAACATACAAGCGCAGTTTGCTTCTCAACAGAAGCAAATGGATACAATGATGCAACTGATTGCATCCCTGGTACCAAGCAACGGGGCAGCCACAGGGACGCCGGTCACGCCGCCGGCCGTGGCGGTAGAAGATGAGTCAGAAGATACGCAGCCTCCAGCAAGGAACTCCTGCCGTGCAGCCGAGTTCACTAAAATGCATCCGCCAACGTTCAACGGACGAGCTGAGCCGGACGTGGTGATGGGGTGGATTGCTAAGCTGGAAGGACTCTTCAACCTGGTTGGCATCAGGGGATCCAAGCGAGTGGCCTGTGCATCGGTTCAGCTGGAACTGCGTGCGCATGATTGGTGGGAGGCCACGAAGCAAGGGATTTATGATGCCAATCCCAACTGTAAAATTACTTGGAAAATGTTCAAATCTGCCTTCATTGAACAATATATTCCCCGAGCCATGCGTCAACAAAAGGAAGACGACTTCAGTAATCTGGTGCAAGAAAGTTTGTCTGTTGACGATTACGACTCAGTATTCGCTAAACTGGCTAAGTTTGCAGGGCACTTCTTGCCTAATCAGCAGGCGTGGTGCTATCGGTTTCAGAAGGGTTTGAATGACGATTTGCGTAGGGACGTCATCAACCAAAAATGTCAAACATACAGGGAATGTTACGAAGCGGCTCTGAACAGCGAGCGGATCTTTGGGCGCCCTCTCCCAAAGGCCGAGGTGCAAACCCCCCGTACCAACAACAATAAACGTCCTCATGAAACGGGAGGGTCTGGAGCACACAAGCGTTCGCATACGTCTGATAATAGGGGCCAATCCCAATCACTGAACTGCAGCCGGTGCGGCAAATCAGGGCATAAAGTGAATGAATGTCAGGTACAAGGATGTTTTAAATGTGGTCGTCTGGGTCACAAACAGTTTAACTGCCGAGAGGGCAAGCCGAATCAGAACAACGGGAATCACAACAAGGGGCCTCCAGCAAGTGATGCCAATGTTGTGCCGGTCAATCCACAACGCCAGGGTGCTCAAGGCCGAGTCTATGCACTGACTCGGGATGAGGCATCTGTATCTGATACTGTTGTAACAGGTACTTTACTTTTCAGAGATTTGCCCGCTAGAGTCTTATTCGATTCAGGTGCTACGCATAGTTTCATATCTGCTGATTTTACTGTTGAGCATAAATTAGCTTCTACTCCGTTAAATATGAACCTTTGCGTAAGTACACCTTCGGGAGTCGATATGCCCGCCCATGCGATCTGTAGGGATGGTTATATTTGCATTGGAGGAAGGAAGCTTTCCTTAGATGTCATTGTACTAGACATCAAGGATTATGATATTATTCTCGGTATGGACTGGTTGGGTGCTTGCCATGCAACAATCGAGTGCGCGGAGAAGCGAGTCGTATTCCGTCTACCCGGCGAGGCAGACTTCTACTATTCGTGCAGCGCTGCACCGAAGACGGCAATGGTGATATCAGCAATTTCGGCTAGGCGTATGTTGCATTCGGGCTGTGAAGGGTACTTAGCTTCTGTTCGAGACACCCGACGGGAATGTGCAGATGCAGCTCAGGCTGAAGTCATTGCAGATTTCCTCGACGTGTTCCCAGACGAGCTGCCTGGAATGCCTCCTGATCGTGAGATCGAATTCAGCATTGACACTTTTCCGGATTCGCGACCGATATCAAAGGCACCTTATCGCATGGCCCCAGCAGAGCTTAAGGAACTTAAAGTTCAGTTGCAAGATCTGTTGGACCGAGGATACATTCGTCCAAGCGTTTCTCCGTGGGGCGCTCCGGTGCTGTTCGTGAAAAAGAAGGATGGATTCATGCGGCTGTGTATTGACTACCGAGAGCTGAATAAGGCGACCGTGCGGAATCAGTACCCATTGCCAAGAATAGATGACTTGTTTGATCAGCTGCAAGGTGCAACAGTTTTCTCTAAAGTTGATCTCAGGTCAGGGTATCACCAGTTGAAAATCAAATCAGAGGATATTCAAAAATCTGCTTTCAGAACCCGTTACGGACACTATGAGTTCCTCGTGATGTCGTTCGGTTTGACGAACGCCCCTGCAGCTTTCATAGATCTGATGAACCGCGTGTTTCGGCCGTTTGTGGATAAGTTTGTAGTCGTGTACATTGACGACATACTAATTTATTCCAAGAACAAGACGGAGCACAAGAAACACCTGAAGATCGTGCTGCAGACATTACGAGACCATCAGTTGTTCGCTAAGCTCAGCAAGTGTGAGTTCTGGTTGAACAGCATGGCGTTCCTTGGTCATGTCATCTCGGCCGAAGGCGTCGCCGTAGACCCGAAGAAAATAGAGGCGGTGGTGGACTGGAAACAACCTACGTCAGCAAGCGAAGTTCGAAGCTTTCTGGGCCTTGCGGGATACTACCGTAGGTTCGTGAAGGATTTTTCTAAACTGGCCTCGCCGATGACTCGCCTTACTCAGAAAGGGATTGCATACGAATGGGGTGATGACTGCGAAGCCAGCTTTCGGGAACTTAAGCGGCGTCTTGTTTCAGCTCCGATTCTTGCACTTCCAGATGGGGTAGAAGAGTTTCAAATATACAGCGATGCTTCAGGACTCGGCTTAGGGTGTGTGCTCATGCAGAGGGACAAGGTAATATCGTACGCCTCCAGGCAACTGAAGCCGCACGAGAAAAACTACCCGACACATGATCTGGAATTGGCGGCAATTGTGTTTGCATTGAAGTTATGGAGGCATTATCTTTATAGTGTTGCTTGCAAAATCTTTACGGATCACAAGAGCCTCAAGTACCTATTCACCCAGCGGGAATTGAACCTCCGGCAGCGGCGTTGGCTAGAACTTATTAAGGACTATGACCTAACGATCGCGTATACACCGGACAAGGGAAACGTCGTTGCTGATGCTCTGAGTCGGAAGCACGTGGGCTCGTTATCTATAGACAACCGTTTACTTCGAGATCTTGAGGCGATGGGCATCGAGTTTCGAGTTCGGCATCAAGGAGTGCAGCTGGCACCTATGCAGTTAATAACGATTTTTTCATGATAACGGTCCAGTAGAGTTATAGATATATCACCGATATATCGGTTTTATAACGGTAAATATCGGTTTGCATTTTTAACACAATTTTTATATATGAACAATACACTTAATAGTTTTCTATTATAAAATATGCATAAAGTATACATATCGTCGAGAAATCCAAGAGATCCAAGATAAAGAAGATCACTTAAGGAACTACATCTCTGAATAAGTTTGATGCATGAAGATTTTGATGGCAGAAGATGTAATCTCCATTCTCCATTGATGTGAATGTCATATCGTTTGATGACAAAAGATCTAAACTCCATTGATGGCAGAAGCTTGTATTGTATTGTATCTTGACTTAACAGCTGATTTTTTCATAGAATGTCGTCTGCAGGTCCAGGCCCATAAGATTTTTTTGTAGCAAAACCAAAACCGTGAGAAATCGGTTTTTTTGTAAACCGATATTTCGAACAATATCGGCCAAATCGGCCGATAATATCGGTTCCGATATTTTATCGATATTTCTGTAAAAAAATATCGGTCCAGGACCGATACCATTATATATCGGTTATATAACCGATATATAACCGTTTTTGACTACTTAGGCTGGCACCACTCCATCTTGAACTGGGTTTACGGGATAAAATTAAATCAGCTCAGGAGGGCGATCAGTTCTTAGCGAAGGTACGCGGATTGATCTCGGCGGGGAAGACGTCTGATTTTGTGGCAGGCGAAGATGGGGCCTTACAGATGAAAGGAAGGCTATGTGTTCCTAGCGACCCAGAACTCCGAAGGAAAATTATGGCGGAAGCACACTACGTGAAGTATTCTTTACATCCGGGGAGCACTAAGATGTACAAGGACTTGCGCGGGACCTTCTGGTGGCACGGTATGAAGCGGGATGTGGCGACCTTTGTGTCACAGTGCATGGCCTGTCAACAGGTTAAAGCTGAACATCAGAGGCCCGGCGGGGAGCTTCAGAACCTCGCTATTCCCGAGTGGAAATGGGACATCACTATGGATTTTATTGTGGAATTTCCGAAGACGCCACGGGGGCATGATGCGATTTGGGTCATAGTTGATCGTTTGACCAAATCAGCCCACTTTCTTCCCATAAAAGTTACTTGGAGCGTCGATCGGTTAGCACAAATTTACATAGATGAGATTGTCCGATTACACGGAGTACCTGCCTCAATCGTCTCTGACCGTGACGGATGCTTCTTATCTCGTTTCTGGACTAGTATACAAGCTGCTTTGGGGACCAAGCTACAGTTCAGTACCGCATAACACCCGCAGACTGACGGACAGACAGAGAGGACAAATCAGATACTTGAAGATATGTTACGGCTGTGTGCTATTGATTTAAAGACTAGTTGGGACACACATCTTCCATTGGCAGAGTTTGCGTACAACAACAGCTACCAATCAAGCATCCAGATGGCACCGTACGAAGCACTATATGGGCGCAAGTGTCGATCTCCAATCTGTTGGGACAAAGTCGGCGAGCGGCAGGTACTCGGACCAGAGCTGGTAGAGCAGGCAGTTGAGAAAGTTCGTTTGATTCGGGAAAGACTCCGCACAGCGCAGAGCCGACAGAAAAGTTATGCTGACGCCCATCGAAGACCCTTGGAATTCTTGGTCGGGGATCATGTCTTCTTGAAAGTGACGTCGATGCGAGGTGTGATGCGTTTCGGCGTGAAGGGCAAACTGAGTCCCCGGTTTGTCGGCCCCTTTGAGATACTGGAACGAGTGGCAGCTGTGGCGTACCGGATTGCACTCCCTCCCGCCTTGGCTGAAGTGCATGACGTATTCCACGTTTCTCAACTCCGGAAGTATGTGCATGACCCTAGTCATGTGGTTAGCTTCGAACAATTGGAATTGCGCACGGATTTGTCATAATCAGAGGAGCCGACGCAGATTCTGGATCGTAAGGAAAAAGTACTTCGCAACCGTACGATGTCCTTAGTTCGCGTGCTGTGGCGGAACTATTCTGTTGGGGAATCAACTTGGGAGTTGGAATCGGAGATGAAGGAGAAGTATGCTTCATTGTTCATTTAGTCGGAGGTAGGGCCTTGTTCTTAAGTTTCGGGTCGGCCTTGTTCTTAAGTTTCGGGTCGAAACTTTTTCTTAGTGGTATATTATGTAGTGCCTCAAATCCCGATCCGACCGGGATGTGCACTACGTAATTGGGCTTGTGGCTAGTCCGTCTGAGTCGTAGCTTAGATCTTCGGCATCTTCTTGCCACGGACGAAATGCGATGATCCTTTCCAACTCATGGAAAGGCCTATATTGAAACGAGTCCAATAGTTTTCGTGTTTGGTTGCTTGGTTTTCTTGATTGCCGCTTTGGGATTTTGATTTGGTGTTGCTTTCGATTTGCTTGATTTTCGCTGCTGGTTTTATCGTTTGGAGCTTTGATTCTTGGGGAGTTCGGCAAGGAAGGATAGGCAAGAATTCTAATTGGTGCTCGTGTTGTGCAGGTCCGCGTATCTGACGTTTGATCGTCGCTAGGCGGGATTCGTGTTTCAGCTACCTTTTTCCTTAACCAGTGAGTGGTTTGGACCCTTCTTTCCTACTTCTTCATGCCCACATCTCTAATGTTTCAAACGTTCACTCGATGATGCCCGGTTGGACGCCTAGGAAATCCTTGCCACAATGCATGCCAGCCACTAAGAAAGGAACATGGGATTTGTAGACTAATTTTACTATATGCTTGCACACCTTATAATTTGAGTTGTTATAAAGGGAATTGGTTGTTGGTGGCGGCCTAGTGCCTCGGATGAAGTTTGGACCTATGGGATACCAAAATCGGAACACCGCATTGAGAAAATATGAACTGTTGCATGAGATATATATTGCTGCTTTACTTCTTTGTTTATTTCGATGCATTGTATGATAATATGAATTGTTCATGCATTTGCATGGTCTGGGACAACTTGTGCACAAGGTTTGGCATTTTCTCGAAACGGCTTTCCGGGGCACTGGAACCGTATCGATCCGGGGGGAAATATTTGATTCGTGCTCGTCACGATGCATTGCGGGACCTCCAGCAGGGCTTGCTATCCGGGCTGATAGGACGCGCCGCTAATGCTTGAAATATGTCCCTAAGGTGTCGATCACACCAATGACCGCATAGAATAGAACACATGCTAATTAATTGTCTTGTGCAGATGGTAAGTATACTTGTGTTTCGTTGCAGGGAAGGCGTGCATCGGTTGAGTAAGCAATCGATGCACTGGTTTGATTCAATGCTATTTTCATTCCTATCAAAACATGCAACTGATATGAATTGAATTCACTTGCTTCTTTATAGAAGTTCATCTTAATGCATGCTCGCCCCTAATAAGCTAGTGTCGATTTAGTCGAGTGAGTTCATCCCGCTCACCAGTACAAGTTGAGTACTGACCCACGTTGTGGGCAACTATTTCAGGCACTCAGACGGTGCAACGCTAGTGGATAGACGAGGAGGCGTTAGGAGCACCTCTATTTTGAAGTATAGTTGGAGTCAGATCATTTTGGAGGCTTGGACTTTCAACCTATACAAGGGCGTAATGTATGAACGACGTGGACTATCTGATGGAGCGCGCCCTGCCTTTTGAGTTATCTTTTTGTAATGCAAATCAAGTAGCCGAGAGGCGCATCAATGTAAACTCTATGTAAATTACTCTGAATTATCAATGAAAAAGCATGTTTCTTTCTGCACTTGTGTTCAAATCTCTGTGAATGTGTTTTCTAAATTATGTTTCAAAATGGGTTCCTATAACTGCAAGTTCTTGCCTTGTACGAGCGCAACTCCAGGCTCGTACGGCATCACGCCCCAGCGAGGACGAATCGGTTCCGTGAAGGATCCAGCGAGGACGATTGACCCTTTCGGGATCGGGGCGTGACACTGGGTCATGGTATCTCTTCCTCTTTTGAGTATGAAGGTGGATGGCAGGTGGTGAAATCCAAACATATAGAGGGAGGTCCGTGAGGCCGAGGAAGAGGGAGTCACGGTTGATGTAGCTTCTCAAGGATGCACCACCAA
Source organism: Iris macrosiphon (assembly GCA_036927795.1). Taxonomy (NCBI): domain Eukaryota; kingdom Viridiplantae; phylum Streptophyta; class Magnoliopsida; order Asparagales; family Iridaceae; genus Iris; species Iris macrosiphon. The sequence goes on along the minus strand of JAYESA010000005.1, from coordinate 318,891,654 downwards.
TCCTTTGACACTTCAATGCTCAAGATCTGGCAGTTCAGTACCTCCATTAGAGGACCTTCATTAGAGGTTCCAACCCCTGATCAGCTAGGATGTTGCAGGTGTTGTGAAAACCGACCATATGTTGCAATTGTTCTTGTTTAAGTATTGGGTTCTGCTTTCTGGAAACCAAAGTTATGATGGGACATTAAACAATCAAATTGGAACAATCGATAAAGGGAAGTGAGAGGTTGAGTCTCTAATGAAATCGGGGCTCATACGAGGGAAGCCTAGTGTTTATTCGGTGAGGGCCAAGGAACTAATGGGAAGATAGGTGCTCATTTGGGAGGGGTAGAGTCATTATTTGAATCCAAATGGTTCGTTTGGAGAAGGGCCTATTTCTGAGGGGACAAGTCATTATCAGGAACCCAAGTGTTCGTTCTACGAGGTGTTGAGAACATTAACGGAAATAATATGCTCATTTGCAAGGAGAAGAGTTATTATCCTGAACCAAATGTTCATTTGGCTAGAGGCGAGGCACTAAAGGGAGGTCATGTGCCTATGTGAGGGATCTAGCCACTATTAGCCTATTAGGAACCCAAATGTTCATTTAGCAAGAATCCAAGGAACTAACAAGAAGTTGGGTGCTTATTTGCAAGGGAACAAGTCACTATTTATTTGTGAGGGAACAAGTCACTATTTGCAATGGAGACTATGAATTTAAGGGATGCTTGCTAATCATCTTCAAAATGAAAGATTACACTCAGGACGAAACGCAATTCAAGATATATAATGGACTTCTCTTGACGAAAGTGATGGATTCTAGCTGCAACAAGCTTCGACTAGCCGACATATCATTCGAATTTGTTTGAGAGTTCCTATCGTGTCTTTCCCTCTCTGTCTTCTCGATATTATCTCCTTGTACTTTGGTTTTTGTTTTGTTAATTATCATTAACGGAATGTGGAGGGAATTTTTCCCACCAATTAGTCAAAAAAATAAAAAAAAGAGAGAAGATAAAGGGTAGGATACTTTAAAATTTCAAGATTACGCAAACATAAGAAGTTGCCACCTGGAAGACCTAAGAGATAAACATATATAGAATAACAAGAAAAATGTATGAAGATAACCCTCTGCCTTATGAAGTGATACTTCAAATTGTTATACTATGAAAAGAATAAAAGCTGAACTAATGTGTCTGATAATTAAATTCCAAGTTTGATGATCATGAACCATAACAAAATGTTAGAACAACTAACAAAGTGAACGCATTACAACCTGAAATAGCTCTCTTAACAACAAAGTAAGCTCAACGAATGGTTAATTAGTAGAAAGCAGATGTTTCAAGAAACTTACAGTTTTTCCAGCCTTGTCGATGCCAAGAATTAGGACATGGAACTCTGTCTTGCTGAAGATATACTTCCACAGACCGTAAAACAATGAAAACATCTCCGCGGCCCTTTGTTTCTGTGGTACGACCTATTTAACAGAGTCCTCCTAAAGCACAAGACCTGGGTTTTGATTATAATTTATCATCAGCTTTGCATATCATTGTGTATCCTGTAAATGAAAACCTACAAGTCATTGCTAAATTAGTTGAACCTATCTATGCTGCACGACACAGATATGACACGATGACACAATAGCGGTGGCACAACGACACGAACAGGACACATCTTGGCATGTATACGGGAGCAGCCTCTATCGAGTCTGATACGTGTCAGACACGATGACAAGCTCTGTGTCTTCCTAGGTCACAAACATTGTTTCTTAACTCTTAACATTGGAACGCCTTCGAAATCTCTTCTTGGTGTTTATATTTTCTTTTCTTTTCTTTTTCTCTTTTTCCCTTCTATGCGAACAATTACATTGAATTTCATTGTAGTAGATCTAGAGAAGGTGAATAATAAAAATTGAAATTTTGCACAATTAACATTAGAAAAAGAGGGGGTGAGTTTAATAGAGAGAGAGAGAAGAATACCGGAGATTTTGAGAAAGGGGGAGGGGGTCGATGATCGCCGATAGAAGTAGGAGAGATCTAAAGCTTCATCACCGAGAGGGGAAGGACCCAAAGAAGGAAGGTTTTCTATTCTTTTACAGTATTCATTCATTTATTAATTTTATTATTATTATTTTCAGAAACCATCTTACCCTTTTTATTCTTTACGTGGTACCCAAAAAAAATATGGTTGAAAAATTATATAAAAATTTAGAATATTTAAAATATAATTTGAATATATTTTTATTAAAATTTGTTATATATATGTTTTTAGAATTTTAGATATGTGTTTAGCTAGACAATATCATATTATTTAGTTTAAATATTCAATATATATTTAAGAATTTATTATATGTTCAAGTAGTTGGGCAAGCTATATTGCGGGATAATGCTGAAAATTTCTTTGGTGTAATCATTGTTGAGAATCGGACACGTCATACAAGCGTTCTGACACCGTGTCTGAGAGTGTCCACAGCGAAAACTTTAGGCCAACCCACCTGAGATAACCAATCCATGTCTAACGAACACCAAGCACAGATAAAGACAAGTATATGGCGGTGACCACGTCACCTAGATAAATTCTAACATTTATAACTCATGTGAAATTACAATATTGACAAAATCAATGTTGAACCATTTGCCCTAATAGATTCAATTCCCTCACAACACTCAAGAAGAAAAGAAAAGATATTACAATTGAAATCACTCACCAACCCGTAGCAATCTCCTTGAGCGAAGGCGACGACTCCTCGATCAGATCTCTTTCTTCCTTCTGTCTTGGATGACGAAGTCCTAAGAGTAAAACACGGACTTTCTCTTAGATTTTCTGAGGACAAGCACCCTGAATCTCCAACTTGTGCTATGTTTTGTGCCTCCACCCTCCTCCTATATTTATAGGATGAGAAATCTTATTTTAGGTCATAATAGGATTTTCTAGATAGAAAACCTTAAAATAAGAATCATATTCCACCTAAAATAGTCCAACACCAATTATGGACGTCAAAAAATGGTCAAATTAAATATTTGATACAAATTTGAAATCTAATCAAATCTTACATTTAATGTAGATTTTCAAATTATATCAAATCAAATCAAATCTTTGACCATATTTGGGCTCCAAAATTTACCAAATTTAGACTGGACCCCAACTGTCACGCCCCGATCCCGAAAGGGTCAATCGTCCTCGCTGGATCCTTCACGGAACCGATTCGTCCTCGCTGGGGCGTGATGCCGTACGAGCCTGGAGTTGCGCTCGTACAAGGCAAGAACTTGCAGTTATAGGAACCCATTTTGAAACACAATTTAGAAAACACATTCACAGATATTTGAACGCAAGTGCAGGAAGAAACATGCTTTTTCATTGATAATTCAGAGTAATTTACATAGAGTTTACATTGATGCGCCTCTCGGCTACTTGATTTGCATTACAAAAGATAACTCAAAAGGTAGGGCGCGCTCCATCAGATAGTCCACGTCGTTCATACATTACGCCCTTGTATAGGTTGAAAGTCCAAGCCTCCAAAATGATCTGACTCCAACTATACTTCAAAATATAGAGGTGCTCCTAACGCCTCCTCGTCTATCCACTAGCGTGGCACCGTCTGAGTGCTTGAAATAGTTGCCCACAACGTGGGTCAGTACTCAACTTGTACTGGTGAGCGGGATGAACCCACTCGACTAAATCGACACTAGCTTATTAGGGGCGAACATGCATTAAGATGAACTTCTATAAAGAAGCAAGTGAATTCAATTCATATCAGTTGCATATTTTGATAGGAATGAAAATAGCATTGAATCAAACCAGTGCATCGATTGCTTACTCAACCGATGCACGCCTTCCCTGCAACGAAACACAAGTATACTTACCATCTGCACAAGACAATAAATTAGCATGTGTTCTATTCTATGCGGTCATTGGTGTGATCGACACCTTAGGGACATATTTCAAGCATTAACGGCGCGCCCTATCAGCCCGGGTAGCAAGCCCTGCTGGAGGTCCCGCAATGCATCGTGACGAGCACGAATCAAATATTTCCCTCCGGATCGATACGGTTCTGGTGCCCCGGAAAGCCGTTTCGAGGAAATGCCAAACCTAGTGCACAAGTTGTCCCAGACCATGCAAATGTATGAACAATTCATATGATCATACAATGCATCGAAATAAACAAAGAAGTAAAGCAGCAATATATATCTCATGCAACAGTTCATATTTTCTCAATGCGGTGTTCCGATTTTGGTATCCCATAGGTCCAAACTCCATCCGAGGCACTAGGCCGCCACCAACGACCAATCTCCTTTATAACAACTCAAATTATAAGGTGTGAAAGCATATAGTAAAATTAGTCTACAAATCCTATGTTCCTTTCTTAGTGGCTGGCATGCATTGTGGCAAGGATTTCCTAGGCGTCCAACCGGGCATCATCGAGTGAACGTTTGAAACATTAGAGATGTGGGTGTGAAGAAGTAGGAAAGAAGGGTCCAAACCACTCACTGGTTAAGGAAAAAGGTAGCTGAAACACGAATCCCGCCTAGCGACGATCAAACGTCAGTTACGCAGACCTGCACAGCACAAGCACCAATTAGAATTCTTGTCTATCCTTCCTTGCCGAACTCCCCAAGAATCAAAGCTCCAAACGATAAAACCAGCAGCGAAAATCAAGCAAATCGAAAGCAACATCAAATCAAAATCCCAAAGCGGCAATCAAGAAAACCAAGCAACCAAACACGAAAACTATTGGACTCGTTTCAATAGAGGCCTTTCCATGAGTTGGAAAGGATCATCGCATTTCGTCCGTGGCAAGAAGATGTCGAAGATCTAAGCTACGACTCAGACGGACTAGCCATAAGCCCAATTACGTAGTGCACATCCCGGTCGGATCAGGATTTGAGGCACTACATAATATACCACTAAGAAAAAGTTTCGACCCGAAACTTAAGAACAAGGCTGACCCAAAACTTAAGAACAAGGCCCTACCTCCGACTGAATGAACAATGAAGGGTACTTCTCCTTCATCTCCGATTCCAACTCCCAAGTTGATTCCCCAACAGAATGGTTCCGCCACAGCACGCGAACCAAGGACATCGTACGGTTGCGAAGTACTTTTTCCTTATGATCCAGAATCTGCGTCGGCTCCTCTACGTATGACAAATCCGTGCGCAATTCCAATTGTTCGAAGCTAACCACATGACTAGGGTCATGCACATACTTCCGGAGTTGGGAAACGTGGAATACGTCATGCACTTCAGCCAAGGCGGGAGGTAGTGCTATCCTGTACGCCACAGCTGCAACTCGTTCCAATATCTCAAAGGGGCCGACAAACCGGGGACTCAGTTTGCCCTTCACGCCGAAACGCATCACACCTCGCATCGGCGTCACTTTCAAGAAGACATGATCCCCGACCAAGAATTCCAAAGGCCTTCTATGAGCATCAGCATCACTTTTCTGTCGGCTCTGTGTTGTGCGGAGTCTTTTCCGAATCAAGCGAACTTTCTCAACTGCCTGCTCTACCAGCTCTGGCCCGAGTACCTGCCGCTCGCCGACTTCGTCCCAATAGATTGGAGATCGACACCTTCGTCCATATAGTGCTTCGTACGGTGCCATCTGGATGCTTGATTGGTAGCTGTTGTTGTACGCAAACTCTGCCAATGAAAGATGCGTGTCCAACTAGTCTTTAAATTAATAGCACACAGCCGTAACATATCTTCAAGTATCTGATTTGTCCTCTTTGTCTGTCCGTCAGTCTGCGGGTGATATGCGGTACTGAACTGTAGCTTGGTCCCCAAAGCAGCTTGTAGACTAGTCCAGAAACGAGATAAGAAGCGTCCGTCACGGTCAGAGACGATTGAGGCAGGTACTCCGTGTAATCGGACAATCTCATCTATGTAAATTTGTGCTAACCGATCGACGCTCCAAGTAACTTTTATGGGAAGAAAGTGGGCTGATTTGGTCAAACGATCAACTATGACCCAAATCGCATCATGCCCCCGTGGCGTCTTCGGAAATCCCACAATAAAATCCATAGTGATGTTGTCCCATTTCCACTCGGGAATAGCGAGGTTCTGAAGCTCCCCGCCGGGCCTCTGATGTTCAGCTTTAACTTGTTGACAGGTCATGCACTGTGACACAAAGGTCGCCACATCCCGCTTCATACCGTGCCACCAGAAGGTCCCGCGCAAGTCCTTGTACATCTTAGTGCTCCCCGGATATAAAGAATACTTCGCGTAGTGTGCTTCCGCCATAATTTTCCTTTAGAGTTCTGGGTCGCTAGGAACACATAGCCTTCCTTTCATCTGTAAGGCCCCATCTTCGCCTGCCACAAAGTCAGACGTCTTCCCCGCCGAGATCAATCCGCGTACCTTCGCTAAGAACTGATCGCCCTCCTGAGCTGATTTAATTCTACCACGTAAAGCCAGTTCAAGATGGAGTGGTGCCAGCTGCACTCCTGGTTGCCGAACTCGGAACTCGATGCCCATCGCCTCAAGATCTCGAAGTAAACGGTTGTCTATAGATAACGAGCCCACGTGCTTTCGACTCAGAGCATCAGCAACGACGTTTCCCTTACCCGGTGTATACGCGATCGTTAGGTCATAGTCCTTAATAAGTTCTAGCCAACGCCGCTGCCGGAGGTTCAATTACCGCTGGGTGAATAGGTACTTGAGGCTCTTGTGATCCGTAAAGATTTTGCAAGCAACACCATAAAGATAATGCCTCCATAACTTCAATACAAACACAATTGCCGCCAATTTCAGATCATGCGTCGGGTAGTTTTTCTCGTGCGGCTTCAGTTGCCTGGAGGCGTACGATATTACCTTGTCCCTCTGCATGAGCACACACCCTAAGCCGAGTCCTAAAGCGTCGCTATATATCTGAAACTCTTCTACCCCATCTGAAAGTACAAGAATCGGAGCTGAAACAAGACGCCGCTTAAGTTCCCGAAAGCTGGCTTCGCAGTCATCACCCCATTCGTATGCAATCCCTTTCTGAGTAAGGCGAGTCATCGGCGAGGCCAGTTTAGAAAAATCCTTCACGAACCTACGATAGTATCCCACAAGGCCCAGAAAGCTTCGAACTTCGCTGGCTGACGTAGGTTGTTTCCAGTCCACCACCGCCTCTATTTTCTTCGGGTCTACGGTGACGCCTTCGGCCGAGATGACATGACCAAGGAACGCCACGCTGTTCAACCAGAACTCACACTTGCTGAGCTTAGCGAACAACTGATCGTCTCGTAATGTCTGCAACACGATCTTCAGGTGTTCCTTGTGCTCTGTCTCGTTCTTGGAATAAATTAGTATGTCGTCTATGAACACGACTACAAACTTATCCACAAACGGTCGAAACATGCGGTTCATCATATCCATGAAAGCTGCAGGGGCGTTCGTCAAACCGAACGACATCACGAGGAACTCATAGTGTCCATAACGGGTTCTGAAAGCAGATTTTTGAATATCCTCTGATTTGATTTTGAACTGGTGATACCCTGACCTGAGATCAACTTTAGAGAAAACTGTTGCACCTTGCAGCTGATCAAACAAGTCATTTATTCTTGGCAATGGGTACTGATTCTGCACGGTCGCCTTATTCAGCTCTCGGTAGTCAATACACAGCCGCATGGATCCATCCTTCTTTTTCACGAACAGTACCGGAGTGCCCCACGGAGAAACGCTTGGACGAATATATCCTCGGTCCAACAGATCTTGCAACTGAACTTTAAGTTCCTTAAGCTCTGCTGGGGCCATGCGATAAGGTGCCTTTGATATCGGTCGCGAATCCGGAAAAGTGTCAATGCTGAATTCGATCTCACGATCAGGAGGCATTCCAGGCAGCTCGTCTGGGAACACGTCGAGGAAATCTGCAATGACTTCAGCCTGAGCTGCATCTGCACATTCTCGCCGGGTGTCTCGAACAGAAGCTAAGTACCCTTCACAGCCCGAATGCAACATACGCCTAGCCAAAATTGCTGATATCACCATTGCCGTCTTCGGTGCAGCGCTGCACGAATAGTAGAAGTCTGCCTCGCCGGGTAGACGGAATACGACTCGCTTCTCCGCGCACTCGATTGTTGCATGGCAAGCACCCAACCAGTCCATATCGAGAATAATATCATAATCCTTGATGTCTAGTACAACAACATCTAAGGAAAGCTTCCTTCCTCCAATGCAAATATAACCATCCCTACAGATCGCATGGGCGGGCATATCGACTCCCGAAGGGGTACTTACGCAAAGGTTCATATTTAAAGGAGTAGAAGCTAATTTATGCTCAATAGTAAAATCAGCAGATATAAAACTATGCGTAGCACCTGAACCGAATAAGACTCTAGCGGGCAAATCTCTGAAAAGTAAAGTACCTGTTACAACAGTATCAGATACAGATGCCTCATCCCGAGTCAGTGCATAGACTCGGCCTTGAGCACCCTGGCGTTGTGGATTGACCGGCACAGCATTGGCATCACTTGCTGGAGGCCCCTTGTTTTGATCTTCGTTACCCTGATTCGGCTTGCCCTCTCGACAGTTAAACTGTTTGTGGCCCAGACGACCACATTTGAAACATCCTTGTACCCGACATTCATTCACTTTATGCCCTGATTTGCCGCATCGGCTGCAGTTCAGTGATTGGGATTGGCCCCTATTATCATATGTATGCGACCGCTTGTGTGCTCCAGACCCTCCCGTTTCATGAGGACGTTTATTGTTGTTGGTACAGGGGGTTTGCACCTCGGCCTTTGGGAGAGGGCGCCCAAAGATCCGCTCATTGTTCAGAGCCGCTTCGTAACATTCCCTGTATGTTTGGCATTTTTGGTTGATGACGTCCCTACGCAAATCGTCATTCAAACCCTTCTGAAACCGATAGCACCACGCCTGCTGATTAGGCAAGAAGTGCCCTGCAAACTTAGCTAGTTTAGCGAACACTGAGTCGTAATCGTCAACAGATAGACTTCCTTGCACCAGATTACTGAAGTCATCTTCCTTTTGTTGACGCACGGCTCGGGGAATATATTATTCAATGAAGGCAGATTTGAACATTTCCCAAGTAATTTTACAGTTGGGATTGGCATCATAAATCCCTTGCTTCGTGGCTTCCCACCAATCATGCGCACGCAGTTCCAGCTGAACCGATGCACAAGCCACTCGCTTGGATCCCCTGATGCCAACCAGGTTGAAGAGTCCTTCCAGCTTAGCAATCCACCCCATCACCACGTCCGGTTTGGCTCGTCCGTTGAACGTTGGCGGATGCATTTTAGTGAACTCGGCTGCACGACAGGAGTTCCTTGCTGGAGGGTGAGTCTCTTCCGACTCGTCTTCTACCGCCACGGCCGGCGGCGTGACCGGCGTCCCTGTGGATGCCCCGTTGCTTGGTACCAGGGATGCAATCAGTTGCATCATTGTATCCATTTGCTTCTGTTGAGAAGCAAATTGTGCTTGTATGTTAGCTTGTTGGGTAACAGCTTGTTGTTGCTGCGCCTCTATGAGGTGCATAAGCCGTTCCGCCATACCGGTTGAACCCGCTCCCCCGGATTCTCCAGAGCTTACTGGATCACTCTGAATGGGTTGAGCACTGCTGGCAGTTGCAGTGTTCTTCTTTGCCATGGCTACAAAAGAGAGTAGCTTGTTAACACTCCAAAAATGATAGATTTTGTATCTATGAGCTCATTGTATAGGTGACTCATCTCATGCAGCGTACGCCGAACGCAACGCAATTGAGAGACGCATCAAACTCCTATATAATCTTTTGAAATCCCATGGAAGTAAAGCCTAGGCTCTGATACCAATATGTCACGCCCCGATCCCGAAAGGGTCAATCGTCCTCGCTGGATCCTTCACGGAACCGATTCGTCCTTGCTGGGGCGTGATGCCGTACGAGCCTGGAGTTACGCTCGTACAAGGTAAGAACTTGCAGTTATAGGAACCCATTTTGAAACACAATTTAGAAAACACATTCACAGAGATTTGAACGCAAGTGCAGGAAGAAACATGCTTTTTCATTGATAATTCAGAGTAATTTACATAGAGTTTACATTGATGCGCCTCTCGGCTACTTGATTTGCATTACAAAAGATAACTCAAAAGGCAGGGCGCACTCCATCAGATAGTCCACGTCGTTCATACATTACGCCCTTGTATAGGTTGAAAGTCCAAGCCTCCAAAATGATCTGACTCCAACTATACTTTAAAATATAGATGTGCTCCTAACGCCTCCTCGTCTATCCACTAGCGTGGCACCGTCTGAGTGCCTGAAATAGTTGCCCACAACGTGGGTCAGTACTCAACTTGTACTGGTGAGCGGGATGAACCCACTCGACTAAATTGACACTAGCTTATTAGGGGCGAGCATGCATTAAGATGAACTTCTATAAAGAAGCAAGTAAATTCAATTCATATCAGTTGCATGTTTTGATAGGAATAAAATAGCATTGAATCAAACCAGTGCATCGATTGCTTACTCAACCGATGTACGCCTTCCCTGCAACGAAAAACAAGTATACTTACCATCTGCACAAGACAATAAATTAGCATGTGTTCTATTCTATGCGGTCATTGGTGTGATCGACACCTTAGGGACATATTTCAAGCATTAGCGGCACGCCCTATCAGCCCGGGTAGCAAGCCCTGCTGGAGGTCCCGCAATGCATCGTGACAAGCACGGATCAAATATTACCCTCCGGATCGATACGGTTCCAGTGCCCCGGAAAGCCGTTTCGAGAAAATGCCAAACCTTGTGCACAAGTTGTCCCAGACCATGCAAATGCATGAACAATTCATATTATCATACAATGCATCGAAATAAACAAAGAAGTAAAGCAGCAATATATATCTCATGCAACAGTTCATATTTTCTCAATGCGGTGTTCCGATTTTAGTATCCCATAGGTCCAAACTCCATCCGAGGCACTAGGCCGCTGTCACGCCCCAGTCCCAAAATGACGAGGGACTGAGCACGTGAGCAATGGCCAGCAGCACGCACCGATGGATAACCCAATTTAATGGATCCATCAGGGCATGCTTCAGCTGTAGTCTATCAGTAATATGTTACAAGTCTCAGGTATTATTATTCTCATCCACAGAATAACACAGATTAATGACGAAAATAATGCAAATAGAATTAAATATGCAATATCAAATAAGGTTATCTCGGGAAACAATTCGAGAATTATTCTGTTACAATTAAGGAAACATAGACTGGAAATAAAATACTGAAAAGGAAATACTGTGTAGCTGAAGCCAGTGCTCAGGTGAAGTCTTCTGCAACTATCTCGTCCTTGGTTCCGGGTTCTGCTCCAAGGAGTGCTCCTGTACCGTACACCTCGGGGAAGTTCTCCTCGGCTATACCTGGGGACATAGTCCATTCCAGGTCCTCAGGGGACATAACAAGGTACAGGAAATACAAGCCAAAACATATGCAGTGCAGCAATAAGGAAACAGCAGGGTAAATATGTAAACCAGCTAAGTGATATGCAAGTGAGAGTTTTAGTCATACTCAGGCTGAGACTACTACAGGATCAGTGTCGAAGAAACCATAGCAGTATTTTCTCGAAGAGCCAGTAAGGAACCAAAGCTCTGTATCAGAGTCTAAGGCACCGCCAGATAATAGTAATTATATTATATTATATTCAGCCTTGATATGATTATACTCTCCCCACCCCATGCAATCTCACGACACAGTTCCAGAAATATCAGGTACAAGTCACGCAAGATTGAACTAATGCAATGAGTCAGGCTAGAATCTAAGCATGTAAACTGGAAATAAAAATGTAGCCTATACGAAATCACCAGGTATATCTCAGGCAATTTCGTCACATGAATAGTGTCAGGTGTCCTGGGTTAAGCAATTAAACATGTTGTGTAAGAATCTACCAGAAATCAAGTAAATTACTATAACCAGAACTATCCGAGAATTGGCAAGCTTTACTTGCCCTCTGATGTATAACCAAGTCCAGGAAATAGCTAGCAAAGCTGCAAGTTTTGGCGAGGTACACTTGCCTGTGGTTCTGGCTATGTTTGCAGTTTTGACTTCGGCGGAAATTGCAGGCGGTACTCCGGTTGCTGAAACAAACATCACCATCAGATCCAGAAAATATCAATCAGCTAGAAACGCCTGTCCTTGGGTCCAATTTGGAGACAAGGGCAAAACGGTAATTTCGGGCTAAAACGGGGTCCACCGGTGGGCCCGCTTTGCACCGAAAAATGTGTCCGGGTCAACGGTCTCCAAATTCACCAAACTCAGTATCAACAGGTCAGAAACGCTGATACGAACCCAACGGAACTTTCAGAATTGAATTCCGATGAGCCGATCACAAAATCGCCCGTCGAGCGGGGCCTGTGGGGCCCACGACACGCGATTTCATCAACGTTCTCAGAATCGAACCAAACTTGACCCACAGGACCAGCGTATCGCTACGAGTCCGATGGCATAAGTTTCGTCTCGATCCGACGTGTGTACACAAAGTTAGAGCGCGTTCCAGAAAGTACGGATACGGGGCGATGTCCAAGGATACGCGTTGATTCCGGTGTGCACGCACATCCGAATCAGCTTCCACGAAATCCCACACGTCCGTATCGATGAGGCACACGTATCTGTGAAGACCGTGCGCGACCAAGTCGTCCCGTTTGGCGGGACGTACTCGGTTCTGGGGTGAAACAGGGTCTGGTTTTTTTCTGTTTCTGGATCGCAGTGTACGATCACCACAGGACGCGATGCCCCGAACAGTTTGTCCGGACACCGAGAGGGTTATACAGGCTTCGCAATGCAATTTACGGAATCAAAATCGGAGCTACGAGCAAAAAGATACACGCACCTGAAGGGGACCCGAAAACCAGGGCCAAATCGTGTCCGACACGTGTCCGACTCGTGTCGGACACAGGGGATTCAAATTAGGGTTAGGGTTAGGGTTTACTGTGCCGGGCCTTGGGGACCCCGACGAGGGCGGCGGAGACGGCGGCTGGGGGGGCTGGCTGCGGCGGTCGTGGGGGCACTCGGCGGAGGCGGCGCGGTGGCGCAGGGTCGGTGGCGGAGGCTCGCTGTGCGGTGGCAGGCTGACGCTGCGGCCGCTGTTGCTGGGTGCGGTGGACGCCGGTGGAGGGACGAGGAGGACGGGGGAGAGGCGTGGCGGCGGAGGCGACGGTGGTGGACGGCGGCACGGAGCGGAGGGGTGCGGTGGTGGCGAGGCCGGGGCTACGGTGGAGGGACTCGGGGTCGGGGAGGGTTAAATAGGGAGGAGAGAGGGGAGCTGGAGGCCGAGAAGGGCGGGCGTGGGGGTGGTCGTGGGGTCGTGGGGGCGTGCGGGGGCGGTTGGCCGGCCGGAGCGGGCGGCGGGAAGTGCGGCGGAGCGGCCGGGACGCGCGGGGGGGCTGGGGGATCGTGGGTGAGCGGGTGAGCGGGCTAGCGGGTTTCGGGTCGGGTCTGGCGGATCCGACCCGACCCGCTAGGGCTGGGCTCGGGTTGGGCTGGGTCTGTTGGGCCGGGCTGGGCCGGCCCAACGGGCTGGGAAAAAGAAAAAGAAAAAGAAAATAATAATAATAAAATCAATAATTAAATAATAAATAATTAATTAAATAAGTAAATACTTTTTAGGCATTTAAAAATAGGTCCGGGGCCCAATAAATTCCAGAAAAATTGTCCTAAGTCCAGTTTTTCATTTTACATCCAAAAATATTATTTTTATAATATTTTAATATTGTTTATCATCATTTAAAAATCATTTAATAAATAAAACCCTGTTTTTAAATTACAGAAAAATCCCAAAAATTCCAGAAAATTGTGAAAATTCCAAGTTTTAAAATTTTGAAAAAAATCAGGAGGTTTACAATCTACCCCCCTTAAGAGGATTGCGTCATCGCAATCAAAGAATAATCGGTCAACAGAGATGACGCGGTCGCAACATCGTTTGAAAATACATTACAAGATACTTCAGGGAAATACCGTTTCCCTAAAAAATTGAAAGTTTACACTTTCCAGGAAATTCTAGTTAAAACTATAATCTTTTATGAAAACCAGGTTGTTATTAACAAGTTACAAATTACTAGGTTGGGGCTGAGGTCACGAACCAGTAGGCACGAGCTACAACAAGACTAGAAACGGAAAACTATAAATCACTTACTCGCATCGGCTTCCTGCACAGTCATCGCGTAAGCTTGCTCTCGTCCTTGAGGTAGATTCCTCTGCTGTTGCTGAGCTTGCTGGTAGGGTGCTGCTCGAGGCGCTGGTGGAGTTTGCTGGTTCGCCCTTGGTGCTCCTTCTCTTCGCTCAGGGCAGTCTCTTACTGCATGCTGCCTGGATCCGCAGCCTAAGCAGAGTCCGAGTTTACGTCTACATTCCTTCTCGACATGGCCTATCTTGCCGCAGTGGTAACAGGTAGGAAGGTAGAAGGCTTTTGGTGCAGCTGGTGGTGGCGAGCTTGTTTGTTGACGCTTTGCAGACTCCTCTTGTGCTGCTTTGGTTGGTGCGGATGGGGACGGCCGCTTCAGTCTGGTCTCTCTCTTGGTGACGCGCTCTATGCGTCGAGCCGCGGCAAGAACGTCCGAGTATGATGTTGGTGCGACGGACCCAATTAGTTTCTGCAGCTCAATGTTCAGTCCGTCGAAGAATTTCTCGGCCTTCTCTTCCTCAGTCGGGATCAGGGTGGGGGCGAAGCGGCTCAGACGAATGAATTCTGCGTTGTACTCTTCCACCGTCATGGAGTCCTGAGTGAGGCGATTGAATTTGTCCCGCAGTTCTGATCGAGCGATGGCAGGAATGTACATCTCCTGGAAGAGTCTGGAGAACTCCTCCCAAGTGACTCGGTCTGGTCCGAGTCGCATCTCCTCGGATAGCCACCAGTGATGGGCATTATCCGTCAATTGCATTCGGACGGCAGTCATCCAGCGTTCCCGTGGAAGTTCAGCTGCTTCAAATTGATGCCGAATGTTGGTGAGCCACTCATGAACTTCTGTGGGCTCCTCTTTTCCAGAAAAAGTGCGGGGCTTCAGTTGGCGGAAGTCAGTGATTGAGCCTGTAGTTGGCCGTCGAGCTGGTAGGTTGGCCTGCTCCAGTGCAGTTACAATGCTGTCCCTTAAGAAATTAGCTTCACGACGCTGAGCCTCGTGTTGGACTTGTTGCTGTGCTTGCATCATTGCGTAGATCATCTGAAATATTTGTTGCCCGTCGATCGGCTGTCCTGGTGGGAACACGGGCATTGGTGGGACGAACTGCGGTGGAGGTGGAATGTCGTCACGCCGGAATCGGGAGGTAGGTTGACCTGCCTGCTGGCTCTGTTGAGTTGTGGGGATTCCTCCGACTGGTGTCACGTCGTCGTCGTAGGTGACACCTGTAGCTTGTGGCGTTCTGACGGGAGTCTCGTTGCATTCTTGTGGGTCCATTTCCCTGTATCCAAAATAACCAATAAGAGGCGCACAGGAAACAAGGCAAGATGCAAGTTCAAGTTAGTTCGAATATGATACAGATATCAAAAACGATTCAAGCAAGTGGATGAGATCCTAAAATTTATCCTATCTTATTGCAGGCCTGTTCGGTCCCTAAGTTGAAACCGAACAATTTAGTCGTAGACCTGCATGGGCCACCACAAAAACCATGTCACGCCCCAGTCCCAAAATGACGAGGGACTGAGCACGTGAGCAATGGCCAGCAGCACGCACCGATGGATAACCCAATTTAATGGATCCATCAGGGCATGCTTCAGCTGTAGTCTATCAGTAATATGTTACAAGTCTCAGGTATTACTATTCTCATCCACAGAATAACACAGATTAATGACGAAAATAATGCAAATAGAATTAAATATGCAATATCAAATAAGGTTATCTCGGGAAACAATCCGAGAATTATTCTGTTACAATTAAGGAAACATAGACTGGAAATAAAATACTGAAAAGGAAATACTGTGTAGCTGAAGCCGGTGCTCAGGTGAAGTCTTCTGCAACTATCTCGTCCTTGGTTCCGGGTTCTGCTCCAAGGAGTGCTCCTGTACCGTACACCTCGGGGAAGTTCTCCTCGGCTATACCTGGGGACATAGTCCATTCCAGGTCCTCAGGGGACATAACAAGGTACAGAAAATACAAGCCAAAACATATGCAGTGCAGCAATAAGGAAACAGCAGGGTAAATATGTAAACCAGCTAAGTGATATGCAAGTGAGAGTTTTAGTCATACTCAGGCTGAGACTACTACAGGATCAGTATCGAAGAAACCATAGCAGTATTTTCTCGAAGAGCCAGTAAGGAACCAAAGCTCTGTATCAGAGTCTAAGGCACCGCCAGATAATAGTAATTATATTATATTATATTCAGCCTTGATATGATTATACTCTCCCCACCCCATGCAATCTCACGACACAGTTCCAGAAATATCAGGTACAAGTCACGCAAGATTGAACTAATGCAATGAGTCAGGCTAGAATCTAAGCATGTAAACTGGAAATAAAAATGTAGCCTATACGAAATCACCAGGTATATCTCAGGCAATTTCGTCACATGAATAGTGTCAGGTGTCCTGGGTTAAGCAATTAAACATGTTGTGTAAGAATCTACCAGAAATCAAGTAAATTACTATAACCAGAACTATCCGAGAATTGGCAAGCTTTACTTGCCCTCTGATGTATAACCAAGTCCAGGAAATAGCTAGCAAAGCTGCAAGTTTTGGCGAGGTACACTTGCTTGTGGTTCCGGCTATGTTTGCAGTTCTGACTTCGGCAGAAATTGCAGGCGGTACTCCGGTTGCTGAAACAAACATCACCATCAGATCCAGAAAATATCAATCAGCTAGAAACGCCTGTCCTTGGGTCCAATTTGGAGACAAGGGCAAAACGGTAATTTCGGGCTAAAACGGGGTCCACCGGTGGGCCCGCTTTGCACCGAAAAATGTGTCCGGGTCAACGGTCTCCAAATTCACCAAACTCAGTGTCAACAGGTCAGAAACGCTGATACGAACCCAACAGAACTTTCAGAATTGAATTCCGATGAGCCGATCACAAAATCGCCCGTCGAGCGGGGCATGTGGGGCCCACGACACGCGATTTCGTCAACGTTCTCAGAATCGAACCAAACTTGACCCACAGGACCAGCGTATCGCTACGAGTCCGATGGCGTAAGTTTCGTCTCGATCCGACGTGTGTACACAAAGTTAGAGCGCGTTCCAGAAAGTACGAATACGGGACGATGTCCGCGGATACGCGTTGATTCCGGTGTGCACGCACATCCGAATCAGCTTCCGTGAAATCCCACACGTCCGTATCGACGAGGCGCACGTATCTGTGAAGACCGCGCGCGACCAAGTCGTCCCGTTTGGCGGGGCGTACTCGGTTCCGGGGTGAAACAGGGTCTGGTTTTTCCTGTTTCTGGATCGCGGTGTACGATCACCACAGGACGCGATGCCCCGAACAGTTTGTCCGGACACTGAGAGGGTCATACAGGCTTCGCAACGCAATTTACGGAATCGAAATCGGAGCTACGAGCAAAAAGATACACGCACCTGAAGGGGACCCGAAAACCAGGGCCAAATCGTGTCCGACTCGTGTCGGACACAGGGGATTCAAATTAGGGTTAGGGTTAGGGTTTACTGTGCCGGGCCTTGGGGACCCCGGCGAGGGCGGCGAAGACGGCGGCTGGAGGGGGCTGGCTGCGGCGGTCGTGGGGGCACTCGGCGGAGGCGGCGCGGTGGCGCAGGGTCGGTGGCGGAGGCTCGCTGTGCGGTGGCAGGCTGACGCTGCGGCCGCTTTTGCTGGGTGGGTGGACGCCGGTGGAGGGACGAGGAGGACGGGGGAGAGGCGTGGCGGCGGAGACGACGGTGGTGGACGGCGGCGCGGAGCGGAGGGGTGCGGTGGTGGCGAGGCCGGGGCTACGGTGGAGGGACTCGGGGTCGGGGAGGGTTAAATAGGGAGGAGAGAGGGGAGCTGGAGGCCGAGAAGGGCGGGCATGGGGGTGGTCGTGGGGTCATGGGGGCGTGCGGGGGTGATTGGCCGGCCGGAGCGGGCGGCGGGAAGTGCGGCGGAGCGGCCGGGACACGCGGGGGGGCTGGGGGATCGTGGGTGAGCGGGTGAGCGGGCTAGCGGGTTTCGGGTCGGGTCTGGCGGATCCGACCCGACCCGCTAGGGCTGGGCTCGGGTTGGGCTGGGTCTGTTGGGCCGGGCTGGGCCGGCCAAACGGGCTGGGAAAAAGAAAAAGAAAAAGAAAATAATAATAATAAAATCAATAATTAAATAATAAATAATTAATTAAATAAGTAAATACTTTTTAGGCATTTAAAAATAGGTCCGGGGCCCAATAAATTCCAGAAAAATTGTCCTAAGTCCAGTTTTTTATTTTACATCCAAAAATATTATTTTTATAATATTTTAATATTGTTTATCATCATTTAAAAATCATTTAATAAATAAAACCCTGTTTTTAAATTACAGAAAAATCCCAAAAATTCCAGAAAATTGTGAAAATTCCAAGTTTTAAAATTTTGAAAAAAATCAGGGGGACCAACGACCAATTTTCTTTATAACAACTCAAATTATAAGGTGTACAAGCATATAGTAAAATTAGTCTACAAATCCCATGTTCCTTTCTTAGTGGCTGGCATGCATTGTGGCAAGGATTTCCTAGGCGTCCAACCGGGCATCATCGAGTTAACGTTTGAAACATTAGAGATGTGGGCGTGAAGAAGTAGGAAAGAAGGGTCCAAACAACTCACTGGTTAAGAAAAAAGGTAGCTGAAACACGAATCCCGCCTAGCGACGATCAAACGTCAGTTACGCGGACCTGCACAGCACGAGCACCAATTAGAATTCTTGCCTATCCTTCCTTGCCGAACTCCCCAAGAATCAAAGCTCCAAATGATAAAACCAGCAGCAAAAACCATGCAAATCGAAAGCAACACCAAATCAAAATCCCAAAGCGGTAATTAAGAAAACCAAGCAACCAAACACGAAAACTATTGGACTCGTTTCAATAGAGGCCTTTCCATGAGTTGGAAAGGATCATCGCATTTCGTCCGTGGCAAGAAGATGCCGAAGATCTAAGCTACGACTCAGACGGACTAGCCACAAGCCCAATTACGTAGTGCACATCCCGGTCGGATCGGGATTTGAGGCACTACACCAACAATCTTCACCTCCAGTTTGATGAGAGGGTGTTGACCACATGGCTTCTCAACTGGACTCCATGCTTGTCGTTCCGCGATAGAGTTTCTGCTCCCCCATGCCACCGATCTCCGACCCCCGAGTTGCTTTGCATCTTCCTTCTTCTCCAGCTCCTCGACCGTCACGTCGACGCTAGCTGCCATGCGTAGTACCTTCTGTACCACTGGGATCATGCCGACATCAATGACACGGCTAAAACCAAAGTCCCTGACTATCAGCCTTACCGTGAGTCTTAGCTGCATGTCCCTGACTTTCATCTTCCACAAAAACTTGTTAACATTCTGACGAGCTTCATCACCCTTGGCTGGCCCAACCAAGAGGACAGTACAATTCTCCCGAGATTCAAACTCCTGAATCTGCCCACCTTCGTTTCCGACTTGAAGCCTCCCCATATACATGTGTCCTCGAGCAGAACATCACGCACTGTGCATGTCGTCGATGACCCACAGCTCCCCCAGAACTATGTGAATGGTGACGCTCCCGCCTTAGATTGAGTTTGTTGCAAACCTTGATCTCCTCCCTGGACTCGAACTACTGAAACCAATGTCGCACCATGAAGCTTTGGCAAACCACCCATCGCCAAAATATGATCCGTGAAACAACCCCCACCTGGAGACCGACCAGCTGTCATAGGACTAACATACTGACCCTCAATCTTTGGCTCATCATCATTCGTCGCTTTGTCTCGACGAACCGAATCCTCTGTAATCCTCAAAGTATCTCGAAGTCCCTTCTCAGCAAGTTTTCGACGATCCAACTCCTATCAAATATCCCTCGAGCCTCCATCCGATGTCTGTGGCCTTCCTGTATAACTCAGCGGCTTGAGCTTGTATATGCCACAACATAAATCTCCTCGAGCCAGCTGTTGGGAACCCTTCGTAAGCATCCAATCTTTGTCCCCAAACAAACTGCGATAGTTATCATCCGCTAGTCTCCCTACCGAAATCAAGTTGTAGTACAAACTCGGTACATATCGCACATCCTTGAGAATGAGCTTCTCACCAAGTTCTATTGTCAAGTACACATCACCGATGCCTACAACTGCAGCCATCCCTTTGTTGCCCATCTTCATATGTCCAAATCTGCCACCATGGTATGACGTGATACGACGCCCCCGTGTCCATGATCCAATCGCCATCATGACACATGACACAAGGTTCTTCTGCGTCGGTTGCTACGATGATGAGATCTCTCATAGCCGTGAGATCCTCCTGATCATCCTTGCCTTTGACCTTCTCAGCTTTGAGCTTCATGCAGTTCCTCTTGATATGACCCCTTTCGCCACAGTGATAACAACCTTCATTGCGGTCCACAGTCGTAAGATCCCGAGAACTCCCTCATGTCCTTGCATGTGACTTGGGTCTTCTCTTTCCGTAGGAAGCCACCAAAGCGGACTCCTGCGACGATTCTACTTGCTTACGCCGGATCTCCTCGTTCAACAAGCTGCTTTTGACTGCCTCCATTGTGACAACTCCACCAGGCATGGAGTTGCTCACCGACACCACCAACGTCTCCCAGATTTCCGGCAAAGAACTCAAAAGCAAAAGGGCCTGAAGCTCATCATCAATCACCATCTTTATCGCAGACATCTGATTGATAATACCCTGAACCTCGTTCAGATATTGTGCCACTAGGGCACCCTCCGTGTACTTCAAGTTGACGAGTTGATGAATCAGAAACGTCTTGTTGCTTGTCTTCTTTCTTTCGTACAACGAATACAGCTTCTCCCACAATGCTTTTGCCGAACTCTCTATGGACACGTGGTGAAACACCGAGTCGTCCAGCCATTGGCGGATGAATCCAATGGCATTCAGATCCAGTCGCTTCCAGTTTTTAGCAGCTTTGTCCGATGGCTTAGCGTTGTCGCCCTCTAATAGACTATGCAAGTCCTTGCACCAGAGTAGATCCTCCATTCTTGACTTCCAAATCGCCCAATTCTCCCATGTGAGGGTGATCATACGAGTGCTCATCTGCTCCGTAGATATAGTTGCCAGAATAAAAACTAGTAGTTCTGATACCAGATATTGAGAATCGGACACGCCCTGCAAGCGTTCCGATATCGTGTCTGAGAGTGTCCGCAACAAAAAAATTAGACCAGCCCACCTGAGATAACCAATCCATGTCTAACGAACACCAAGCACAGATAAAAATAATTATATGGCGGTGACTACGTCACCTAGACAAATTTTAACCTTTATAACTCAGTTGAAATTACAAGATTGACAAAATTAATGTTGAACCCTTTATCCTAGTAGACTCAATCACCTCACCACACTCAAGAAAAAAAAAGATATTATAATTAAAATCACTCATCAACCCGTAGCAATCTTCCTGAGCGAAGGCGACAACTCCTCGATTATATCTCTTTTTCCCTTCTGTCTTGGATGACGAAGTCCTAAGAACAAAGCACGAATGTTCTCTTAAATTTTCTATGGACGAACACCCTGAATATCTAACTTGTGCTATGCTTTGTGCCTCCACCCTCCTCCTATATTTATAGGATGGGAAATCTTATTTTAGGTCTGATTTTCTAAATAGAAAATCTTAAAATAAAAATCATATTCCACCTAAAATAGTCTAACATCAATTATGAACGTCTAAATATTGTTAAATTAAATATTTGATACAAATTTGAAATCAAATCAAATCAAATCTTATATTTAATATAATTTTCTAAATTATATCAAATTAAATCTTTGATAATATTTGAACTCCAAAATTTATAAAATTAAGAATGTACCCCCCAAGAGGCTCCCCACTTTAAGCGGAGGGCATGGTCTTAAAACTAGCTTTGAACTTAGCAAGAGAAAAAGAATGGACAACTTAATAATTGAAGGAGAAAGCAAATGTCTAATTGATGCAATCTATTCAAAAGACTCGAACACTGTTTAGAGAACCCGCCATATCCAGGAAGAATGTCGAGAAAAGTTGATACATAACATTGGGATCTCATTTGCTTACAGTCCAAGAAAGGCCAATGAAGTTGCGCACAAGTAAAGCGACTTCTTCAATAGACATACGTAGTCAGGGTGTGTAGAATCCCGAAAACCCAGTGGTTGATGCATGTATACTGTTTCGTTAAGGTGGCCATACAGAAACGCATTTGTGACATCCAATTGGTGAATCGCCCAAGAATAACACAAGGCGATGCTGAGAACAGTACGAATAGTAGCGGGCTTTACCACGGGGCTAAATGTTTTGTCACAATCCACGCCAACCTGCTGAGACCTGCCATCACCTACAAGTCGGGCTTTATGCCGCTCAAAAGAACCGTCAGAATTCTTTTTGTGACAAAAAATCCACATAGAACGAATGACATTCACATTAGATGGGCGTGGAACTAAATCCCACGTATTATTTTTAAGAAGAGCATTAAATTCGTCGTTCATGGCGGATTTCCAATTTAGGTCGGACAATGCAGCTTTTGGGTTGCGGGAAAGAGGTG
Source organism: Iris macrosiphon (assembly GCA_036927795.1). Classification (NCBI taxonomy): domain Eukaryota; kingdom Viridiplantae; phylum Streptophyta; class Magnoliopsida; order Asparagales; family Iridaceae; genus Iris; species Iris macrosiphon. The sequence continues at coordinate 318,869,123 of JAYESA010000005.1, read as the reverse complement.
ATGGTGTGATTGAGGAAGAAAGATTGAATTGGCGTTTGGGACAATAAATCCCATGCATACTCCGCGTGATAATAGTACGAGTGGGATTTAGTGGTAGGGATGGATGGCTGGTCGCAGCAGACTGCTTGGGAGTGGACGGGCCAGAGGTATTTTGGAGGGGAGAAGTTTGGGCCATTGGGAGCGGGCCAATGGAAGATGCCGGAGGCGGCTGGGTGGGCTCAGTAGGTGGTTGCGGCCCAAAGACAGGGGCAATGGGCGTAGGAAATTCGAAATGGGGTTGAATATTTGGATGCAAGAAATTATCCAAAAACGAGTATGACGAATTTGTGGAAGGATTGGTCTTAGCGAATGGAAAACGAGTTTCGTCAAAATGGACGTGTCGAGAGATGATAATTCGTTGGGAAGAAATATCATAACACTTGTATCCTCTATGATTTGGTGGATATCCTAAGAAAATGCACGGAGTGGAACGAGCTTGGAGTTTGTTAATTGTTTGGGAGGGAAATAATGAAAAACAAAGACAGCCAAAAACTCGAAGGTGATCGTAGGAAGGGGCTCTAGAGTAGAGGATATCCGTGGGAGAATGGTTCTGAAGATTTTTGTGAGAAATTATATTGAGAAGATATGTGGCCATTTGCAAGGCGTGATGCCAGAGAGCGGATAGGACTGAAGAGTGGACAAGAAGAGTTCTCATGATGTTATTAATAGCACGGATTTTGCGTTCGGCTTTTCCATTTTGGGAAGAAGTATAGGGACAAGAGAAACGAAATTCAAGACCATTTTGTTGACAAAAAGATTTGAAGGCGTTATTAGAAAATTCTGTCCCATTGTCACATTGGAATGTTTTTATGGGTTTGTATAAATGTGCTAAAGGCCGAAAAAAGAGAAAAAATTTGCGATTTCTTGCCAATAGGAAAAGTCCACAAAAAATCACTATAGTTATCAAGAAAGAACACATAATACTTATGTCCTGCAGAGCTTAACACAGGGGATGTCCACACATCACTATGCACTATATCAAAAGATGACAAAGTGCAAGCATTAGAAGAATAAAAAGGTAGTTTCACATGTTTTCCAAAAACACAAGATTGACAAGTATTAGAATGGGAGATGGGCTTACAATCAATAACCCTCTTATTCTTAAGGGAATGTAAAATAGAAACTCTTGGGTGTCCTAATCGATTGTGCCAAAGAGTAGGCGACAAAGCAGCAAATGTGGATGGCGAGGCGGTTTGTTGGCGTGTGTTGGTGTTGGTGATGGGGTAGAGGTCGCCAGTGCTATTACACCTCATGATTTGTCTCCCAGTCTGAATGTCCTTCACAGAAAATCTACAAGGATCAAATTCAATGGTCACATTATTATCAGTCGTGAAACGACGAACAGAAATAAGATTTTTAATAAGTTTCGGGGCATGAAGCACATTTGTTAAACGAAGGGGTGGGAATGGCGTAGGAAGGGATTTCTGTCCATAACCATGAATTGGGATTTCCTGACCACTACCGACAATAATATTTTTATTTTTGCTCAAATTAAAATAAGCCGTAAGATTACCTCCATCGCTTGTTATATGAGAAGTGGCACCCGTGTCCATGTACCAATTATTATCTGGGAGGTTTAAAGCCATCGTTTGAAAAGCCTGTTCCAAATCCGTTGGTTGAAACTGTGTGGTGTGAGCTTGTGGTGGACAATGACCCAAGATTCCGGACTGCCTGGATGGTTGTGGAGGGCGTGACCACCCGCTAGTGGGATAAGGACACGGTGGAGGTGGAGTCCAAGTCTGATTCCACGGAGCAGCCCAAGGTGGGTAGTACTGCTGGCATTGATGCTGATTTGGCGGCCAAAAAGGAGGTGGCGGATGGTTGCGCGACCCGCCCCGTTAGACGATCCTCCATTATGATTCGATCCTCCACGACCTCGACCTTTCCCTTTACCACGATATGAGGTCTAATTTCGGGTTGATGAATTGGACGAACCTTTGTTTTGTTGATGTCGGTTTGACTTCGTTCCGGGCCCGGAGGTTGGAGGGAGGGCTGCGTCATTGGAGGGCTGGGCGACAAGAGCCTGCTGTGATGGTACGCGAGCGGTAACCTCCGCCTGGCGGGATTTGTGCATCTCTTCCAAGAGCAAACGAGACCGAGCGGCGTAAAATTCTGGCAAAGGATCCATTTAAGAAATAGTAGAAGCTACTGTGTCATAATTCTCATTTAATCCATTTATAAGGCAAAGAACTAACTGATTGTAAGTTGATCCGATAAGTCTTTGAGTTCCTGACAGTAAGAGGAGATGTCGGGAAAATCATCAAGAAACGTGTTGGCAAACCTGGTTTCGAGAGTCGATGCACGCACGTGTTTGTTATCCAAAAAAATGCTCGCAAGTCGATCCCACTGTGCCTTGGCGGTGGAATTAGGCTTCAAGATGGTGATGAGTAATTCAGAGGAGATCGTGCCGTACATCCAAGTTAGGACGATGGCATCGAGACGGGTCCAGAGATCCTTATCAAAGGCAGGATCTTTTTCTTTCTCCGATAATGGTTGTGACGGGATGATGTGCTCGTAGACGTTATAGGCACGGCAATGAATTTTGAATAATTCAGCCCAAGAGGCGTAGGGGCCTTTTTTCTGATTCAAGACGAATTGGGATGGAGTTCTTGATGTTGGAGACGACAAGTGCTGGGTAGAATTTGTTGTTGGTGGATTCCATCATGGCAGCAGAATTGGTTGTTGGAGACGCCATGAAAGGAAGGAGCAGCAGAATGAGAAGAGGACGGCGGAAGCGTTTGAGAAGGCTAGGAGTCGAGAAGCTCTGATACCATAAAGGAGATTAAAACCCGTGCTCTTCATATTAACAACAGAGATATATATACAAGAGTTTAGTTAGACTTTGCTAACAATAAATATGCTAAGAGATATTCACAATCTATGATAACTAACTAACTATAATTAGGTAGGCTAACAGTTATCTTCAACACCAGCCTCATTTGTGTATGAAGTTCCTCCTTCATGTATATCTCTTTCCACTTCAATTATGATTTGGGACATTAAAACTCATTTATCTAGTAGTTAGATGATTTAATTTAATTTTTTTACTTTTTCTAGACTTCGTGAGAATACATAAAAAAAATTTGAATTTTTTATTATTAGTTACTGGAGGATATACATATGATTTATACGTCTCATTTTTTTTTATATGTTTTCAAGCCGCGTTATAACTGTAGAGGTAAGGAGGTTTCGAAACGGCTCACCTCAATCAGAAAAGAGTTCTACCAGAACATAAATCCAAATTCCTCTAAACATATGTATAACAAATAAAATATATTTAATATTTAAATTTTATTTAACCTAAAAATATGGTATTATCAAAACATATATCTAAAGTTCTAAAAATATATTTCAACAAATTTTAATTAAATATTTAAATCATATTTAAACTATTTTAATATAATTTCATTTTTATGTAATTAATATCACAAATCTCTCTCTCTCTCTCTCTCTCTCTCTCTCTCTCTATATATATATATATATATATATATATATATATATATATATATATATATATTGTATCAATGATTATTGCAATAATTATTGCACAATTCATTCTCAACCACACATTTTTTTAAATGTGTGGTTGAGAATGATGCTGACATGGCACTACTTTATGGGATGATTTATAACCACACGATTGAAATGAATGTGTGGTTGAAATTATTTTGTGTAATAATTGTTGTTATAATGTAATGTAATATCTCGTCCCATATATATATATATATATATATATATATATATATATATATATATATATATATATATATATAAGGTGCTTAAAATGGTTCAAAATGAGTCCTCTAAGCTGTATGTATATCCTCATATAATTATAAATTAAAAAAATAAATAAATTCTAACTAATTGTTTAAGTACCTAATATTATCTATTATACCCAAACACCTATAACTCATGTGGCTAAGGTAAGATGCATTTTCACTAGCTGGGGTGGGTTCATCAATTCCATGGAACAATTTTATGTATAACAAATTTTTTACGTGACCATAATTATTAGTAAAATATTATTAATATGTTTATGCATTTTTAACTCGTGTTCTAGAAGTTTTTTCTTTTCTTTTCTTTTCCTTTCTTTTCATGTGTCATGCAAAGTTTTATGAAACATAGTAATAGGAGAGTCTTTGTTTTTTGCATAACTGTATAACTATATAGTGCTAGCATTTTAAAATTATAAACACTATATAGTGTTAGCACTTCAAAGTGCAAAAGTTGTTTGTTTCATCTAGATATATTATGCACTTTTTAAAGCGTTGTTTGTTTTTCCATCATTTTAAAGTACACTATAAATGTACGAATTGACTATTTTATCCTTAAATACCATGATGTCATTTTAAACACAAATTTACAAGTACAAATGATAAAACAGAAAATTTACTGTACCGATAATAATTTTATATTAATTAAGTATAACAATAGAAGTTTTAAAAAATTTGAAATTACGATATATATCGCCAACTGTGTTGGCGAAAATTAGGAGTGCTCGATTTTCGCCAACCCAGTTAGCGAAAATCCTACGAAAACCGATATGGAATCCGACGTGACAATTTTGGACTGAATTTTTGCCAACTGAGTTGGCAAAAATTTGATTGCCCAAATTTTAACCAACCGAGTTGGCGAAAATATGCTCGTTTTTTTTTTTTGGTTTTATGTTTAGGGGTTGATTTGGTTTATTTTTTTTTGTTATTTTTTTGTTGATTTTGTGTTAGTTTTTTGTTTTATTTTTTGTTGGTTTATTTTCTTGGTAAGACAGAAAATTTGTTGTACAAAAAATATTAAACAAATGAACTAAAACGAAATAATTTGTCAAACATTTAAAATCACGAAATTTTGGGTTGGCGAAAATATGAAATAATAAAATTTTATTTTTATATTTGTCAAATTTTTGCCAATTGGGTTGGCCAAATTGGGTTGGCGAAAATTTGGCCAACCCAAATTTTCGTTTTTTTTTTTGTGTTGTTTTTTCTAAATTTTTGACAATACTAATTTGTTTTTTTTTATTTTCATTTTGTTAGAAAATTTGTAGTACAATACTAATCAGAAAATTTGCTGTACAAAAAATATTTTTAAACAAATTAACTAAAACGAAATAATTTGTCAAATATTTGAAATCACAGTACTAATCACAATACTAATTTGGTTTTTTTAAATTTTCGACCTCAAAAAATTAGTATAGATAATTAAAAAAATAACAAACAAATTATCATTCATATTAGTATAGATAATAACAAATTAGTATAGATAATACAAAATTCGAAAATAAAATGACCAAAAGTAAAATTTGGAGGTCAAAATATCAATTTTTTTGCGATTTTAAAAATTTTGGAAGTCCATTAAACGGTAAAACTATTTATCCCGTATACTTTTCAATACGGTCATTTTGGTACAAACTAGACCTTGTTTCGATCTCTCAGTCAAAAGTTATGATACTTTAAAGTTTTAAATTTTATATTTTTGCCTGTAACATGTGCGTCTTGTTTCGGATGAAAAATCTTTCTACACGAATTGTGTTACTCTCGTCGAAAACATACAAATCGACATATTGTTTGACGAAAAACGATTTCAAAACAAATAGTTATGGCCACTCAAAGACTGCTCAACGGGAGACGTAATATTCTTACGTCAGATTTTGTTGTTGTTGTTGTTGTTATTCAATGATAGCATATTTTATTTTGGATGTTAAATTTTATTTATTTCTAATTTATTTAAAAAAATTATTGCTACAACAACTTTTTAAAAAAAGAAACCAGAAAAAAAATCGAGTTGGCTCCTCCGTTTGTTTGTTTTAAAAAAAACCAACAAAAAAAAAACCTAAAAAACAAACCAAACCCAAAAAAAAAAAAAAACATTGTCAGATTTTCGTCAACCCAGTTGGCGAAAATTTGGGTTAATTTGGCAAACCCAAATTTTCGCCAACACAATTGAAAAAAATTTGAAAATATAAAAATATATTATTATTTCATATTTTTGCCATCAGAGATGACGAAAGCTTTCGTTATTTCAAATTTTTGACAAATTATTTCGTTTTAGTTAATTTGTTTAAAAATAATTTCTGTACAGCAAATTTTCTGATGATAAAACATGAGTTTACTCTAAAATACTTTTATCAACACAACTTAAAAATATTTCTTCATCAAGTTCACCTTTGAATATCAATAAAATTAAAAATTATTTAATAATTCCAAACTATTTTTTTGGGCAACAAAAATTATTTAACTGTTAATTTTTTAGTCAAATGCCATTTTTTGGCAAGTGCCATTATCTCATAATTTGAAAAATGTGAAACTAGTTTTTTTATTCTTCCACAAGGAAAGAAAATGGAAAAAAATGTATTAAGAATGTATTGTCTTCTTTTTTGCCTCCTTCTTCATAGCCTCCGACGTCGACATGAATTGAATCTCTAGTACAAAAGCCTAAATATGAGATCTGATATCACCCATGCATCATTCCAAATTGCATTCCTAATTATTATTTTTATATTTATATTAAAATTATTTGCAATAAATTGATAGTAGTTAATTGTTCACATATCTTTAAAAGCTTTCAAGCCCTTTTCACTTAAATTTCTAATTTTATACTAATCATAAATTCTTATGGGTCTTTGTCCTTCTTCAAATTGGTAGTAGAGCCATATCCTGGTTTAGGAATACTCTTATATGTATGTAAGACACATACAAATGTCAACACAAAATTTCTCGCAGCAAATTTGTGCTATAATCAATGTTTCATATGACAAGATAGATAACTTGGTCATTGAAATACATTCCAACATGAAAGTTCTTCGATGAAATTTTCAAGCATATTAAGGTATAAACTATTGTTAATGGTAGGGGTGAGCAATCGGTTAATTCGGTTCCAACCGAATCGAATAACCAAAAATCAAATTGGACCAAAAATTGAATAAGCAAAACCGAAATGGCCCGTAACCGAATCAAACCGAACAAAGTTATAAGAGACAAGATATATATTGTTTTTATGTTTTTTTTTTGATATATACCTAGGCTCCACTCGTGGCTATAAGAGCCATCCAGCCGGCGGATGGGGGATTCGAACCTTGGTATACTCCAAGACGGCCTGCCACATTACCACTAGGGTAGTGCCTTCGGTATTATATATATATATATATATATATATATATATATATATATATATATATATATATAAACTAAAATTTTTATTTGATTTTCGGAAAGTCAAAACCGAAACCGAATAAAAAAATTCAGTATTTTTAAAATTGAAACTGAACCAATTTTTTTTAAACAGAACCGAATCTCTTATTCGGTTCGATTCGATTCAATTTTTGGTCCAAAACCGAATAATGCTTACCCCTATATATATATATATATATATATATATATATATATATATATATATATATATATATATATATATATATATATATGTAAACCGAAATTCAAAACCGAAACCGAATAAGAAAATTTAGCATTTTCAAAACCGAAACCGAACCGATTTTTTTTTTAAAACCGAACGGAACCTCTTATTCGTTTCGGTTCGATTTTCGGTCCAAAATTGAATAATGCTCACCCCTAGCTAATGGTGATCATATATTGTTACAAAATTTATTAGTAGAACCTATTGAGTTGGACGTAGACGAGTCACCAGTTAGATCAGCGTTCGGGTCTAGGTTTATGTTTACATAGTAATAAATTTGACCTTTATATATCATCATTAGGAGAATTAAATAGGTGATTTGATGAACGAAATGCAAGAACATATTAAGTTTTCTAAATATTTTGAACTTGTTCCAATAATCAAACACGTGAACAATTTTAACTATATGTTTGTTACAAATAATTGCACTAGTTTACAGAAAATAATAATTAATTGTATGGAGGAGTATTTTGCTTCTTTGAATGCATTGAGACAATGACCATTTTATAGAGGTGGTTGATATTATTTTGCCTAGGGGATATTTCTCTTCTTTAACCTCCACAACTGCTAGTACAAATATGGGGTTCTATCGTTTTTTCAGAAGTCTTTCTATTGATTACACTACCAAATTAGAGACCTCCATCGTGGCTAATTTAGAGGACATCACTAAAAGCAAAATTCTTGGGCATAGGTCGTTCAACATGAAGTGAATTTTTGGACGACATAGAGTTAACATACAAATATAGTACAACCCTAACCTTGAGACATAAATTTGTTGATCATATTGTTGTTATATGTGGAACATACTGGAGAAGGTCTTCCACAAACATACAGTGACTACCGAACTCGAGTGACTTTTGTGGTTACCGATGAGAGGTATAAAATTTCGGTTGGGTGGCAGAATGTCAGTGGATCGAGCCACGATGTCGTAATATTCATTCCATTTATAAATAGTGGGAGTTGTTTATAAATAGTGGGAGTTGGAAGGTAGTGGGTCCAAAGACATACAATACAGTGTGCACAAAAATCTCGAACGTTACGTAAAAACAAAACAAAAACAAACATAAAGTGACTAGCTAGTCTAAATAACATATTATGATTAGAATTTCCATTTTGTATCAGTGAACTACAAAAGCATCAGTAATATGTATGGTCAAAGAACATATATTGCAATCATTCTCAGCTATCTTCCGCGCGGTGAAAGCGCAGTACAAAGCTAATCAGGCTTTTCAGCAAAGACATAAGTTGCCTACATAAAATCAACAAAAAGAGAAATACTTGAAAGTTATATATACTGATCATCCTTATTGGCAATGTTTCTTGAATTCAATTAGCTATATATCAACATTTACGAGCCAAACAATACACAACACACACAGAAGCTGCTAAATCCTCCCTAAACTGTGCTTCAAATATACCATTTACAAAAACTTTGGTTTACTATATATATGTACATTCCTTCTCTCTGGTTTCGAAGAAAATCAGTAAAACCGCAAAGTCAATCCAAGAGCATACATAACATAATCCAGAAACAGTAAGGGGAAGGAAGAAATGAAACCCCAGTGACTATTAGGAGTTGTCGCTACTGTTAGGAGTTGTCGATCTGCTGTGCCATCTCTCAGCAACAGAATCTGGAGAAGCCTCGACCTCCTCCTCCTCCTCAGTATTCTGGACTTGACTGTGTATTTGTTTCAACTCCTCGAGAACCTCTTTGATGGAAGGTCTCAAATCCCCGTCAGAGTGCAAGCATCTAAATGCTAGCTCCGCCACTTGACTGATCATCCTCTTCACTCCCAAATCCGAGTGGTACCCGAGCGCAGGGTCAACCAACTCGTCCAATTGGCATTTCTGGATCTTATTGACTGCCATGTTCGCTAAATTGATTTCATGCCGACTCCGGCTTATGTCTACTGCAGGCTTCGACGATATAAGCTCCACCAGCACTACTCCGAAGCTGTAGACATCGCTCTTGTCAGTCAACTGGTAGCACTGGTGGTACTCAGGATCCACGTACCCTGGTGTGCCCTGGGGCGCAGTGGACACATGGGTCGCGTCCAGGGGGAAGAGCCGCGACAAACCAAAATCTGCAACCTTGACGTGGAAGCTGCTGTCGAGTAGGATGTTGTTGCTTTTAACGTCGCGGTGGATAATCGGGGGTTCGATGGCGTGGAGATAGGACAAGGCGTCTGCTGTCTCGATGGCGATCGACATCCTATCTTGCCACAGGAGGGGTCCTGAGGAGGCGTGCGTACCGTGGAGGTGCTCCGCAACGGTTCCGCTGGCCACGAACTCGTAGACGAGGAGGAGCTCGCGGCTGCGGTGTGAGGTGCATCCGTAGAGGGTCACCAGGTTTGGATGTCGGAGCCGCGACAAGATGTCCACCTCGTTCATGAATTGCTCGAGCCGCTTATAGTTCTCGTACAGACGTTTTACAGCAACCGTGCGGCCATCACGGAGCTTGCCTTTGTAGACAGTACCGAAACCCCCGTCACCGACTTCTCTGGAAGCGTCGAAGCCATTGGTGGCCTCCTGAAGCTCTTCATAAGAGAAGATGCGAGTTTGGTAATTAGATGGGTCGTTAGTGGAGGAGAACTTTGAAGAAGATGTGCTCTGAGTGGGAAGAATAGAGAGGACTGATTGTTGCAGCCTCTTCCTGGGCTTGTACCAAAAGAAGAACACACTGCATGCTGCAATGAGGGCTACAACTCCTCCAACCGCTGAAGCTACATATAACATACAATAATAATAGATCAACACAAAGTATCTAATGTATAAATGATGGTGCTCATAGAAATTGCAGCTGAGTTATGGATTCCTATCTGTGAGTTGAGGCCTGAGGGTGATTAACTTAGCTACTTAGAGTAGTTTCATGATACTTCTGTTCCTTTGTTTTCATAAGGGAGAAGAAAAATTACTTGCAAAAGTCTCAAAGATGAAGTCATAGTAAGTGATTTCCTATTAGTAGAGTGTTGTCAAGATGTGATGGAGAAGATGAAGAGACCATTTTCAGTATGAGGTGAAGGACGTGTTTGTTACCTATTGCAATCGTCGTCTTTACATTTTTCTCCTCTGCATCTACAAAAGGATCCATCAATCACAAGAAGATTAGTAACCCCAAAAAAAAAAAAATTTAAATGTTACAACCAACAACAACAAAATTTTTACCCCAAAAGTCTTGAAGTATGCAAACATAATTTAATTGATTATTTGTAAATTCATATATATACCTCATAAGTAATGTGCTGTTCCTGAGGTTTAAACAGTAAAAACTCTTGCAAGCAATTCTATCCATAAAGAAAGGAAAGGTTCCGCTCAGTACATACTTACAAACCCAAAAGCCAGGACACTCCAAAAACCAGTTCCATGTCCGTGTCTCATTATCTTGGACACGTATTAGACACGAAACAAACACGAACATGTCAAAATAGGTGTTGTATTCATGTCTGCGCAACATATCTGACACAATGTTTTAGTTACCTATGAAAACAAGTGCTCAGCAGAAATAACAATTACTGCATACTTTCTTCTCAAAACAATCTCGGTGAAGCTCCACATAATGTGAAAAAACAGCCGACCGCAACGAAAGGCTGTCATCAGGCTCGCAGAAAGAGAGCCTCAACTCGAAAAGCGGGGCTTTAATAGCTACCACTTGGGGCAGATCATCTTCCAACTCAAGTCCAATAGTAGAAACATAAATCTTTTCAGACAGAGTAGTCATTGTTGTTGAATTCACAGAAATTCAGCAAAAGTCTTGAATAGACTGAACCATAAAAGTGGTAAATAGCAAGCAAGCTTGATGATCGTCCTTCCGCGGAAGAATTGATGAAAGACAATCAGGGTAGCTGCTGTCTACTTTGGCACAATGTGCCTTATTTTCAATTTTCTAGATGCAAGAACTGAGGTTCTAAAAAATTTAACAGTGAAGAACTGTTAATGCTGCAGTGCTAGTACTTGTTATTGCCATGCTGCTGGGGTGATGAAAGATGACCGTTTCTTTAAATGAGATTCGAATCTTTTTGTCGATCGGTTCACAGGAACAAACAAGTTTGAAAGAACTTATGGAGCGCTCGATAATGCCATCCTGCTTGAATATCGGACAAAGCATTAACAAACACTCCGTTGTTGCTGCTGCTTTATCTTTTTTTTCCCCTCTTCTATCTTCCGTGTACAGTAAGTGCAAAAACATAGATGTCATGTAGGAGAGCCAACCCCCTAGTTGCAATAACCTCCCACTAGCAACGTGTGTGGAAAACCATGGAGTATATCCCAATAAAAGTTGGTGATTACCATCAGTAATTCCATATAAATAAGACACTTACAAAACTGAGCAACGAAACGACACCAAAACTACAACAAACAGAATAGGACAGTTACAAAACTGAACAGTCCTAGCAGCAGCAAAACTGCGACAACATAGCATAAGGCCCACAAAGTTCTTGCGAAACCCACGAAGATCACGGAACTATGGATCAATAGAATCCATGGACAACGAAACCCCGTTGCGAAACTGCAAGCAACCACGATGCTGCACCATCTCTGCACTCGATGCATACATGCGAAATGCGAAGTGCACCATCAAAGCGCTACTTTGCGTCATTTGTCCACACCCAAGTCCGAGTCCCAATTCGAGCTATGCCCGAAATTCTACTAAAAAATAGTGACAAAAACAAATATTTGTTGTGAAATTTGAACCTTAACCACTAGAAAAACCAATTCACCATACAAACCACTTCAACTAACACGCCACATGTACACACAATAATAAATGATAGCTCAAATATTAAATACACATACTTAAAATTTTCCTCCACATAGAATAGTGAGACCGGATCACTAATGAAAAAAAATAATCAAACTAAACCCTAACGATCCTCCAAAATTTCTAAGATAGGAATGAACATTCTTATAGTGACTGTACATCATGCATTATGATAGAAGCCACTTGAATCTTCTTAATTACATAGGTCAAATAGTACGATACAAAATAGATTGAATATTACATTCAGTATCATAACTACAATTCTCCCCACTCACATAATTATATGAACTATACCTCTGGTCGCATGTTAAAGTCCCGTGTTGACCTAATTTCAGTGTATGTATTTTGGATGTCTACAATTTTACCATCAAGAGACGATATATATCTCTCTTTATACACATAGGTGAATTCTTTTCTTAGAGAGTTTAAATCTCAGCATGATGCCACCTAACGCATCGGTGTTACGTCGTTGTGGCATGGCCGAAGTTGATGTCTCTCTATCTCATGTGGTATCACCCCTCTGTAGCTGGAGGTTGCAGCCTCTTTGTACTGTTGTGCTACTACTATCTACCTTTGAGCATGGAGCTCCCCTGCCTTGTGTGGTGCTATGTCCCTGTGACGTTATCCAAAGTTAAGGACCTACCTAATGTGGTATCATGCCATAGTAGCATATGACACTAGCTCCTTTTTAGTGTTGAATTACTCGTACTTTCCTGTAAAGCTCATCGAGCATTACAAATGCTCAATAACTCATTAAGTCTCCATTCTAACCTCCCACAAGAGTTTCTCAAAGAGTAAAAAGTAGACCACATAGTTTCTAGAATCTAAACCCACAATTCCATTAACGTCCCCATGGACAAACCTCTGTACATGATGTAACCCAGTCTATGATTGCTCCTTGAACCAAAATAAGATGTCTAATAGATATCTCTTTGAACTAATAGCAAAATATTTTATGGTAGAAATAACATTTTTTTTACACCAGAATTACTTTAAGTCCATTTTTTTGTTTTGTCCTCGATAAGCTGGCACTTGAGGCCTTTGCGGAACATATCTGTCAGATTCTCCTTGCTCCAAACATTAACCACTACAATGATATTATCTGAGATGCCTTCACTTAGTGTTGTATAGCAAACTCTCATAGTCCTCTTCTTCCTATTGAAGAGAGCATTTGATGTCATTGCTGTAGTCGTTTGGTTGTCAGTATATTTGTATCACCCGAATCTATGCACCAACCGGAGAAAGATCAAACATTATCTCCCGAAGCCATTTTTTTTGTCTATAGCAGCAACCAGTGCATAGAACTCATACTCCATTGATGGGTGTGAGAGAAAAGTCTCCTTCAATTTCTACGATAAAGTAGCTCCACCCATGCATGGAGAATACAAATCATTCTGTGGATTTTTTGCTATCCTTTTTTGAGCACTAACTAGCATTACTGAAGTCTTCCACCATAGCCAGATAACCGGTGTAGTACAAAGCATACTTCTGGGTCCTCTTGAGATATCTCATAACTCTTTTCTCCACTTTCGAGTGTTCCACCCTAATTGCTCATGAACTAACTCAACATCTCTATAACCAAAGCAATGTTAGGTATAATACAACTCTTTGCATACATCAAACTCTCAATGATGCTTGAATAGTCACAAAGAACTGAGAGAGTATAGCTCGTGGGAGATGAAAATGAGAGAGTATGATTTTTCAATAGCAATTAGAAAAATTAAACCCCCCCTCTATTTATAGCTAAATATTTGATTTTTATAATGTGAAGTTGAGATTTTCTAAATACCCTAATTTTTAGAAATTAATTTAAAATTCAATTAATTATTATTGTAGAATTTTTTTATTATTTTTAGTTAGTTATAATAAATATTCTTCATAGATTTATATTTTTGTGTATTAAATTAATTATTAAAATACTACAAAAATTATATTTTTGGGTGTATAATTAATAATATGATATTGTGTAATTTTTCTGGAATTTATTGTGCTCCAAAACTAATTTTTTGATAGCTAAATGCATTATTTTTAATTAAACCAACCTAAACTAACCCAAATCAAACTGAACCAAACCGAACCAAACCGAATTAAACCAACCCAACCCAACCCATACAAAATCGAACCCGGATCCTACCCGACCCGTAGCCGCAGATCTGGAACCCGACCCGCCCACCTTCACCTTTAGAAATGCACCCTACTCCTCCCTCCCTCTCCCCCAAAACCGCCGTCAACCACCCTTTCATCTCCCCGTAACATGCCATCCTTAACCCTATAAAATCCCTAGCATAGCCGACCCTCACCAACCACAAACCCTCTTCCATTTCCAACCCTCGTCGACCGCCGCCGTAGCCGCCAACGATCGCCGTAAGACGGGCCGCCCAATTCCGAGTGAACAACAGCAGTAAGGTACTCAACTTCCCACTCTCGTATCTCTCTGCACAAAAATCTAAATATCTATCTGTCGAATCCTATGCGAAGACCACATGACCCTCTTGAACCCTATATAATTAGTTTCGGGTATCGTGTCCTATGTCCGTTGTAATTCGTGACGCAAAACAGAAAAAATGATCCAATTTATAGTTTAAAAATGTCCCAAACACCCATGTTCATGCCCGTTTTTCTTTCAACCTAGTTAATATTTTTAAATTCTACCTAAACAGTAATTTAGACAACATAATCGAGATTTAATCCCTTTAATTAGTTTATTTTAATTTTTTGTATGCTATAATTTATTCGTGGTTGAAGTTGACAAAAAATTTGGTTTTTTAAACCCAAATTTTTTTGAAACGGGATGCGTCCCACTAAATGAGGTGACTTCGTCGTGTGCGAATTGTATTAAAAGGCACGTATCATCAACACAGACATGTAAAATTTTATGGAAGTTGATTTACATGTGCGTACACACTGGAATTAACGCATATCCGTTAAAAAATTCCGTATTGGCCTGTTCTGACACTCTTCAGAATTTTGTGCGTGCTTGTCGTTTCGCAATAAAACTTATGCCATCAGATTTTTAGCATTACACTGATCCTGTGACCCAAGTTGGTTCAATTTTGAGAACGTTGATGAAATACCATTTTGTGGGCCCCACGGTTCCACTTGACGGGCGATTTCGTGACCGGCTCATCGGAATCTAGTTCTGGATATTATGTTTGGTTTATATCATCGTTCTGAACTCGTAGAGATAAAGTTTAATAAATTTGGAGAGTTTTATCTCTGACACATTTTTTGGTGCAAAGTAGGCCACATGTGGACCCCGCTTTGACAAATAACTATCAATTTTGCTTCTGTGTCCAAATTGGACTTATGGATAGTCAATTCTAGCTATTTTATGTATTCTGAGAGAGATGGTAATGTTTGTTTCAACATCTGAAGGCATACTTGGAGGTTTTATTTTTACAGGAGCATCTGAAGGAGTTCAGAACCCAAACAAGTGTACCTTGCCAAACTTGCAGTTGTTCCTTTGATAATATTTGCTTGAGTTATTTTCTAGGATATACCTGTTCAACCTAAGACAGTGAGATGTTGCTTAACGTACGAACAAGATTCAGGTGTCGACGCCGTAAGCAGAGTCGTGTAACGTCACTTAGAGAGTTGATAACACGATCCTATATTTTTCGTGCTTGCTTTACCAAGTATGTCATACCACATGACACTTGACACTATTCATGTGACAGAATCTTTTCTGAGTTTTTTATTGTGATTCTATATAGTCTTACAGGATTCGTGACATAAGACTTGCATATACATAGATATTATTATGACTCGCTGTACTAGCTAGAGGTCATGATCTTGCATGTTATGGATATGAGACGTCGTGGACATGAGACGTATGATTACATTGGATGGAGAGAGACACACAGGCTACATGCTGATTATATACATATATATTTATTATTATGGTGCTTTAGTCTCTGTTCCAGAGCTTGGTCCATTATGTGATATTACTGCTATCGGCTCCCCGATATAGAGCTTGTAGTGGTCTCAGCCTGAGTACTAGTGATGCTCTCATTTGCATATCACAAAGCTGGTTATATAGCTTGCCCTGTAGATCTATTTTTATATACTATATTTTATTTGGCTTGAGTTATTTTTGTATATTGCTATGTCCCCTGAGGACCTGGATCCAATTATGTTTCCAAGTAAAGCAGAGGAGGAATACCCCGAGATATACAATATAGGAGCTGACGCTGGAGCAGTAGTAGCACCAGAGGACGAGGTTGTGCCAGAGAATTTTTTTTGAGTATTCTGTTACATACTCAGTTAGTTCTATTTCTATTTATTCTATATCTTGACTCTTGGATTATTGTATTAAACTTATTATTAGGTTGTTCCCCGATATACTTTTTATTGGAACTTGTTGATGGACTATATTTTTTTTATTAGTCTAACATTTTGAATTATGTTTACTTTCTGTGGATGAGATTAGAATTAGACTGTGACATATATCTTAGACGATTATATTTGTTTTACAGCTTAAGTACACTATAACGGATCCATTAAATTGGGTTTGTCCATTGGAGTTGTGCTGTTGGCCATTACCACGTGGCTAGTCCCTCGATATTTTGGGACTTGGACGTGACATAGTTTTTGTGGTGGCCCATGCAAGTCTATGACTATATTACTTCAGTTTCAACTAAGGAACTGAGCAAGCATGCAATTTGGATATGATAAATTATAGGATCTCATCCACTTGTTGATCTGTTCTTGACCTCTATATCGACTTCAAAATAATTCTTGACTTGCATCCTGTCTTGATTTTCCTGTGCGATTCTCATAGTTTACTTTATATGCAGTATAATGGACCCACGAGCTGGCGACAAGACTCCCGTAGATACACTACAATGTGATGTGGTCACCTATGACGATGGAGTGACACCATTGGATGGAGATACATTCGCTCAATAAAGCAATCAAGCAGATCAACATTGCTCAAGGTTCCGGCGAGACGATATTCCACCACCGCCGTAGTTTACTCCACCAATACCCATTTTTCTACCAGGACAGGCTATGGACGGACAACAGATGTTCCAAATATTCTACGCAATGATGCAAGCTCAACAACAGGTTCATCAAGAGGCTCAGCGTCACGAGGCAGATAACTTGAGGAACAGCCTAGTAACCGCACTGGAGCAGGCAAACCCACCAGCTAGTCGACCATCGACGGGATCTATCACTGATTTTTGCCAGCTGAAGCCCCGTATATTTCCTGGCAAGCAGGAGCCCACTGAAGTTCATGAGTGGCTCACAAACACTCAACACCAATTGGAAGCAACTGAGCTTTCGAGGGAGCGGTGGATGACTGCCCTCAGGATGCAGTTGACGGTCAATGCACGTCATTGGTGGCTATTTGAAGAAAGATGGCTTGGACTGGACCGAGTCACTTAGGAGGAGTTCTCTAGACTCTTCCAGGAGATATATATTCCAGCCATTACCTGTAAACCGCCTGATTTTTTAAGATTTTCAAAACTGGATTTTTCAGAATTTTCTGGGATTTTTTGGAAATTTTTACTAATTAAAAACAAGATAGTTTTGGCATTAAATAAAATTAAATATTTTTAAAATATATTAAAATATTATGAAAATAATATTTTTGGGTGTAAAATAAAATACTGGACTTAGGGTAAATTTTTGGGAATTTATTGGACCCCGAAAATATTTTTAAAGGCCAAAAACCTATTTTTAAATAATTAAATAATACAAACCGGGCTGAACCGGGTTCAAACCGGCCTGAACCGGCCTGAACCCGGTCCAGCTGAACCGGTTGAACCGGACCGACCGCCTAGCGGGTCGGGTCCGCCCGACCGAACCCGACCCGCCCGAAACCCGCAGACCCGTTTCCCCTCTTCCCTGTCATCCGATCCCGCTCGCCTGACCGATTCTGCCGCCGTTTCTTCCGCCGGCCGCTTCGCCGGAGCCCCCGCCCGCGCCCCACGCCTCGACCCCACGTCCTCCGCACCCGTCGGCCCATCCACCGCCTCGCCCGGAGCCACGACCTCCCCCTTCACCATATAAATCCCCCAATCCTCCTCCTCCGGCCAAAACCCCTCCGCCCTAACCCTAGACTCCGGCCGCCCTAGCCTCCGCTCCGCCGCCGGCTGCTCCCCGACCTCCACCTCCCTCCTCCCGCAGCTGCCCCGCCACCGACGACCACCAACTCCTCCTCCTCCTTCCTCCCCCATCTCCTGACCTCCCTCGACAGCATCGCGGCGCCACCCCCGCGAGGCAGCCCAGCAGCCGCCCGGCCACAGCGAGCCGCTCCGCCTCCCCCAGCCGTGCCCAGCACCTCTCCGGTGAACCAGAACCCTAGCCCTAGGCTGAACATCACCCTGACACGATTCGGACACGTGTCGGACACGAAGAATTCGCAATTCACGGAGCCCTGTTCAGGTACCTGTTTCTTTCTCCTCGCTACCCCGATTTCGATTTCGTCAGTTGCATCGCGAACCCTGCGTGACCCTCTCGGTGCCCGTGCAACCCGTTCTGTGCATCGCGTCCTGTGGCGATCGCGAACCGCGATCCAAAAACAGGAAAAACAATGTCCTGTTTCACCGCGGAACTGAGTACGCCCCGCCAAACGGGATGACTTGGTCGAGTGCGGTCTTCACCGAAATGTGCACGCCGTCGATACGGACGTGTGAGATTTCGCAGAAGTTGATTTGGATGTGCGTGCACACCGGAATCAACGCGTATCCGCGGACACCGTCCCGTATCTGTCAGTTTTGGAATGCGTCGTAACTTTGTGTACACACGTCGGATCGAAACGAAACTTGTGCCATCGGACTCGTAGCGATACGCTGGTCCTGTGACCCAAGTTTGGTTCGATTCTGAGAACTTTGACAAAATCATGTGTCGTGGGCCCCACAGGCTCCACTTGACGGGCGATTTTGTGATCGGCTCATCGGAATCCAATTCTGGAAGTTCAGTTGGGTTCGTATCATCGTTCCTGGCCTGTTGACACTAAGTTTGACAATTTTGGAGACCTTGTCCCTGACACATTTTTTGGTGCGAAGCGGGCCATATGTGGACCCCGCTTTGACCCCAAAATGGCATTTTTGCCCTTGTGTCCAAATTGGACTCAAGGACAGGCATTTCTAGCTATTTGATATTTTCTGAATCTAATGGTAATATTTATTTCAGCAACCGGAGTAGTACCTGCAGATCACACTGAGACCAGAGCTACAGTTGGAGCCAGGACCCCAGGCAAGTATACCTTGCCAAATCCTGCGGCCTTGCTATTTAATTCCTTGGCTTATTTATACATCAGTGGGCAAGTATACCTTGCCAAACCCTACAGTTTTGCTAGTTATTTCTTTGACATATTTATACATTGTCGTGCAAGACTCTTGCACACTAATTGCATGCTTCCCTTTTCAGCTGTTATTTCTTGTCATATATAGTTTCTTGACGCATTGTTCATATTTATTTATTCCTGCTGCTCTAGTCTTATTTTCTCGTTTTACGTGCATTTATATTATTTGTTCTTTTCCATGGATCACTATATGTTCCTTAGATATATTGTGATGGTATATGTTTACTCTACGTTCCTTGAGTTGACTCGATTGATTTCTTTAGTTCCTAGATGATCGTTATTAGGCACTGACTACACTTGAGCATTCTCGATTGTGAGTACCCATTGTGCTGCGATAGAGACTTGTTCATTTGACCACCTCATTCGTGAGCTCCCATAGGGTTACGAAAGAGCTATACTATAGATTGGGAGTCCCCATTGGCCTACTTTCTATAGGACCGTGATCTTCCATTGAGTTGCGGTTATCCCGATTGTTAGTAGTCATGTTTGATAGCACCATCGGTACGCCACCGTCTTAGATGCAGTGATTTCTCGTGTCTTGTTTGCTTTCTTGTGTTTACTTTCCTGTCTATCTTGCATGTTCATTTACTGTACTTTTGGCTCATATTCTTTTGTATCTTGTTACGTCCCTCTGAGGACCTGGTTTTGTTCTCCAGATTTAGCAGACGAGGAGCACCCGCAACTTTATGGACCGACATCAGACGAGGGTACGATTGCAGTTGATGGCCCTGCTTATACTTAGTTATTTTCTAGCATGTTTTAGTCATATTTCCTTGTCTCTGTTTTTTCATTTATCGGTAGTGGATTTGTCTCCACCCGACTCAGTATTATTTCTTGCTGGATATTCGACAGTAACTTGACTTCCAGCAGTTATTCCAGTTTGCTATTTAGTTCTTATACTGTTCTGTTGGATGAGATCTAGATACTTAACATTTATCATTGGACCTACTTATTGTTATATTACAGCTTAAGCATGCCCCGATGGATCCATTAAATTGGGTTTGTCCATCGGTGTGTGCTGCTGGCCATTGCCACGTGTCCAGTCCCTCGGTATTTTGGGACTGGAGCGTTACATGGTTTTAGTGGTGGCCCATGCAGGTCAACGACTAAATTGTTCGGTTTCAACTTAGGGACCGAGCAAGCCTGCAATAAGAATAGGATAAATTTTTGGATCTCATCCACTTGCTTGAATCGTTCTTGACATCTGTATCGGATTCAAATTAATTCCTTGACTTGCATCCTGCCTTGATTTCTGTGCGCTTCTTATTGTTTATTTTGGTTGTTACTCTAAATTTTTTGAATCATGTGATTGGTAATTAGAACTTGACAGTTTAAGTTATTATTGTAGATTATAATGATTACCCCTTAGCTTAAGTCACGTAATTAGTACCCCCACCTCGATACAAGTTAGATCCCTTACCCTTGACGGCCAGTAACTCTTCTATCCTCACTATCGACACTTGTCCTATAAGTACTAAGACTAAGACTTAAGACGTCCATGACCTATGTAATATAGGAGGATACCCTAATAGGTACCAAGACCCCTTCTCGTAGACCTTACCAAGGGTTTCCACGGTATCCTTAAGACGATTTCAGTATTAGTTTATTGTTTTAAGTTGGGTAGTATGCCTCACAACATAGTACCACCTAGCCCTATTGACCCATTGATGAAGTGAACTAGGATGACACAACTTTAGACTTGCACAAAAAGATAGTGTTTATTCAGGCTGTAGAATTTAGAGGTCCTTGCCCTATTTGGTCGACTAGCGACTTAGACAAGGAGGTTGTGTGATAACGGTAGAGATTGTAGAGTCTGTTATTATTATGGTTGCTTGTTTGTTTTTGTTTTGTGAACTTGAATAATTTATACCTCCTTTCATCATCATCTAGCATACTTAATTTTGCTGTACTTGACTTATGCTGCTATTCTATAGCCTAGTTTTGCAAGCTTATTCTTTATCGGGCTTGTTCATGACATATGTGTTATTGGGGCCTGATCAACCCCACTAATACAAGTGTCTATTCAGAATCAGTGTATTACGGTCTGATCAACCTTAGTGCATTTTGGTTCGCACTTTGTACGACTACTTTACGTGGATTGAGATATATAGTTGACTAGTATACTTGCCCTCTAGATATGTCCGAGCATATCGTATAAGTTACATAACTGTACTAATACGAGCATGCGAACAAATGATTACCAAAATAGTATTTCAATCCACAACTGCTTGACAATTCCCATTTGAATTCTTTAAACGCCTTGATCCCGATACTTCTATTTTATAACCTCACCCTTGAACTCTTTATTATTGATCTTCGTCTTCCCTTATTTCGGAAAGACGAAATCTCGTGCTTGGTATAAGTTTGATATATAGACAGTACTAGATATACCCCACAGGCCGGTCGCATTGTTTGAAGACCCTTTTTATAAATGATTAAGGGAATACCATAGGTGATATGTTTGGTGTTAAAGACTTGAGGATTCAATAACATGATTAACAAAGTTGGGGCATAGCTTTATTAGACGCATAGTCTTAGATGATAGATGGGTAAATTCTAAGTTGGGTGGAGACCGCAATGTTCACTTGAGAGGAATCCTTTAGACTGTAATCAAGTGAGATTGGATAGAGAGAACCCTACCATATTTTAATTTCGAGGACAAAATTCCTATAAGTTGGGTAGATTGTAAACCCCCTGATTTTTCAAGATTTTCAAAACTGAATTTTTCAGAATTTTCTGGAATTTTTTGGAAATTTTTACTAATTAAAAACAAGATAGTTTTGACATTAAATAAAATTAAATATTTTTAAAATATATTAAAATATTATAAAAATAATATTTTTGGGTGTAAAATAAAATACTGGACTTAGGGTAATTTTCTGGGAATTTATTGGACCCCGAAAATATTTTTAAAGGCCAAAAACCTATTTTTAAATAATTAAATAATACAAACCGGGCTGAACCGGGTTCAAACCGGCCTGAACCGTCCTGAACCCGGTCCAGCTGAACCGGCTGAACCGGACCGACCGCCTAGCGGGTCGGGTCGGGTCCGCCCGACCGAACCTGACCCGCCCGAACCCTCAGACCCGTTTCCCCTCTTCCCTGTCACCCGATCCCGCTCGCCTGACCGATTCTGCCGCTGTTTCTTTCGTCGGCCGCTTCGCTGGAGCCCCCGCCCACGCCCCACGCCTTGACCCCACGTCCTCCGCACCCGTCGGCCCCTCCGCTGCCTCGCCCGGAGCCACGACCTCCCCCTTCACCATATAAATCCCCCAATCCTCCTCCTCCGGCCAAAACCCCTCCGCCCTAACCCTAGACTCTGGCCGCCCTAGCCTCCGCTCCGCCGCCGGCTGCTCCCCTACCTTCACCTCCCTCCTCCCGCAGCTGCCCCGCCACCGACGACCACCAACTCCTCCTCCTCCTTCCTCCCCCATCTCCTGACCTCCCTCGACAGCATCCCGGCGCCACCCCCGCGAGGCCGCCCAGCAGCCGCCCAGCCAAAGTGAGCTGCTCTGCCTCCCCCAGCCGTGCCCAGCACCTCTTCGGCGAACCAGAACCCTAGCCCTAGGGTGAACAGCACCCTGACACGATTCGGACACGTGTCGGACACGAAGAATTCGTAATTCATGGAGCACTGTTCGGGTACCTGTTTCTCTCTCCTCGCTACCCCGATTTCGATTTTGTCTATTGCGTCACGAACCCTGCGTGACCCTCTCGGTGTCCGTGCAACCCGCTCGGTCCATCACGTCCTGTGGCGATCGCGAACCGCGATCCAAAAACAGGAAAAATAACGCCCTATTTCACCCCGGAAATGAGTACGCCCCGCCAAACGGGACGACTTGGTCGCGTGCGGTCTTCACCGAAACGTGCGCGCCATCGATACGGACGTGTGGGATTTCGCAGAAGTTGATTTGGATGTGCGTGCACACCGAAATCAACGCGTATCCGCGGACACCGTCCCGTATCCGTCAGTTCTGGAATGCGTCGTAACTTTGTGTACACACGTCGGATCGAAACGAAACTTGCGCCATCGGACTCGTAGCGATACGCTGGTCCTGTGACCCAAGTTTGGTTCGATTCTGAGAACGTTGACAAAATCACGTGTCGTGGGCCCCACAGGCTCCACTTGACGGGCGATTTTGTGATCGGCTCATCGAAATCCAATTCTGGAATTTCCGTTGGGTTCGTATCATCGTTCCTGACCTGTTGACACTAAGTTTGACGATTTTGGAGACCTTTGTCCCTGACACATTTTTCGATGCAAAGCGGGCCACATGTGGACCCCGCTTTGACTCAAAAATGTCATTTTTGCCCTTGTGTCCAAATTGGACTCAAGGACAAGCATTTCTAGCTATTTGATATTTTCTGAATCTAATGGTAATGTTTATTTCAGCAACCGGAGTAGTACCTGCAGATCACACTGAGACCAGAGCTATAGTTGGAGCCAGGACCCCAGGCAAGTATACCTTGCCAAACCCTGCGGCCTTGCTATTTAATTCCTTGGCTTATTTATACATCAGTGGGCAAGTATACCTTGCTAAACCATACAGTTTTGCTACTTATTTTCTTGACATATTTATACATTGTCGTGCAAGACTCTTGCACACTAATTGCATGCTTCCCTTTTTAGCTGTTATTTCTTGTCATATATAGTTTCTTGACGCGTTGTTCATATTGATTTATTTCTGCTGCTCTAGTCTTATTTTCTTGTTTTACGTGCATTTACATTATTTACTCTTTTCCATGGATCACTATTTGTTCCTTAGATATATTGTGATGGTATATGTTTACTCTACGTTCCTTGAGTTGACTCGATTGATTTCTTTAGTTCCTAGATGATCGTTATTAGGCACTGACTACACTTGAGCATTCTCGATTGTGAGTACCCATTGTGCTACGATAGAGACTTGTTCATTTGACCACCTCATTCGTGAGCTCCCATAGGGCTGCGAAAGAGCTATACTATAGATTGAGAGTCTCCATTGGCCTACTTTCTATAGGACCGTGATCTCCCATTGAGTTGCGGTTATCCCGATTGTTAGTAGTGATGTTTGATAGCACCATCGGTACGCCACCGTCTTAGATGCAGTGATTTCTCGTGTCTTGTTTGCTTTCTTGTGTTTACTTTTCTGTCTATCTTGCATGTTCATTTACTGTACTTTTGGCTCGTATTCTTTTGTATCTTGTTACGTCCCTCTGAGGACCTGGTTTTGTTCTCCAGATTTAGCAGACAAGGAGCACCCGCAACTTTACGGACCGACATCAGACGAGGGTACGATTGCAGTTGATGGCCCTGCTTATACTTAGTTATTTTCTAGCATGTTTTAGTCATATTTCCTTGTCTCTGTTTTTCCATTTATCGGTAGTGGATTTGTCTCCACCCGACTCAGTATTATTTTTTGCTGGATATTCGACAGTAACTTGACTTCCAGCAGTTATTCCAGTTTGCTATTTAGTTCTTATACTGTTCTGTTGGATGAGATCTAGATACTTGACATTTATCATTGGACCTACTTATTATTATATTACAGCTTAAGCATGCTCCGATGGATCCATTAAATTGGGTTTGTCCATCGGTGTGTGCTGCTGGCCATTGCCACGTGTCCAGTCCCTCGGTATTTTGGGACTGGGGCGTGACATTGCCAGAGCGGAACTTAGAGATAAGTTTAACCACCTCATTCAAGATAACATGACGGTAGAAGAGTACAATGAAGAGTTTATCCATTTCGGTCGCTTCGCCCCTTCTCTAATTCTGACAGAAGAGGAGAAGGCGGAGAAGTTCTTCGACGGACTTAGCTTTAAACTACAGAGATTGATCGGATCCGTTGCACCTACTTCATACACGGATGTCCTTACTGCAGCACGACGTATAAAGCGCGTCACCAGGAGAGAGTCCAGCCTGAAATGGCCGTTCATATCAGTACCAGCCAGAGCACCACAAGGGGAGTTTGTAAAGCGACCCCAGAGGTATCCACCACAGAGAGCAGCATCAAGAGCCATATCCCTTTCTATTTGTCACTACTGTGGCAAGGTAGGCCATATTGAGAGAGAGTGAGACGCAAGTTGGGATTATACTTGATTTGCGGATCCAACCAACATCTAGCCAAGAACTGTCCTGAGCATCGAGAGGAAGCACAGATAGTAGACCAACCAGCTTTATCAGCACCGAGACCAGTTCAGCAGCCACCTAGGCCAGTTTATCCAGCATTGGGAGCATCACAAATGGGAGTTGGAGGAGTTTGACCACCAACTCCAGGAGGGTATCAGCCGAGGCCACCTTTGGTACTACAGGCAGTACTATTCCAGTTGGCTCGACAGCAGAGAGGACCAGCTAAGGGATGAGGACAGGCATTTGCATTGACTATTGAAGAGGAAGCTACTGCAGAAGAGGTCATAGCAGGTACTATATTAGTAGCTTCATTACCGGCTATAGCTTTATTCGATTCTGGAGTATCGCATTTATTCATAGCTGCTAGCTTCGTAGCCACATATAGAGTAGCTACCGTACCCCTTTCGAAGACTATGAGAATTCTTACGGGAGGCGAAATTATCCCAGTTAGTGACATTTATAAATCTTGTTCGGTAGTAGTCTATGGGAGAGAGATGCGAGCTTAATTCTTGATCTTTTTTATGTCGGATTATGATATTGTACTTGGTATGGACTAGATGAGTTAGTACCATTCGACTATAGATTATCGGGTTGGACGGGTTATATTTAGACCACCTGGACATCCAGAGTTTGAGTTTTTTCGGGGAGCCAAAAAGCAAGGTATTCATCCTACACTTAGGGTACTCTCTGCAGAAGGGGAGTCTGAGTAACCAAAGGTTGTATCTGAGTTTGTGGATGTATTTTTTGATGATCTTCCAGGCTTACCACCTGATCAAAAAATAGAATTCACAATAGACTTGACTCCAGGAGTGGAGCCTATCACTTCATCAGTGTACCGGCTAGCACCTAAGGAGTTCGTGGAATTGAAGAAGCAAGTTGATGATCTTCTGGAGAAGAGTTTTATTCGGCCCAGTATTTCACCATGGGGAGCACCTATACTATTTGTGCCGAAGAAGGATGGGACAGTACGCCCGTGTATTGACTATAGGGCACCAAATGTTGTAACCATCAAGAACCGGTATCCCTTGCCATGCATTGACGATCTATTTGATCAGTTGAGTGGTGCTAGTGTATTCTCAAAGATCGATCTTAGATCCGGTTATCACCATATTAGAGTGCGAAAAGAGGATATACCAAAGACAACCTTCAGAACCAAGTATGGACACTATGAGTTCTTAGTTATGCCGTTTGGTTTAACCAACGCGCCAGCTGTGTTCATAAGTTTGATGAACAAATTTTTTTATCAATACTTGGAAAAGTTCATGGTGGTATTTATTGATGATATTTTGATATATTGCAAGAGCCACGAAGAGCACGAGGAGCATCTCAGATTCGTGCTAGAGACGCTGAGACAGGAGAAGCTGTACGCCAAACTCAGTAAATATGAGTTTTGTCTGGATAGGGTGCCTTTTCTGGGATATATTATCTCGAGAGAAGGAATTTCAGTTGATCCGGAGAAGGTTGCTGCAATAGAAACTTGGCCTACACCTACATCAGTTGCGAAAGTAAGAAGTTTTCTCGGACTTGCTGGATACTATCAGAGGTTCGTAGAGATTTTTTTAAGGATTGCTGAGCCTATGACGCGGTTGACGCATAAGGACCAGGAGTTTGCATGGACGAAAGATTGTCAGAAGGCCTTTGAGGAGTTGAAGAGGCGATTGACGACAACACCGGTCTTGACTCTTCCTTCAGGATCGGGAGGCTTCGTTGTTTATAGTGATGCATCAGGCAGTAGACTATGATATATTTTGATGCAATATGGCAAAGTTATCGCTTATACATCGAGACATTGAAGGTTCAGGAAAAGAACTACCCGACGCACGATCTTGAGCTAGCTGCAGTAATATTTGCATTAAAGATA
The DNA here is from genome assembly GCA_036927795.1 of Iris macrosiphon. Lineage (NCBI taxonomy): Eukaryota > Viridiplantae > Streptophyta > Magnoliopsida > Asparagales > Iridaceae > Iris > Iris macrosiphon. The sequence continues at coordinate 318,841,636 of JAYESA010000005.1, read as the reverse complement.
TCGATGCACTATCTTTATGGAGAGAAGGTGGAAATCTTCACTGATCACAAGAGTCTAAAGTATATTTATACTCAGAAAAGAGCTCAATATGAGACAGAGATGTTGGCTATAGTTGATGGTCAATTTTGATATAGATTTGCAGTACCATCCGGGCAAGGCGAATGTCGTAACAGACTCACTCAGCAGGAATCCCATAACTTATTTTTTGACGATGCAGCCCCAGCTATTAGAGGATCTACATGAGCTTGGAATAGAGGTTATTTTGCCAAGGCAGAGTGGACTGTTGGCGAATCTTGAAGTTAAGTCATCAGTAGTGTAGAGGATTAAGGCGATATTACCCACAGATGCTAGGTTCCAGAGACTTAAAGAGAAGACGGAAGTCGGCATACATATGGGACTAAGTGTACATGAGGATGGGACGTTAAGATGCAAAAATTTCCTATATGTTTTGAATAGGGAAATAAGACATGAGTTGATGTCTGAAGCACATAACTCTATGTACTCTATTCATCCGGGAGGTACGAAGATGTACCGAGATTTGAGGCAGTACTATTGGTGGAATGGGATAAAGAGAGAGATTGCACGATTTGTGGCAAAATATTTGGTCTGTCAGTAAGTTAAGGCCGAGCATCAGAGAACCGCTGGTATGTTACAGCCGCTTTCCATAATCAAATGAAAGTGGGAAGGATACAGTCTGGGTTATTGTGGATTAACTCACCAAATTGACACATTTTTTGTCGTTTAGAGTTGGACAGTCCACGGAGATTCTAGCCGACATGTATATACGACAGATCATAAGGTTACATGGAGTACCGGTTAGTATTGTGTCTGATCATGACTCAAGATTCATATCCCATTTTTGGTGAAGCATGCAGGAGAGTCTTGGCACCATACTCAAGTTTAGTACTACTTACTATCCACAGACAGACGGTCAGTCGGAGCGCACGATTCAGATCCTGGAGGATATGCTGAGGTCGTGTATGTTAGACTTCGGAGGGTCTTGGTAAGACTATTTGCACTTAGTGGAGTTCTCTTACAATAACAGCTACCAAGCGAGCATCCAGATGGCACCTTTCGAGGCACTGTACGACAGAAAGTGCATGTCACCGATATGTTGGAGTGACGTTGGCGAGCGTCTGATACTCGGTCCGGAGTTAGTAATGCAGACAGTTGAAAAGGTGAAGCAAATTCAGAGTCATCTTCGTGCAGCTCAGGACAGACAAAAGCATTGGGCTAATACACACCGCTGACCTTTGGAGTTCAAGGAAGGAGAACATGTATTCTTGAGGATCTCACCAACTCGAGGTACTATTCCATTTGGGAGCAGAGGCAAGCTGAGCCTGAGGTACATTGGGCCGTTTGATATTTTGGAGCATATTGGTGAGGTGGCGTATCATCTTGCATTACCCCTATCTCCAGAGGGAGTGCATGATGTGTTCCATGTCTCACAGCTGAGGAGGTACGTGAATGACCCAAGTCACGTAGTCGATCATTCTGAGATTTCAGTGGGACCTAGCTTGAGGTATGAAGAGCAGCCAGTTGAGATACTTGACATTAGTGAGAAGATATTACGGGGTCAGACGATTAGATTGGTCCGGGTAGCTTGAAAATATTACTTCCCTAGCGAATCTACTTGGGAACGAGAGGATATCATACGCCAGCGTTATCCTCACCTATTCGAAGATGCAGGTATGACCTAAGAACTACCTATAGGTTACCATGGTTATTTTTAAATTTCTTATTAGTTGATTCTTAATTGCGAGGACGCAATTCTTTTAAGGTGGGTAGATTGTAAACATCCTAAGTTTTAGAATTTAATTTAAAATTTTATTAATTATTATTGTAGAATTTTTTTCATTATTTTTAGTTAATTATAATAAATGTTCTTCATAAATTTATATTTTTGTGTATTAAATTAATTATTAAAATAGTTCAAAAATTATATTTTTGGGCGTATAATTAATAATAGAATATTTTGTAATTTTTCTAAAATTTATTGGACTCCAAAAATAATTTTTTGATACCTAAAAATATTTTTTTTAATTAAACCAATCTAAACCAACCCAGACCAAATCAAACCGAACCAAACCGAATTAAACCAACCCAACCCATACAAAATTGGACCCAGATCCTACATTACCCGTACTCGCAGACTCGGAACCTGACCCGCCCCCCTTCACCTTTAGAAACGCACCCGACTCCTCCTTTTCCCTCCCCCAAATCCACCGCCGACCACCCTTTCATCTTCCCGTAACCGGCCATCCTCCATCCTACAAATTCTTTAGCATAGACGACCCTCACCACTTAAAATCCCTCTTCTATTTCCAACCCTTGCCGACCGCCATCGTGACCGCCGACGATCGCCGCAAGACGGGCCGCCCAATTCCGACTAAACAGCAGCAGTAAGGTACTCAACTTCTCACTCGCGTATCTTCCTGCAAAGAAATCTGAATGTCGATATGTCAAATCCTATGTGAATATCACATGACCCTCTTGAATCCTGTATAATTAGATTGGGGTATCGTGTCCTGTGTCGATCGTAATTCGCGACGCAAAACAGAAAAAATAATCCAATTTATAGTTCAGAAAACTGTCCCAAACACCCATATTCATGGCTATTTTTCTTCCAACCTAGTTAATATTTTTAAATTTTACTTAAACAATAATTTAGACAACATAACCAATATTTAATTTCCTTAATTAGTTTATTTTAATTTGTTGTATGCTATGATTTATTCGCGGTTGAAGTTGACCAAAAACTTGGTTTTTTAAATCTAAATTTTTTTGAAACGGGGTGCGTCCCACTAAACGAGGTAATTTTGTCGTATGCGAATTATATCGAAAGATGCGTATCGTCAACATGGACATGTGAGATTTCATGAAAGTTGATTTGGATGTGCGTGCACACCGGAATCAACGTATATCCGTCGAAAAACTCTGTATTGGCCTGTTCTGACACTCGTCATAATTTCGTATATGCTTGTCATTTTGCAACGAAACTTACGCGATCAGATTCATAGCTTTACACTGGTCCTGTGACCCCAGTTTGGTTCGATTCTAAGAACGTTGACGAAACACCATTTTGTGGGCTCTACGGTTTCCCTTGATAGGAGATTTCGTGACCAGCTCATCGGAATCCAGTTCTGGATATTTTATTGGGTCCGTATCATCGTTCTGAATTCATAGACACTAAGTTTGATAAATTTGGAGAACTTTGTCTCTGACGTATTTTTTGGTGCAAAGTGGGCACATGTGGACCCCGCTTTGATCATAAACTGTCAATTTTGTCCCTGTGTCCAAATTGTACTTATGGGAAGTCATTTCTAACTATTTTATGTATTCTGAGAGAGATGGTAATGTTTGTTTCAGCATCCTGAGGCATACCTGGAGGTTTTATTTTTACAGGAGCAACTGATGGAGTTCAAAATCCAGGCAAGTGTACCTTGCCAAACTTGCAGTAGTTTATTTGATATTATTTGCTTGAGTTATTTTCTGTGATGTACCTGTTCCACCTAGGATCGTGAGACATTGCTTAACGACCGGACAAGATTCGAGTGTCGACGCCGTACGCGGAGTCGTGTAACGTCACTTAGAGAGTTGATAACACGATCATATATTTTTCGTACTTGCTTTACCAAGTACGTCATACCATAGGACACTTGACACTATTCATGTGACATAATCTTTTCTGTATTTTTTATGGTGATTCTGTATAGGCTTACATAATTCGTGACATAAGACTTGCATATACATAGATATTATTATGACTCGCTGTACTAGCTAGAGGTCATGATCTTGCGTGTTATGGACATGAGACGTCGTGGACATGAGACGTGTGATTACATTGGGTGGAAAGAGACATACATGCTACATGCTGATTACATACATATATATTTATTATTGCGGTGCTTTAGTCTCTGTTCCAGAGCTTGGCCCATTACATGATATTACTGCTATCGGCTCCCAGACATAGAGCTTGTAGTGGTCTCAGCCTGAGTACTAGTGATGCTCTCATTTGTATATCACATAGCTGGTTACATAGCTTGTCCTGCAGATCTATTTTAATATACTGTATTTTATTTGGCTTGAGTTATTCTTGTACCTTACTATGTCCCCTGAGGACCTGGATCCGGATTATGTCCCTAGGTACAGCAGAGGAGGAATATCCCGAGATATACGGGATAGGAGCTGGCGTTGGAGCAGTACTGGCACCAGAGAACGAGGTTGTGCCAGAGAATTTTTCCTGAGTATTCTGTTACATACTCAGTTAGTTCCGTTTTCTGTTATTCTATATCTTGACTCTTGGATTATTGTATTAAACTTATTATCGGGTTGTTCCCCGAAACACTTTTTATTGAAACTTGTTGATGGACTATATTTCTTTTTGATTAATCTAACATTTTGAATTGTGTTTACTTTCTGTGGATGAGATTAGAATTAGACTGTGACAAGTATCTTAGACGATTGTATTTGTTTTACAGCTTAAGTACACACTAACGGGTCCATTAAATTGAGTTTGCCCATTGGAGTTGTGCTGCTGGCCATTGCCACGTGGCTAGTCCCTCGGTATTTTGGCATTGGGACATGACGGATTTAACAGTTGTAAAATCCGACCGTTGGTAAAAAAAAAAATCCAATAAAAATGCCATATTGGCTAATGTTTTCATTGAAATATAGAAAATAAAATTAGTCGAAATGTGAGACACTCTAACAAGTTGATTTTTTCCAACTAAATTTCATGAACTTAGGATCTTCCACAAAATTTTAGAAAATAATTGTTCATCTGTAGAAAATTTATGTTTTAAAAAGATGAGTTATTTGTATTTACTCCCATTAGTAATCCTTGACTCTGTTTTCCTCCAATATTAATTTTATTATTACTATCCCCCATTTCTCGAGAGCTAGGGATTAGTAATGGTGTAAATACAAATAGCACTTGAGAAAGTGATGAAATAGAAATAATAGTAATAAAATTAATATTATAAAAAAATAGAGTTAGAAATTAATAATGGGATAAATATAAATAACACTAAAAAGAGCAAACGGATCTATAAGGATAACAATAACTCATATTTCATCTATAGAATAGAAGGTACATAGTAATACAAGCCAACTGCAATCGAAGTCTGTGATATGTTTTCAGAGGTTTGACATCGCTCTCATAGATTTTAGGTTAATTGGAGTTATGACTAGGTTTTTTTGACCCTCGAATCTTCTCAATTTCATTTTAGATTGTCCAAATCTTGTTAGTGTTTGCATATGCCCAAAATTAGTTTACTCAACTACTCGAATGTTGTCTTCTTCCTCCCTTCAACCACCTCCATACTACGTACCTTCTACACTAAACCCTTTACCTTCTCATGAAATATACCTTATCCGTATCATTTTCTACGGTGAATCAAAGCTCTTCTTCTCCATAAACCCCATGTCCTCCCAAAAAATAATCTCAACTACTATAACTTCAGATCCACCACCATTCAACTGACCTTTGTACAGGGGTATCCATATATTGTCACCATCATATTCACCACCACAAACTAAACCATTCTTTTCTTTGTTCACATTGGGGTCAACTACTGATACCATCACCATCACCATGTAGCGTTTTTCTTATTCAAATTGGGCTTGAGTACTACTGATTGCAACTCGATTGACCAACTCGAAGACAACTCCATCAGTAAAGGCCAAATTTTCTGCTCAAGACAAAGTGTGAACGGTTGGAGTGGGTGAGATTTTTAACCTATGTGAAAAATATCTCGTAGTAGGATTGAGTATTTCTACATATAATAGTAATACCTTAATTTATTTAGATTGGATTTTTCTAAATATAATAAGAATATCTCAATGGATTTGGATTGGATATTCCTATATATAATAGGAATATGTCAATGGATTTAAATTTAGATTGGATATTTCTATCTATAATAGGAATGCTAGTTGTGGGTTTGAGGTTATATATATATGTCTCTTGGCCCTAAAATAGATCTCTCTCTCTAAAAAAAAAAATATAGCAACAAGGAGAGAAAATGAGGCAAGAGTGCCATTGCAACATTGGAGAGGAGAAAGAAGGATTGTAGGCCGTTTCGAAGAAGGAGATCAGTTTCGGGTATTTCTCGTTGTCTTTCTTCTTCGTGGTTATAATATATTTTCTGTTCCAAAAGAGTTGTCGTGATCCGTTTGGATCGGTGAGAAGTTTGTAAGGAGTCGATGTATTTCTTTTTTCATTAGTGGAGGCTTTTCATGGTTGGACTCCGATCGTCCCGTGGTTTTTTTCGCAAGGATTTTTCACGTCAAAAATCTCTGTGTCAGAGAGCCGCGGAATGAGTAAAAGCAGGGGTCCATAGGGTGGCACAGACAAAAGAAAAAAAAATGTCCAAGGGTCGGTACGAGGACTCGGAGTATTACCATTGTGGCAAGAATGACCACATCAAGAGGAACTGTTTTCCTTGGAAGAGAGAGAAGAAGGGCGACAAGAAAAAGCAAAGTGAGAACACTACAGCGGCGGCCTCGACACATGGAGGCGCCGTGATCATTGTAGGTGATGAGGTATTTATGAACCTCGCATACGATGACAACTCTTGGCTGGTGGACCCAGGTGCTTCAGTGCTCGTATCTCTCAATATGACACTATTTGCTACATATACAACATGCGACTGTGGAGTGTTGAAGATGGGCAATGGAGATGTGTCGAAGACAGTTGCAATATGAGATGTGTATTTGAGGACAAAGACAGGTGCAGTTTTTGTTCTCAAAGATGTCCTTCATGTCCCTGATATCTGTTTCAACCTGGTGTCGGTTGGAAGGTTGGATGACGAAAATTTTTCCAGTCTCTTCAGGAACAATCAGTGGAAGCCTTCTAGAGGTTCGATGGTGATTGCCAGAGGAAGCAAGAGATCCAAAATCTACTATATGGAAGGGAGCACACACGGGGTACATGAGGTTAACGCAGCTACTGATGCATCTACTGAGTTATGGCACAAGCGGCTCAGCCATATCAGCGAGAAAGGGATGAGCTACTTAGTAAACATGAAGGTAATTTCAGGGCTAAAGTCTACAAAGTTGGAGAAGTGCACGCACTGTTTGGCGGGAAAGCAAAATATGGTATCTTTCCAAAGTCACTCAAGTTCAAGGAAGCTGGTGTTGCTCGAGTTGGTTCACTCGGATGTCTGCGGTCCTATGAAGGTAAAATTCATTGGTGGTGCTTCTTATTTTGTAACATTTATTGATGAATGTTCCAGGAAGATTTGGGTCTATACCTTAAAGACCAAGGACCAGGTGTTGTCCACTTTCAAGGAGTTTCAGGCCTCTGTTGAAAGGGAGATGGGAAAGAAGCTGCTTTGTGTTCGGTCGGACAATGGCGGAGAGTATATCGGTCCCTTTGATGCTTATTGCAGAGAGCAAGGGATACGACACCAGACGACTCCACCAAAGACACCGCAGCTCAACGGTGTAGCGGAGCGGATGAACATGATCGATGTTTGTTGTCAGAAGCAAACTTGCCAGACAGCTATTGGGGTGAGGCACTTTACACAGCTGCTTATGTTATTAATTTATCTCCTAGTGCTCCTTTGCAGGGTGATGTGCCTGACAAAGTATGGTACAACAAAGAGTAGCCATACAATTACCTGCGAGTGTTTGGTTGTAAGGCCTTCATGCATATACCGAAGGACGGGATATCCAAACTTGAGGGAAAGAAGAGACGGTGCGTCTTTATCGGTTACAGTCGGGATGAGTTTGGCTATAGACTCTACGATCCAGTGGGAAGAAAGCTCTACAGAAGCAGGGACGTGGTATTCATTGAGAATCAGACCATAACCGACACTCAGGATTTCGAGATGCCTTCTGAGGCTGAAAAATTGCTTGAGTTACAGTCATTTTGCTTCGAGAAGTTTTCAGAGGACATCGCAGATGATCCAGTTATGGGAAAGCCAATATATGGAGTTGCTCCCAACCTTGATCATCAGCCTGCTGATAGTGGTCAGGGTGACCCTCAGGAGGATGAGCATGCCGATGAGGCAGTTCTTGTAGGGGATGAGGCTGTAGATATACAGCCTGCACCAGTGGTTTCGTTGAGGAGGAGCGATAGAGAGCGTCGACCATCTACGAGATACTCACCGGGTGAGTATGTGCTACTGACTCACGGGGGAGAACCCAAAAGTTTTGTAGAGGCTATGGAAGACGAACACATGTAGGAGTGGATGGAGGCCATGTAAGAGGAGATGAGTTCCTTGGAGGCATAACTCTACTTATGATCTGGTGCAGTTGCCAAAGGGCAAGAAGGCTTTGAAGAATCGATGGGTGTTCAGAGTGAAGCAGACAGATGATGCTACTCGCCCTCGATACAAAGCGAGGCTGGTAGTTAAATGCTACCGTCAGTGGAAATACATAGATTATGATGAGATCTTTTTACCAGTCGTCAAGCAGTCATCTATACGGGTGGTGCTAGCATTGGCAGCCAATTTTGACTTGGAGGTTGAGCAAATGGACGTGAAGACAGCATTCCTCCACGGTAATCTTGAGGAGGAGTTGTACATGGAGCAGCCAGAGAGATTCTGTGAGAAGAAAAAGTCACATTTGGTCTGCCGGTTGAGGAGAAACTTGTATGGTCTGAAACAGGCTCCGAGGCAGTGGTATAGGAAGTTCGAGTCGTTTATGGGGGAGCATGGCTATGCACGGACGACGTCGGATCATTGTATTTTTGTGAGGTACTTCGCCGAGGATAATTTTATTATTTTGTTGCATTATGTCGATGACATGATGTTACTGGGTCGGAATGCCACCAGGATAGCAGAGTTGATGCGCCAACTGGGCGTGACCTTCTCTATGAAGGATTTGGGCGGAGCGAAGACTATTCTTGGGATAGAGAGAGAGAGAGAGAGAGAGAGAGAGAGAGATTCCAAGCTGTTACACTTGTCCCAAAAGAAGTACATTCACCGGGTACTTCAGCGTTTCGGGATGGACGGGTCGAAGAAAGTGAGTAACCCCCTTGCAGCTCACTTTAAGCTCACAGAGGATCAGTGTCCATCTACCGAGGACGAGAAGGAAGATATGAAGCGAGTTCCATATGCCTCAGCCGTGGAAAGTCTTATGTATGCTATGGTATATACGAGGCCAGACATTGCTCACACAGTCGGCATAGTTAGCAGGTACACTTCCAATCTTGGAAGGGTACATTAGAGTGGGGTCAAGTGGATTCTACGATATCTTCAGGGTACTGTCGATTGAAGACTTTCATTTGGTGGTGACGAGCTGAAGATGGTTGGATATACCGACGCTGATATTGCTGGAGATGTAGAGACGAGGCGATTGACTTCGGACTATGTGATGATGTTTGCTGGAGGAGCAGTATCGTAGCAGTCGCGTTTACATAAGTGTGTTGCCTTGTCGACGACAGAGGCAGAATACATTGCGGCGATGGAGGCTTGCAAGGAGTTGTTGTGTATGAAGAAGCTGCTGCAGAAAATTGGGCCTAAAGTAGGAGCAGTATCCTTTGCTTTGCGATAGTCAGAGTGCTATTCACCTTGTAAAAAATTAGACATTTCATAGCCGGTCCAAGCACATTGATACCCAATATCATTGGATACGGGATGTGGTTGACAAAAAGGAAGCGGCGCTTGAGAAGGTTAATACAGATGACAACGGAGCAGATATGTTCACAAAGGTTATACCAAGAGGAATGTTTGAGTACTGCAGGCAGATCGTCGGAATGACGACCCCCTCCACATAGTTGTGAAGGGGGGGATTTGTTGGAATGGGTGGGATTCCCAACCTATGTGAAAAATATTCCGAAGTAGGATTGAATATTTCTACATATAATAGGAATATCTCAATTTATTTGGATTGGATATTCCTAAATATAATAGTAAGATCTCAATGGATTTGGATTGGATATTCCTACATATAATAGAAATATGTCAATGGATTTAGATTTAGATTGGATATTCCTATCTATAATAGAAATGCTAGTTATGGATTTAAAGCTATATATATGTGTCTCTTGGTCCTAAAATAAATCTCTCTCTCTAATAAAAAAAAAAAAAAATTTGGTATGTGACGGACCTAAAGCATATCTTGAGGGGGGACCACGGTCACCTCAACTTTTGAAAGTTTTCATTACTATAAATAAGATTCTGAAATATATAGTTGGTGCATTTCAATCTCCTGTCAGACAAAATATGATGATAAGATATGCAATAGCAAAACATTGACCTTCCGGTCAAATGGCCCTTTGCAATAGCCAATTTGAAACATCCCAGTAACCCAACAAACGAACTATTATATCCTCGGATTCTAAGAGAACACTCCAAACTGTTTTTAATCTTCTTATTGGATACTATTGCAGCTAGGAAGTACAAAGACACCAAAACTGATCGTATCAGTATCAGGATCAGGCACATACAAGGACGTGGCTTAAAATCTAAGATACACTACAATAAGAAAAGAAACAATGCCATGTTGCGTCCGTACAATACCATGTTGCGTGAGCGTGACTAGGGATGCAAATGAGCCAAGTCGATCGCAAGCTGCTCGGAGCTCGGCTCGATAAAAGCTCGTTTGAGCTCGGTTCGTTTAGTAAACAAGGCAAGCTTAAGTTTCATTTTCGAGCTCGTTTAATAAACGAGTCAAGCTCAAACTTAGAAGTACTCGGCTCGTTTGAGCTCGCGAGCTGGTTCGTTTAGAAGCTTGCAAGCTGACTCGTAAGCTGGCTCGTTTAGAAGCTCGTTTAGGAGCTCGTTGCTGGCAGTCTACAAATTTATTTTGTGATTTAAATTTTAATTTGTTCTTTGTTGAATTCTAATTTTATGCATGTTTGTATAACAATATGGTTGTGTGCATTATATATAATTATATGTCCTTAATAATTGATATTAAGGAACTTTTTAAATTAAATTTTTATTAATAATTTGTTAATATTATAGGTACTTGAATTCAAGCCTAACTAGCTTGAAATCAAGTTCGTTAAGCTCGAAATCAAGCTTAATGAGCTTGAAATAAAGCTGAAAAAGCTCAAAATCAAGCTTAACGAGGCTGAGTTTCAGCTTATCAAGCTTGTTTATCAAGCTTGAATCAAGCTTGCTTATCAAGCCAAGCTCGAGCTCGGAGCTCGAGCTCAAACCAAGCCAAGCTCAAGCTTAATATAAACGAGCTCGAGCCAAGCTCAAGCTCTTAAATAAAAATGTTATCAAGCTCGAGCTCGAGCTCGGTTAATTCTAATCAAGCCAAGCTCAAGCTTATGAAAGCTTGGCTCGACTTGGCTCGTTTGCACCCCTATGCGTGACCGTGCAACGGCAGGATAGAATCGAAGTCGCAACTTTGTTGGCCAAGAAAGATTAAACATTTAGCTTGAGGTATACTTGTAGCTTTGCAAAGAAGGAAAGCAAACCAGAAATGACGATGGTTAAAAAGAGTAGTTACCGCAACTCTTCCAGTGGAGCCGATCAGAGCAAATACAGATGAAATTGTTGTTCTCGCTACTGTATCCGCACTGGCCTTTGCTCCTCGTACATTGCTCACAGTCCGCCACAGTCCACTCCAAGAGGAACCCCTTCTTTATGAGGGTCCTGTACTGCCTGCTTTCCGCACTCGGATAGCCCAAAACAGGGGTCACGTAGTCAGCACCTGAACATGTTGTCTGTTGATGCTCCAATGATCCATAATCTCCACCGAGATAGGCAAAAACATTGACACCAATACTAGCGCACCCTATTTGGAAGTAATCAGCTCCGGCTTGGGAGCAGTTGTAGAAGAGATACAGCTCCCTGTTGGTTGATGTGCTGACTGCAAAAGGAGTGACGGCGAAGGAGACGTTGTTATAGAAGAGTGGGCATTCGCTTCTGACCAACTCATCATTGGCAACAACAAGAGAATTGTTCTCGTAGAAGATGTTCTTGACTTGATAATCTCCGTAAGGCAACTCTATAAGAGGAATGCTGCCGTTTTGACATCGGAGCTTGAAAGCTGGAAATCCACAATAAGATGGTTGTTCTCCCCTCAGCCAAAACGGATAACTTATATTTGTGACGTTCCCGCAGCTCGAAACCTCGCATTTCATTTCTGTGTGGTCGGCCTGCAGGCCCGACACCGAAATCAAACAGAGGAAGGAGGAGAGGATTGGCCATCTCATCTTCTTGAAGGTGAGACTGATCGAGGAAAAGGGAAATTTGAGGTTAATAGTTCGATTAGTAAGTGTTTGAATGAGTATACCCGGACGACTTTATGGCGGTGGTGGTAACAAGGAATGGTCTTCATCAAGGGATCGATGGTGACACAAGTTTACTTCAGTAGTGCAAGTGGATCATCCTTCAATAGCAACAAGAAGGTTGTGGATAGGAGAGCTCTACATGGCCACTTCTGATCCAAATGTTCAGGGAAAGCGAGTGTGGGTGGACATCCAAGACCAAGAAAAATGGCTCAGATTTGGTAAACAGAAGGTAGATTTGGATTTTGGAAATCAAATTTTGAATTTTGGTCTAAATTCTGAATTTTATAGTTTTAGGATTTTGAAACAAAAACTTGGTAAAGTTTAAATTTTAGATTGGAGGTGTACAAAATTCAAATTTTGTGTTTGGATATACACGAAAAAATATTATGATTAACTAATAATATGAATCGTTGATATTAACAAAATATTATAGTTAACTAATTAAATTTTATAATTTTATAAAAATATTAATTACCTGATAATATGCTATACTTATGATCATAATTATATATGGTTAACTAATAATTATAAAATATTAATTACTTAATTATCTAATTAACAAAATAATGTGGTTAACTAGTAATCCGAATTACTAAGTACTTATGATTAATATGAACATAATTATTTTATTAGTCAATTATAACTTAAAAATAATTAATTAATTTAAATATTAATAAAATATTTTAATTTTAATTAATTATTCTAATTATATAATAATATAATAGTACATACTAAATCATTTTCTGGTTAAATTCATAATTACCTATTAATATTATATATTTAAATATATTTTATTTATATTATTATTTTTATTTATAGTATTTAAGTATCCTAACAACTTATTTATATTAATTAAGACTAGAAATTTCATATATAAAATTTTAACCAAATATTAATTAATTATTAATTAAGTTATTAGTTAATTAGTGTTATAGAAAAAACAAAATTACTAAAATGAAAATCAAATCTAACTCTCCCTCCCAAATCTGATTGGATAGGAGGGTGGGAGAGCCACCAAATTCTGGTTTTAGATTTGAAAAATAATCATTACCTATTTTTCAAATTCAAATCCAAGATCCAACCAAACATAGTATCCCATGAATTTAGCTCCAAATTTATGGAATCTTGAAATCCATGATCAGTTCCTGTTTAACAAACATGCCTGACGAGGAACTCGTTTTGGGATTTAGTAAAAAAAAAAAAAAAAATCAAGTAGACTGAATAGTCCATATATTTATACTTTGCAAAAGTAACTGAAAAATATATTTGACAAAAAGATAGCTGATTTTAAAGGTTCTTCACACCTTATTGCTTTCAACATGTAGTTAGTAAATGTGTTTGCGCCCCCATAACACTTGCATATAGTAAAAATAGGGGTTGAAAATGTATTTGAGAGAATAAATTCTTGGATGTTTATTCATTTCACATTGAAGGAAGGAGTTTGTATTGCCATATATATATATATATGATTATATTCTTATATGGTAATTATTAAATATAATAAAATCATATCATATACAAGCACTACCATATATGATGATATTTCTATATGGTAAGTACTAAACACAATATATTTTTATCATATACAAATATTTTCATGACTCACGTTAACACCCCCCTCAAGTTGGAACATAAACATCGAGCATGTATAACTTGCTCAGTGAGTCATAAAAGATTTTCTTAGAAACACCTTTTGTAAGAACCTCTGCCAGCTACTCTTCAGTAGGAACAAAAAGGAAGCTAATAAGTTTTGTATCTAGTTTTTTTTTATGAAATGACAATCAACCTCCAAATACTTAGTGCGATCATGTTGCACTAGATTCTGTGCTCTTTATTGCAATTTAAGTTTAAATTCCAAATCTTGTACGAGATTTCTCAACCACAAAGGCTTACAAATCTCATGAACATGTCTCTATACTCATTCTCAGCACTTAACCTTGCCACAACCTTCTGCTTATTTCTCTAAGAAAGAAGTACAAGTTTTCAAGTATTAGTCGTTTGCAATGCTTCTATCTCTTACTTTATCGCCTTTGACCATGTCAGATCCCCCAATGCATCCCCAGAGGAATTTTCTTCAGTACAACTGAGCTGGAGATCAGGGGTAGGAGTGATCAATGAGGGGGCAATAGTATCTTCAACAACATTGGACTGGTCGAGACTAGCAATTTGACTGGTCAAATTTTCTTTATTCTCGACTATAACTGGATTCGATAGGCCGACCACCATATTCGATGAGTTAAAACTGATGGCTGGACATCTGTAGCTAATGTCTCTCGGTTCGACTGGTAGAGAACTTCTATACGACCCGTCGAAATACCTTCTCCTAACATTTTTCCTTCTTCTTCTTCTCGTACTTCTTATTCTTTACCATGATACAACTCTTCAAAATATGAATTCTCCCCCTGAAGAGTAGTATCATTGGATGAAAAATGTCTCATAGCATAATACTTTCAGGATGGTGGATAGAAGCATTTGTAGCTCTTCTGATAGCCACCATAGCTAACAAAAATATACCTAGAAGTAGTTGGAGCAGTTTTACTGATGAAAGTCCTTATGCTTGTTTTTTTTCCTGAGGAAGAAGTATAATTTTTCAAATATTAGTCTTTTGCCATGCCTCTATCTCTTCCTTCACCGCCTTTAACCATTTCAGATCCCCCAGTGCATCCTTAGAGGGACTTTGTTCAGTATAATTGAGCTGGAGATCAAGGGTAGGAGTAATCAATGAGGGGGCAATAATATCTTCAGCAACATTCGACTGGTCGAGACTAGCAATTTGACTAGTCGAATTTTCTTCATTCTCGGTTATAACTGGATTCGACGGGTCGACTACCATATTCGACGAGTTAAAATTGATGGTTGGATGCCTGTAGTTTATGTGTCTCCTTTCGACGGGTAGAGAACTTCTATATGACCCATCGAAATACCTTCTTCTAACATTTTTTCCGTCTTCTTCTTGCACTTCTTCTTCTTTATCATGATACAACTCTTCAAAATATGAATTCTTCCCCTCAAGAGAGTGTCCGTAGATAAAAAAAATCTCATTGCATAATTCTTTCGGGTTGGTGGATGGAAATATTTGTACCTCTTTAGATAGCCACCATAGCTAACTGTTAGTCCCGAAGCCAAATCAAAGTAGAGGAGGTCCACACAGTAGAGACTCAATCAAGAGTTCATCTTCTACAAAAGTTGGTGCACTGTGAGTCACTCGAGAGCGCCTCTATAGTGACACACAACTCCACATCAGCACAAAACCACGAACATGTTACAAACTGATGACCCAAAGAAAATATAAATACAATAAGAATCAGAAAACTATTCTTCTCTTTTCGTTCGCAGACGCTACAACAAGAATGAATGGGAACAAGAAAAAAACAAAGAATGAAACCCTTTGCTGGGGTGATCAAAACCACTGGAGCTAAAGGCAAGATTCGCACTATAAACGAACCGCCCCCAGGATCCAAAAAGTCCACACGAGAACTTCTGGAACATTCTTGGTCACATTCGGATCACTCGAAAATACTTTATGGAATGGTTCTCACTGCTGTCACATATCGCTCTGGTGCTCTCTGTGTTTCTCATCTCTTAAAGAATAATAATCTCCTCTATATATAGTAGAGAACAACACCTATGCGCCCTGAGAAAGCTCAAGGCCGCATATGCGCTATCCGACACCATGCCAAATGCTTAGCCGTAGTCGCATGCGTCATCGCCGGTCACACTGCAAGAACAATATCGTCAAACACCAAAAGCAACAACCACTGTGCACAGACACCCTTACGTCGCATACGCCGCATAATTCGGATGGCACGAATAATCATGCACCGCAAATAGCTGACCCTGTCCCCTCCATATGCGACTCACTCATACAAGCTCGCTGGCCGCATAGCTCCTGGCCGCATAGCGCCTGAACGCATTGCTCCTGGCCGTATAGCACCTGGATGCATAGTTCCAGGCTGCATATCACGTGGTCGCATAGCGCCACGAAGCATGCGCCCGAACAAGCAACCATGTACGCAACTCGAGCATAAAATGAACGTATGAGCGCCATGCGATGATGTTGACGTACTAAGTACAAATTGTGCCAACAAAGCGCCACTTTGCGCCCTTAATCCCGAGTCCGAGTAGCTAAGCCCCTTCGGGACTTAGCTCCTAAAGAAAACTTCCCAAATGTGGTGACAAAATTAATATTTTCATAAAGGGGTTCATACTTAATCCCTCTAGGAATGTCAACCCACATGGGCCACCATCCGATGTTCATATACCAATACTAAGCAAAGCTATATATTGAGATATATACATTGGTGGTTTTCGATGTGGGACTAAAACTCCCAAAGCAAAGTGAAAAGTACTAAAAATCTCCCATATATATCACAATATATGGTCGAGCGTTCCTCACAGTGACTGCCCATCATGCATTAGGATAGATATTGCCCACAACTTGAATCTTCTCGCATGGGTCAAACAACACTATGATACAAGAATGGACTACGCCTTGAATTCTGAACCATAGCTGTTATTCTTTCCACTTTCACAATAACATCAGCTGTGCCTCCGGTCGCACATTATGTCACGCCCCGATCTCCCGCAGGCAATTCGGCCGTTCCCGCCAGGCGGGAATCACCCTCGCCAGCGCTCCCACGGAATGATCGCTTAACCCATCCGGGCGTGATGCCGCACGAGTGTGAGCCACGCCCGTGCAAGGCCATGGTTCTTTGGCTGGCGGCAAGAGTTCTAAGCCACAGAGTCGCACAGATTGTCCGAGTGCAGCGGAGTCATGAACGCATAGCGATTCGGTAACAAGTTCTCTGAGTTGACAATTATAGCGGAAGCATTGAAACACAAGTAGAAGTAAAGCAAGCTCTTTTATTGATATGAACATGTGTTACAGGCGGCGTATAGCCGAGATTACAAGTCGCTCAAGTCTCTCTCTCTGAAACAGTAAAAGCGAGCCAAGTGGCTACAATTGTGGAATGATTGTAGAGGCGATGTTCAGGCGATGTTCACAACTTATGTCTTGTATATGTGCTTCAGTCCCGGACGCACCGTTGCTTCGGAGTGATGTCCACGCCTTAGCACGCACGTTGGAGGCGTCCGCACCGAACGAGGTTCTCCCGCACCCTGCACATCAAACTGGTGGATTATCAGTACATTGAATGCACTAGTGGGGAAGCTACTCGTCCGCTCGACAAATCCAAACACGTAATACAGGTTCTGTGCACAACTATTAAGTTGTCTTTCTAGTTGCCTTAGGATCAGTTTTATGCAAATATTGAATAGCCTAACGTGTCGGGCAGTGCGCCGTGCGATGTTTGAGGAAACACGGCGAGACTTACCAACTTACCATCTCCTTCCCTGTCCAAGGCAAACATTGTGGCAAACATGTTAATTCATGCACGGGCAAGCATAAACATTCAGGAGCATAGCATATGCAAACACGAGGGTCATTTTTAGCAGGATCGTTCAGGTGTTTATTTGTTCTTGATGCGATGCAGAGACTCGCACGCGGATAGCCGCTAAGCGAGGATGACTTATCTATATGAATATGAGTCGCTGGCATAGCCATTATGGACCAGTTATAGTCTTGAACAAGGATGGGAAGCAACGAAGATGCAGTGGTGGTTACAGGCCATCCTGTCCAGATGCAGTAGACTATCGTGCAGTTCGTTATAGTCTTGAACAAGGATGGAAAGCAACAAAGATGCAGTGGTGGTTGCAGACCATCCTGTCCAGATGCAGTAGACTATCGTGCAGTTCCATCCGGATCGGAACGGTCCCAGTGCCCCGGTGACCACCCGTGGAACTATGTCTCATTTTTGAGTTGTCCGCGACATGCAGGTCAGGATCACGGTCTGGTACAGGAACAAGTTCGATGCAGTATGTGTATATATTGAACAAGTCCGGTATGGAACGAGTTCGAGGCAGTATATATACAGAACTTGTTGAGGCAGTATTCAGTGATTCAGTAGTGTTTGCCAGGCCAGTTGATTCAGTAGTTTGCTCCACGAGCTGTGATTCAGTAATTTATTCAGTCAGGGTGCAGATTCCCTGGTTCGGGAGTTGCCTTGGTGACCCAATGGTCCCGGATACTTGCAGGTTCATTCAGGCACGGAACGACTACGTAATAGTCTTCCGGGGTTTGGATGAAAACATGGCAATATACAAGCAGACAAGCATGCGTTTCTAAGGAACGTAAGCAGGCACGTTGCTCGGACCCGAAGGTAAGCCGAGAGTTAGATCGTTAGGGGACTTAGCATACGAGGGTCTGAATACAAGCAGTATTTCAATTTCCATGTTCTAGTCCAAGCGATACAAGTTAGGATTATTCCCTTAGCTAGGTGCGTTGGATTTATTAGCATGCAGGGGGTGAATCACCTAGCGACTAGCATAAATATTCCAGATTTTATGTGTGCTGGCTAAGCAAAGACAAGTTCACCGTAGCCACCCACCTTAGCGATGATTCGCCTCGGTAGAGCGATACGTCAAGCGAGCCTCTGAAAGCCTAAGCTGAATTCCTGTAGGGGCAAGTCTGGATATCCTTTGCTTCTTGATCGAGGCAAAGCGGGTCGGGACAGTTGCACTTTCGCCGTTTGAGACGGCAGTCCGCTTGAGCGAAACCTGGTGTTACATCCTACCCAGCTCAGAAGAAGTCTCGTCCTCGAGACTTAGTGAGGACAAGCAGTAATCTAGGGTTGAGGCAATCCTAGACAAGTCGTTGTACTTGTTCATTTGGATATTCACTTGCACAAGCGTCGAAATCAGCATATCGCTTAGACTGGATCGTGCGCACCTTCGACATGCATTTCTAGTGTGAACACGTCAACTAGCTTAGTGATAGCGAAGTCTCAGCACTCGAGTTTTACCTTTTTCTAAGTCTTGGATGGTGCACTAGTTCAAGGCGTCCCTCGAATAGAGGCACTCAACCAAACTTAGAGTTAGTGAAAATCGGACAAGCTACTAGCGATACTCTCAAGGGTTCGCACAGGTTGGCACAAAGGCCACTCGCAGCATACAACCAGACAAGCAAGCATATCATTCAAAACGCATTTTGAAAGTATTTAGACTTATTGTTGGAACATCCCATCGAGGCATTGAGAGAGAGCGTGCACATAACCCACGAACGAGCTTTCGAAACAGAGATATCGAATCGAAGTCCAAAGGCGTAGAAGCCAGGCTCTGATACCAACATGTCACGCCCCGATCTCCCGCAGGCAATTCGGCCGTTCCCGCCAGGCGGGAATCACCCTCGCCAGCGCTCCCGCGGAACGATCGCTTAACCCATCCGGGCGTGATGCCGCACGAGCGTGAGCCACGCCCGTGCAAGGCCATGGTTCTTTGGCTGGCGGCAAGAGTTCTAAGCCACAGAGTCGCACAGATTGTCCGAGTGCAGCGGAGTCATGAACGCATAGCGATTCGGTAACAAGTTCTCTGAGTTGACAATTATAGCGGAAGCATTGAAACACAAGTAGAAGTAAAGCAAGCTCTTTTATTGATATGAACATGTGTTACAGGCGGCGTATAGCCGAGATTACAAGTCGCTCAAGTCTCTCTCTCTGAAACAGTAAAAGCGAGCCAAGTGGCTACAATTGTGGAATGATTGTAGAGGCGATGTTCAGGCGATGTTCACAACTTATGTCTTGTATATGTGCTTCAGTCCCGGACGCACCGTTGCTTCGGAGTGATGTCCACGCCTTAGCACGCACGTTGGAGGCGTCCGCACCGAACGAGGTTCTCCCGCACCCTGCACATCAAACTGGTAGATTATCAGTACATTGAATGCACTGGTGGGAAAGCTACTCGCCCGCTCGACAAATCCAAACACGTAATACAGGTTCCGTGCACAACTATTAAGTTGTCTTTCTAGTTGCCTTAGGATCATTTTTATGCAAATATTGAATAGCCTAACGTGTCGGGCAGTGCGCCATGCGATGTTTGAGGAAACACGGCGAGACTTACCAACTTACCATCTTCTTCCCTGTCCAAGGCAAACATTGTGGCAAACATGTTAATTCATGCACGGGCAAGCATAAACATTCAGGAGCATAGCATATGCAAATACGAGGGTCATTTTTAGCAGGATCGTTCAGGTGTTTATTTGTTCTTGATGCGATACAGTGACTCGCACGCGGATAGCCGCTAAGCGAGGATGACTTATCTATATGAACATGAGTCGCTGGCATAGCCATTATGGACCAGTTATAGTCTTGAACAAGGATAGGAAGCAACGAAGATGCAGTGGTGGTTGCAGGACATCCTGTCCAGATGCAGTAGACTATCGTGCAGTTCGTTATAGTCTTGAACAAGGATGGAAAGCAACAAAGATGCAGTGGTGGTTGCAGACCATCCTGTCCAGATGCAGTAGACTATCGTGCAGTTCCATCCGGATCGGAACGGTCCCAGTGCCCTGGTGACCGCCCTTGGAACTATGCCTCGTTTCCGAGTTGTCCGCGACATGCAGGTCAGGATCACGGTCTGGTACAGGAACAAGTTCGATGCAGTATGTGTATATATTGAACAAGTCCGGTATGGAACGAGTTCGAGGCAGTATATAAACAGAACTTGTTGAGGCAGTATTCAGTGATTCAGTAGTGTTTGCCAGGCCAGTTGATTCAGTAGTTTGCTCCACGAGCTATGATTCAGTAATTTATTCAGTCAGGGTGCAGATTCCCTGGTTCGGGAGTTGCCTTGGTGACCCAATGGTCCCGGATACTTGCAGGTTCATTCAGGCACGGAACGACTACGTAATAGTCTTCCGGGGTTTGGATGAAAACATGACAATATACAAGCAGACAAGGATGCATTTCTAAGGAACGTAAGCAGGCACGTTGCTCGGACCCGAAGGTAAGCCGAGAGTTAGATCGTTAGGGGACTTAGCATGCGAGGGTCTGAATACAAGCAGTATTTCAATTTCCATATTCTAGTCCAAGCGATACAAGTTGGGATTATTCCCTTAGCTAGGTGCGTTGGATTTATTAGCATGCAGGGGGTGAATCACCTAGCGACTAGCATAAATATTCCAGATTTTATGTGTGCTGGCTAAGCAAAGACAAGTTCACCGTAGCCACCCACCTTAGCGATGATTCGCCTCGGTAGAGCGATACGTCAAGCGAGCCTCTGAAAGCCTAAGCTGAATTCCTGTAGGGGCAAGTCTGGATATCCTTTGCTTCTTGATCGAGGCAAAGCGGGTCGGGACAGTTGCACTTTCGCCGTTTGAGACGGCAGTCCGCTTGAGCAGAACGGGGTGTTACACATTAAAGGTCGTGTGCTGACCTGGTTTCAGTGTATGTATCTTGAATTTCTACAAGTTTGCCCTCAATAGACGGCCTATATCTCTGTCTGTAAAACCCCTAATCCTAAAAACCGCATTAACTTTTTTTTAAATAATTAATAATTAAATTAGAGTAATTATGAGCTAATTAGGAGAAATAGATTTTATTTAAATTTTATTTTAGGTGTTTGTGAATTTAGAAAATTTATGGAGCCGGTATAAATTTTTCTTAATTTATTTCATGTAGAAGACCCTTTGGCCAGTTGCTAGCTTAATGGTATGCATTAATACAAATTCTAGATTTTTTTATGTATATATATATATATATATATATATATATATATATTAGAAAAGAAAAAGAAAGAAAAAGAATTTAAAATAAAAAAAGAAAAGGAAAAAGAAAAAGAAAAAGAAAAGAAAAATAATTAAACTTCTTATTGGATCCCTAATACCTATCTACCCGCAACCCACTATATCCTACCCAAATCCTAAACCCATTACTATATTACACCCACCCGCACCTTTGCAAAAAAAAAAAAAAATAGCAACAGCCATATAGCCAACCCCGCGCGCGTGAAGACCCCCCCTCCGCTCGTTATATATATATATATATATATATATATATATATATATATATATATATATATATATATATATATATAATGATGGAGCAACCAAAACCCTAACCCTAATTCACCCTACTCTCATCTCCTCTCAAACGAGACTGCGCCGCCCAGCCAAGCCGCCTCCAGCCGCCTGGAACCGACCCCGACGACCGCGACCTCGAGCATAACCCCGCACACTGTAATTTGGACAGCGAAGTAGCCCTGTTCAGGCTCTATTTTTTGTCACCTCGCTCAACCAAACTCGACCTCGTCTTCACCGGTATGTTTACCACTTTACGCTCTTCAATATCTGTATGATAGTTGACCACGAACAGCTCGTAACCCTAGACGAAAACAACGTCCAAATTGACGAAAAAAGAATACTTTTGGGTATCGCAGAAAACTGCGGTGACCACCTATGTTCCCGGATTCGTATCTCCCACCACAGAGATCCGAATTTGATTTTTTTTTTGGTATGCGGAGACCACTTGACCTATTTTAATTTTTGTTAATTACATTAATTTGTTAACTGCTGTATGTAGAATTAAATTCGTTGAAAAACCCCGAAAACATACTTTTTCCATATTTCCAAAAATTGTGAAACAGAGCGCGTCCCGCCGTGTACCAAGTGTACCAAAAGGTGGACGCAGCGTACCTGGATACGTGAGATTTTACGGAAACTGATTCGGACGCGTGTGCACGTCAGAATCAGCCCGTATCCGCGGACAATCCCCATGTCGTAACTTTTGCGAAAGTCCTGCACATTTTGTGCACGCTCGTCAGATTACAACGAAACTTGTGCCACTGGACTCGTGGTAATGCGCTGGTCCTGTGACCCAATTTTTACGCAATTCTGAGATAGTTGACCAAGTCGCCAATTGGCGGGCCCTATGGTTGACTTTTTGGGAGAATTTGTGTTCGGCTCATCGGAATCCAAAATTGGATGTACCGTTGAGTTCATATTGACGTTTATGATTGGTTTGACCTATAATTTTGTCCTATTTAGAGACCTTTATCTCTGGCACGCTTTTCGGTGCAAAGTGGGCCACATGTGGACCCCGCTTTGACCCAAAATTACCGTTTTGCCCCTGTGTCCAAATTGAACAAAAGGGAAGTGATTTCAAGCTATTTTGCTTATTCTGGGAATATTGGTGATGTCTATTTCAGTATTCGAAGATATTTGTTCTGAGGCCATAGCTTCTGATCCCGTGTGTTGGACTTCTGGACGTTACACTTTACAGCTTTCTTTCCAGGCAAGATACCTTGCCAAATTGCTTACGTTATTTTGCATACTTATTTTATTTCTATATATTTATTGTATTTCTGTATATTTCTTGCATTTGTAGTTTTGTTTCAGTCATTACTATATATTAGATATGTTGACACACACATGACACTTAGTATCATGAGAGGACAATCAATAGGCGTATGGGTTTTAACCACTCTGGTAAACCGTAGTAACTAGCACGCACTATGGTGGTCTTGTCCGATGGTCGCTACCTCCGAGGTATGTCGATTGATGGAGTCACGAGGGTCGCTACCCCCGAGGTATGTCGTCTGATGATGTTCATGGACGTGTGTGTGAGTGTGAGATTTAGATCGAGTAGCCTACCTTTGCCCATACATTAAAAAGTTGTCCTTATTGCATCCATATAGATTATCTTGTACAGCATACTTATATATTTTCAAACATTATGCATGTTTACTGTATTCAAATTGGCTTGCTTCTATGTATCTTGTTACGTCCCTCTGAGGACCTGGTCCCTTTCCAGGTGTCACTGTTCTTGAGTATTCGCAGGAGCGCAGATTCGGATGGTTACATATGTTTCGAGGATGTCTTCTTTTCGAGCCCCGTGGTCTCTAGTTGATATTCTTATATTGTGTTTGTTGTGTTGTACTTATATTGTATTTTCTCTTACATTCGAGTTGGTAGTGGATTTGTTTCTACCCAACTATCATCTTTAGATACTTCTTATTGAGATCTAGTTCTATAGATGTTGGTTATTTATTTATATTGATTTTCTGTGGATGAGACTTAGATTGTATCCTGTGACTTGTGATACATTTTATACCACTTGTGGATTTGATATTCATATTATAGCGTACGTATGGGTTATGGTTTCCATATATTGGAGTTGCCATATCCATGCGGCTGGCATGCTTACGTGACCTAGTCCTATGTATTTTGGGACTGGGGCATGACACTGTCCATAAACTTAGGTGAGTTCCTTTTAAGAGAGTCTAATATTTTCTCGCATAAAATATTACGCTTCTGTGCGATGTTACGCCGCTGTGACATGACTCACAACCAAGGTTAACTACCTCTTGTGGTGTCACCCACTGTAGCATGAGATCACCGACCTCTTAGTAATGCTGTACTATATCCCAGTATAAAGCCATGCGCTTTCATGCGGTGCTTCACCGTTGTGACATGACTCACAGCCGAGGTTAACTACCTCATATGGTGTCACCCACTGTAGTATGAGGTCACCGATCTCTTAGTAGTGCTGTGCTACAAGTCTCTATCTTTTCAGCATTAGGATGTCTTCCTATTTACGGTGCTACTGCCGTTGTGACATGGCTCACGAACGAGGCTTTACATATTTTACCTCATCGTGGTGTCATGCTACTGTAGCATGGAATAAAAGTCCCTTGTAGTGCTGAACTACACGTGCTTCCTATAATGCACGCTGGACATTCATTCTGCCCGAGAACTCATTAAGGTGTCAAAGTCATCCTTACATATGAATTGTTACATAAAACAAAAAAGTAGACTACAGTGGTTTTGGGTACGTATCCCACATTGTCCATAAGGAATATCCACTGTACCTGATATTTTTCTAGTTAGTGGTCCTCCCTTGAAAAAAAAACTAGATGCCTAGTAGATTTCTCTTTGAACTAATGGCATAAAACTTAATGGTAGGATTACAAAGACACAATATCAGAGGTCCCTTAAGCCCATTCTACCTGCTGTGTCTTCGACTAGCTGGCGCTTGAGACCTTCAGTGAACGAATCTGCTAAGTTCTCCTGACTTTGAACATCCACCACTGCAATGACACCAGTCTTGATGAGATTGTTCAGTTCTCTGTGCCAAAGTCGCACAGTTCTTTTTTTCATTAAAAAGATTATTAGATGCCACTGCTGCTGCTGTCTCATTATCGTACTATATCGGTACAGCCAGAATCTGCGCACCAAGCTTTGAAAGATCGTACATGAGGTTCCGAAGCCACTCTATTTTATCTGCTACAGCTGCAAGTGCATATAACTCAAACTCCATTGATGAGTGTAAGAGCATAGTATACTTTTTTGACTTTCACGATATAACAGCTCCACCTATTGAGAAAATATATCCTCATGTGGATCTCTCGCTCTCTTTTTTTGAGCTCCAACTAGCATCACTGAAGCCTTCTACCACGACTGGATCTTCGCTGTAGAAAAGTGCAAACTTCTGAGTCTTCTTAAGGTATCTCATCACCCTCTTCACAGCTTTCCAATGTTTAACACCTGGGTTACTTGTGGATCTGCTCAACATCCCCACAACAAAAGTAATATCAGGCCTAGTGACATTTGTAGCACACCTCAAGCTCCCATTGACGCTAGAATACTCTAGATGTCTGACACTTTTTCCTGGGTTAGGCTTAAGTTTTTTATCACACCTATATGGAGTATCGATCCTTGGAAGACCCTGATATCCATAGCGTGTGAGTATCTTCTCCATGTAGTGAGCTTGTGATAGAGCATGCCTAGCTTCCGTATGGATTATTTTAATCCTAAGGATGATATCTGCATCTCCCATGTCATTCATACTAAATTTAGATGAGAGAAACATCTTTGTTCTAGTGACACATTCTTCATCCGTGCCTAGGATTAACATATCGTCCACATAGAGACAAACGATGACACCTCTATCCAAACTTCTTGTGCCACAATTTGGGAGTTTGCTTCAGACCATACAAAGATTTTACCAGTTTGCATACTTTGTCTTCAAGACCTTTGACGATAAATCCTTCTAGCTGCTGCATGTAAATCTTCTCAGTCAGTTCACCATTCAGAAATATTGTCTTGATGTCCATCTGACGAATTATCATTCTGTGAATAGCACCTAGAGCAATCAGTATCCTGATAGTAGTCATCTGTGCAATGAGAGCATATGTGTCAAAGTAATCAATCTCCTACATCTGAGAAATCTCCTTGGCAACTAGCCTAGCCTTGAACTTGTTAACAGTTCTGTCTGCTTTCATTTTCTTCTTAAAGATTCACTTGCATCTGATGGTTTTAGCTCCTTCAGACAAATCGACTAACTTCCATAAATTATTAGAAGTTATCTAGTCAAACTCGTCATAGACAGCCTCTTTCCAGAAAATAACATCTATGGTCTTCATTGCCTGTAAAACCCCTAATATTAAAAACCGTATTAAGTATTTATTTAATTAATTAATTGATTTATAGTATTTATTAGCTAATTAGAAAAAATAGAATTTATTGGATTTTTATTTCTAGGTGGTTGTGCAATAGATGAATTATGGAGCAACGGTAATTTTACCTTAATTATTTCCATGTAGGAGACCTTGTGGACAGTTGATAGATTAATTGTATGCACTAAAATAAATTTCTCAAATTTATATATATATATATATATATATATATATATATATATATATATATATATATATATATATACAAAGTTTATTAAATTAAATAGAAAAGAAAAGAAATAGAAAAAAAGAAGAAATAAAATTAGAAAGAATTAGAAAAGAATTGAATAAGAAAAAGAAAAGGAATAAAAGAAATAAAAATAAAATGAATTAAAACCCTAACTTAAACCCTAACTCAATAGCCCCTATACCCAAACCCACTATTAAAACCCTACCCGCTAAGCATCCCCAGACACAGCTAACCCTTTCCCCGTGCGCGGCCCAACATGAGACCCTGTTTCCTCACCCGCTCCCTCTTTCTCGATTTATATATATATGTAATATATAACTCATAAAACCTAACCCTACTATAATCTCGACACACCGCCTCCAGCCTTGACACCACCCCAGAGCCACCGTACCGCCGGAGCCGTTCACCGTGTCGCCGTTCGCACGCACACCCGCGACAGAAAGTACACGGCAGCGAAGCTGTGTTCATACCTCGTTTTCTGTACCATCGCTCGACCAAACTCGACCCCATCTTCACCGGTATGATCCTCACCTATCCCTCTCTAAATTTCGTAGATTTTTTCCCATCGTTCAACGCTAAACCCTAGGTAAAAATTGACGCCAAGTCGAGGAAAAATGGCCACTTTTAATTCCAAAAAAACTGTTGTAACCATCAATGTTTACGGACTCGTATCTCCCACCAAAGAGATCCGAACTTAGAAATTCCTTTTGTTATGTGAAGACCACCTAAACTAAATTATTTTCTGTTAATTATATTATTTTATTTGATGATGTATGCAGAATTAAATTAAGATAAAAACCCATAAAAACCTATTTTTCTAACTTCCAAAATTTGCGATACGGAACGCGTCCCGCCAAACGGGACCACCCCGTCGTGTACCAATTGTACCAAAAGGTGCGCATGGTGTAACCAGACGTGTAAATTTTTGCGAAAACTAATTTGGACGCGTGTGCACGTCGGAATTACTCCGTATCCGCAAAAAGTCTCCGTATCGTGACTTTTGCAAATTATTGCACCATTTAGCGTACGCTCGTCAGAACACGACGAAACTTGCGCCATTGGATTCATAATATCACGCTAGTCCTATGACTCAAGTTTTACGCAATTCTGAGACAGTTGACCAAGCCGCCTATTTGCGAGCCCCACGGTTGACTTTTTGGGCGAATTTGTGTTCGGCTCACCGAAATCCAAAATTGGATGTACCGTTGAGTTTGTATTGACTTTTAGAATTGGTTTGACCTATAATTTGTCCCATTTAGATATCTTTACCCCTGGCACACTTTTTGGTGCAAAGTGGGCCACAAGTGGACCCCACTTTGACCCAAAAATACCGTTTTGCCCCTGTGTCCAAATTGGACGAAAGGGTAGTATTTTCTAGATATCTCGCTTATTCTGGAAAAGTTGGTGATATTTATTTCAGCATCTGGAGACGTTCATTCTGAGGCCGTAGTTTCTGATCCTATGTGCTTGACTCCTGGACGTTATACTTTACAGCTTCCTTACCAGGCAAGATATCTTGCCAAATTGCTTACAGTACTTTGCATGCTTATTATATTTCTGTATATTTATTGTATTTATGTATATTTATTACATGTGTAGTTTCTTTCAGTCATTACTATATATTAGATATGTTGACACACACTTGACACCTAGTATCATGAGAGGATAACATTAGGCGTATGGGCTATAACCACTCTGGTAAACCATAGTATCTAGCATGCACTATGGTAGTGTGTCGCGCTGGTCGCTACCCCCGAGGTATGTCAATTTCTGATGTCCCCTGACGTGTGTGTCAGTTGTGAGATTTAGATCGAGTATCCTACCCATGCCCATACGTCGAATTTTTTTTCTCATTATGCGTTTCATATAGATTGTCTTGTACATCGTACTTATATATTTTTTTATCTATATTGCATGTTTACTGTATTCAAATTGGCATACTTCTATGTATCTTGTTACGTCCCTCTGAGAACCTGGTCCCTTTCCAGGTGTAGATGTTCATGACTATTCGTAGGAGCACGGATTAGGACTTACTACTTATCTCTTCCGAGGAGGCCTTACCTTCTGAGCATCAGTGATTATCTCTAGCGAGGGATTGCTTCGCTGATACACTTCTATCATCACCTTATTTTATATTAGAGATTTTATATCCCTCTCTCATTTTAGTATTGGTATAGTCATTGGTAGTAGATTTGTCTCCACCCGACTATTAGTTTTGGATTATTCAGACTCATTATTCTAGTTTAGTTATTTCTTTTTTGTGACTTGTTGTGTGGATGAGATTTAGTATATCGGTGACTTGTAACAATATTTATACCACATGTGAGTTTATATTCATATTACAACGTACATGTGTATTATGGTATCCATATATTGGAGTTGTTATATACATACGGCTGGCATGCTTACGTGTTCCTAGTCCTACATATTTTGGGACTGGGGCATGACTATTTTTGTGGTGGCCCATGCAGTTCAAGAGCATATTGTCTCGGTTACGTCACTGTACCGAGCAAGCCTGCGCATAGGATTAGAATATAGGATCTCATCCACTTATTTATCACCTCCCTTGATTTTATTTCACATTCTCATTTGATTGCTTGCATTGCATCTTGCTTGATCCCTTCTCAACGTCAATCTTATCTTTTCTTTCGTGCCTGATAGGGGTTAGGAAGGTTCCTTGTACCAGGTATATACACTATATTATTTAATTATACTATTAGTTAAATCCTTGTAAGTTGGATAGTATGCCTCATAACCTAGTAACACATAGTCCTGTTGACTCATTAATGAAATATAAATGAATGACACTAACTATAGGCTTGCATAAGAAGATAGTGGTTATCTAGACTATAGAAATTTAGTGTTTATCTAGATTGTAGAACTTAGAGGCCCATAAACCCATTTGGTTGACTTTAGGCATAGACAAGAAATTAGTATGGCAACTGTAGAGGCACACACCGATCTTCTTGGTGAACTTAAATTATTCTGTACTTTCCTCCATCATAATCAAGCGTACATATATTTTTTTTTACTACCTCGACTTATGCTGCTATTATAGCCTCGTTTTGCAAGCTTATTCTTTTATTGAGCTTGTTCATGACACATGTATTATTGGAGGCCCACACTAATATATTGTCTAAATCAGAATTGGTGTATTATGGTCTGATCAACCATAGTGCGCTTGGTTCGATCTTTGTATCCCTAGTTTATGTGGATTGAGATATAGGAGACTCAACTTGTTAGACGAATATACTTGCCCTCTAGATTGGTCAGAGCATATCGTGTCAGGTACATGACTATTCTGATGTGAATATGTGAATATGTGAATATGAATTTATCCAAAATAAGATTTCAATCCACAACTATCTTGGCAACTCCCTTTCAAATTCTCTAATTCTTTTGAATCCCGTACTTGTATTCTATCACCTCCTCCTTGAATTCTTTATTGTTGTTTTCTGTCTTTCCCTATTTCGGAAAGACGAACGTTCATGCTTAGTATAAGTTTGATACACGAATAGTACTGGATATATCCAATAGGCTGAGCACTCATAATGACAAATAAGAGAGTGCAGGCACAAGAAGTCGTAGATACAGGTGCGACCTTTAGTTATATTTGTCATTGCATACTCATGACCCCCTTTGTGACCCGAGATCTTAGGTGCATAGTAGACATAGAATTATATATAAGGTAGTTTAGCAGATATGAGGATGTATTGATATTCTACCCAGATGGCATACACGCAATGATAATAGATGTCACGCATAGCAGTAGTAGTATTCTCTTCCTATAACCATCTCGCCCTCTTTGGTGGCTCATCTTCTCTTCTTTATCCATTCCGTATCTCGTGCTTAACTCTTCCTATCATAGTCGTATCCTTTTATGCCATTATGAATTGTTTGAATTACTTCAACCTCACCCTTATTTTGTTAGTTAAAAACATAAATGTTTTAGTAATAATTAATAACTAAAGGATGAGTTCTTAATAATAGCCCTTATGTATATGACCTATAGCAATATCTGTATCCTTTTATTATTTAAAAAAACTATGTATAGCATCCCTTAGGCTAATAGAAATTTGTTTGACTGTTTGAATTAGTTCATACTTCCAATAGTTTTATAAAGCTAGTTAAGACCTTAATTGTTACCCTAAAACCTAGACTAAACCTAGGAAGAGTTGAAGGCACTTGTTACGAACTGACAACTATGATAAATCGCTGGCAAAGTAGCGACAGACCGTTGTAGTAGAGTAGTCGAAGTAATTACAGACATATTGGTCAGGTGGCATGGTAGTATTAGACTACGATACTTGACGGTTACAAAAAAGAATTATGGTTGTGTGATTCAAGACAAGTACCCCAAGATTCTCGACCCAATAAATATATTCGTCTTACAACCTAGACAATAGCCTCAAGAGATTGGGACTACTAGTAGAACTCTTGTAAGTTGGGTAGTGTAGATGAGTTAGAAATAAAATAATGTATGGATAATAAATGAGTAAGTATTAGAATGATAGACCATGACTTTAGGAAGCACTGCTAGATAGCAATATAGTGTAATAGCTATAGTGATTATTATGAATATGGGTTAGTGTCAATTTCGAGGACAAATTTTTATAAGTTGGATACAATGTAAAACCCCTAATCTTAAAAATCGTATTAAGTATTTGATTAATTATTTAATTGATTTATAGTATTTATTAGCTAATTAGAAGAAATAAAATTTATTGGATTTTTATTTTTAGGTGCTTGTGCAATAGATGAATTATGGAGCAACGCGTAATTTTACCTTAATTATTTCCATGTAGGAGACCTTGTGGACAGTTGATAGATTAATTGTAAGCACTAAAATAAATTCCAAAAATTATATATATATATATATATATATATATATATATATATATATATATATATATAAAGTTTATTAAATTAAATAGAAAACAAATAGAAAAGAAAAAGAATAAGAAATGAATTAGAAAAGAATTGAATAAGAAAATAAAGGAATAAAAGAAATAAAAATAAAATGAATTAAAAACCTAACTTAAACCCTAACCCAAAAGCCCCTATACCCAAACCCGCTATTAAAACCCTACCCGCTAAGCATCCCAGCCCCAGCCAACCCTTTCCCCGCGCGCGGCCCAGCAGGAGACCCTGTTTCCTCACCCGCTCCCTCTTTCTCGGTTATATATATATATATATATATATATATATATATATATATATATATATATATATATATATATATATATATATATATATATATGTAATATATAACTCATAAACCCTAACACTACTCTAAT
Source organism: Iris macrosiphon (assembly GCA_036927795.1). NCBI lineage: Eukaryota > Viridiplantae > Streptophyta > Magnoliopsida > Asparagales > Iridaceae > Iris > Iris macrosiphon. The sequence continues at coordinate 318,809,601 of JAYESA010000005.1, read as the reverse complement.
CTCGACACCACCGCCGCCAGCCTTGACACCACCCCAGAGCCGCCGCACCGCCGGAGCCGTTCACCGCGTCGCTGTTCGCGCGCACACCCGCGACAACAAGTACACGGCAACGAAGCTGTGTTCACGCCTCATTTTCTACACCATCGCTCGACCAAAATTGATCCCGTCTTCATCGGTATGATCCTCACCTATCCCTCTCTAAATTTCGTAGATTTTTTTCCATCGTTCAGCGCTAAACCCTATGTAAAAATCGACGCCAAGTCAAGGAAAAATTACCACTTTTAATTCCAGAAATATTATTGTAACAATCAATGTTTACAAACTCGTATCTCCCACCACAGAGATTCGAACTTAAAAATTTCTTTTGCTATGTGAAGACCACCTTACCTAGATTATTTTCTGTCCATTCTATTATTTTATTTGATGCTGTATGCAGAATTAAATTAGGATAAAAACCCATAAAAATCTGTTTTTCCAACTTCCAAAATTTGCGATACGGAGCACGATCCTCCAAACGGGACCACTCCGTCGCGTACAATTGCACCAAAAGGTGCGCATGGTATAACCAGACGTGTGGACTTTCGCAAAAACTGATTCAGACGCGTGTGCGCCTCAAAATCACTCAGTATCCGCAAAAAGTTCCCGTATCACGACTTTTACAAAATACTGCACCATTTAGTGTACGCTCGTCAGAACGCGACAAAACTTATGCCATTGGATTAATGATATCACGCTGGTCTTGTGACCCAAGTTTCACACAATTTTGACACAGTTGACTAAGCCACCAATTTGCGGGCCCCACGGTTGACTTTTTGGGGGAATTTGTGTTCGGCACATCGGAATCCAAAATTGGACGTACCATTGAGTTCGTATTGACGTTTAGAATTGGTTTAACTTATAATTTATTCTATTTAGAGACCTTTACTCCTGGCATACTTTTCGGTGCAAAGTGGGCCACATGTGGACCCCGCTTTGACCCGAAATTACTATTTTGCTCCTGTGTCCAAATTGGACGAAAGGGTAGTATTTTCTAGCTATCTCGCTTATTCTGGGAATATTGGTGATGTTTATTTTAGCATCTGGAGATGTTCATTCTGAGATCGTAGTTTCTGATCCTGTGTGCTTGACTCCTGGACGTTACACTTTGCAGCTTCCTTGCCAGGCAAGATACCTTGCCAAATTGCTTACAGTACTTTGCATGCTTATTATATTTTTGTATATTTATTAGATTTCTGTATATTTATTGCATGTGTAGTTTTTTTCAGTCATTACTATAGATTAGATATGTTGACACACACTTGACCCCTAGTATAATGAGAGGACAATCATTAGGAGCATGGGCTATAACCACTCTGGTAAACTGTAGTATCTAGCACGCACTACGGTAGTGTGTCGCGCTGGTCGCTATCCCCGAGGTATATCGATTTCTGGTATCGCGCTGGTCGCTACCCTCGAGGTATGTCGATTTCTGATGTCCCCTGACGTTTGTGTGAGTTGTGAGATTTAGATCGAGTAGCCTACCCATGCCCATACGTCAAAAAGTTGTCCTCATTATGCATTTTATATAAATTGTCTTGTACATCGTACTTATATTTTTTTTGTCTATATTGCATGTTTACTGTATTCAAATTGACATGCTTTTATGTATCTTGTTACGTCCCTCTGAGGACTTGGTCCCTTTCCAGGTGTAGAAGTTCATAACTATTTGCAGGAGCACGGATCAGGACTTACTACTTATCTCTTCCGAGGAGGCCTTACCTTCTGAGCATCAGTGTTTGTCTCTAGCGAGGGATCACTTTGCTGATATACTTCTATCATCACCTTATTTTATATTGGAGATTTTATATCCCTCTCTCATTTTAGTATTGGTATAGACATTGGTAGTGGATTTGTCTCCACCCGACTATTAGTTTTGGATTGTTCAGACTCATTATTCTAGTTTAGTTATTTCTTTTTTGTGACTTATTGTGTGGATGAGATTTAGTATATCGGTAAATTATGACAATATTTATACCATATGTGAGTTTATATTCATATTACAACATACGTGTGTATTATGGTATCCATATATTGGAGTTTCCATATACATACAGCTGGTATGCTTACGTGTTCCTAGTCCTACATATTTTGGGACTGGGGCGTGATATTGCCTCATCATAGGTAAGCAGATCAACTTCCATATGATCGATAAAAAATTCTTGTCCGAAGTCTTTCGACCTCCTCACTCGCTTTACCCTCGGCCCAGCAGGTTCTGGTTCAAATATTGTCTCATCAACAACAAATTATTCTTGGACTACTTCTCTCTGAGAGGCACTTGCCTCTTCTGTACTAGCAACATTCTACGGAACATCCGCGAGAATAACATTCTTGTGCCTAGAAAAATTGTCTTCAAAGAATTTTGCATTGCGAGCTTCTATGATATGATTCAATTCGATATCAAGGAACCTTCGAACATCACTCTTATCAGCATAGTCCAGAAATATGGTCTTCGTAGTTCTCGTGCCCAGCTTCTGAATCTTGTGGTTTGGAAGCTTCACATAAGCCAGACACCCCCACATACGAATGATATTCAAGTTGGGTCTGACATTGAACAAGAGTTTATGAGGAGTAATGTCAGATGTCGTGAACGGTACTCTATTCAGAATAAACGTAGCTGTAAGTACTGCTTCTCTCCAGAAGCACTTTGGATATCTTTCAGCGTCATGTTCTTCCTTTCTGCTACACCATTAGATTGGAGAGAATACATAGTAGTTGTTTCGTTGAAAATTCTATGTTCTTTGCAGAACGATGCAAATTCTAAGGAACGATATTCTCTGCCTCGATCACTTTTGAATTTTTTGAGTTGTTAACCGGTTTGACGTTCTGCTTCAGCCTTGAAGTCCTTGAACTTATCGAACGCTTTTCCTTTCAACTTAAGAAGATATACAAATGCTTACTTCAAAAAATCATCAATGAAAGTGATAAAATACTTTATTCTGGCCTTTGTGAAGAATTGCTCGAAGGTAGAATCGTACTTGGCGAATAGCTTCTTCTTAGAGCACACGTGGAAAGATACACTAGTGTCCACCTACCAGTCAGTATCCATGCCATGTAACTCAACCTGCACAATCATAGCAACTAGGTTAAGCTCACTTTCGGTTTAGGCTTCGACCTGCAGTTGCTCTTGTAGTGACCCTTCTTGCCACAGTTGTAGCACGTCACATCAGTCTTCGACTTTGGCTTGAATTGAGCCGACTTCACCTTCAGTTGGTTGAAGTCCTTCTTCTTCTTCTTGTAAAGAACTTTTTGCTTCTCTTTAAAGTTACAAGCATATACCATGTTAGCCTTAGCCAACTATTTGGATAAGGAGTGCAACTTAAGTTGCCCTTTGGCTTCATCTTCAATGTAAATCCAGTGAAGAAGATCTTTGAGCTGGATCTCCATCTTCTTACGGTATATGTCAGTATTGAACTTGATCCAGCCTGGAGGAAGCTTGGTGACAACAGCCCCCACCATGAACTTGTATTCCTACTTCATGCCCTCTTCCTCCAGTTTATGCTGCATCTTCAGAAGTTCTTTGACTTGAGATAACATCACCTTCCCATCCTTAAATTTTAAAGTGTAGAACTTCTCGACGAGATAGATTTTGGATATTTTCTTGTCAGTTTTGTAGTGCTTCTCAAGAGATTCTTAGACATCGCTTATCTTCTCCTTCTTGTTGTAGGAATCTGCCATCGAGTTGTCCATAGCATTGAGAATCAACAACCTTCAGAGGTCATTATATTTCTTCTACTTAGAGTGTGTGTCCTGCGCCACACCAACTGTAAGCTCTCCCCCATCTTCGGGAATGGTAGGTTCATGATCAACCAACACATAAGCAACTATAACAGGATAAAGATTCAAGGAGATCTCCCTCTTCCAAATGTTATAGTGTTCGCCATAAAACTTCTCAAGCTTGTGAAAGCTAGTATCGAGAAGGTTTGAGTGGTAGTCCATTCTAACTCAGATCTTGCCTTGAGATTGTTAGTCCCGAAGTCAAATCAAAGTAGACGAGGTCCACACTGTAGAGTCTCACTCAAGAGTTTATCTTCTAAAAAACTTGGTGCACTGTGAGTCACTCGAGAGCACCTCTACAGTGACACACAACTCTATAACAGCACTAAACCACAAACATGTTACAAACTAACGATCCAAATAAAATATAAATATAACAAGAATTTAGAAAATCGTTCTTCTCTTTACATTTGCAGATGCTACAATGAGAAGGAACGGGAACAAGAAAAAAAATAAAGAATGAAACTCCTTGCTGGGGTGATCAAAACCACCGGAGCTCAAGGTAAGATTCGCGCTATACAACAAACTGCCCCCAGGATACAACAAGTCCACACAAAAACTTTTGAAACTTCTTGGTCACCTTCGGATCACTCGAAAATACTTTGTGGAAGGGTGCTCACTGCTCTGGTGCTCTCAATTTTTCCTCATCTCTGAAAGAAAGAGAAGCTCCTCTATAATAGAGGAGAACAACACATATGCTGCATGAGAAAGCTCAAGGCCGCATATGTGCTATCCGATACCATACTGCATGCTTTACAATAGATGCTTGCATTGCTGGAGCCGCATGCATTACAGCCGGTCATACTGCATAGCATAATGCTATCAAACGCCGCCAAGCACCGAATGCAACAGCTACTGTGCATAGACACCCTTGCACCGCATACGTTGAATAATCCGGATGGTATGGATAACCATGTGCCATATACGCCACCAACAACTGATCTTGTCCCCTCCATATGCGACTCACTCATAAAAGCTCTTTGTCCGCTTAGCTCCAAGCCACATAGCATCTGGACGCATAGCTCCTGGTCACATAGCGCCTGGCCGCATAGCTCTAGGCCGCATAGCACCTGGACGTATAACACCATGAAGCATGCGTCCGAGCAAGCAACCGTGCATGCAACTCGTGCATAAAATGAGCGTATGAGCGCCATGAGACGATGCTGACATACTAAGTGCAAAGTGCGCCAACAAAGTGCCATTTTGCGCCCTTGACCCCGAGTAAAATTCGCTAAGCCCCTTCGGGGCTTAGCTCCTAAAGAAAACTTCCCAAATATGGTGAAAAAAATTAAGACTATCATAAATGGGTTCACACTTAATCCCTCTAGGAAAGTCAACCCACATGGGCCACAACCCCATGTGCATTACCAATACTAAGCAACGCAATATATTGAGATATACACATTAGTGGTTTTCCAATGTGGGACTAAAACTCCCAAAGGAAAGTAAAAAATACCAACACTAACAAAAACACATCTAGAAGAAGTTGGAGCAGCAATACCTGCTGTACTATAATCTGTAGTGCCCCGTTCCCCTATTTGGGGAGCGCGGATAAGAAATACTTGGTATCGTTCGATCGAAAAAGATTGAATCAAGATTCTATCCTCGTTATTGGTTGGTTTCTTTGGAATCAGGTCCCATATTCAACGGATCGTGTCTCAAGGAAGGACTCAGCGGCAGAGTCGAGAGGGGCCTTTCCGTTGCGCTGGTTTTCCTTGCCCGTTTTCGATGCCGCTTGGTTGCTTTCTTGTTGGTTTTGTGACTTGCGTTTTCTTGAACGGTTTTAATGGATTTAATTATTTTTGTTCTTAGGATTTTTTATTTTGTATCAAATCTTTGAAGACCGAAGCAGGAGATATTGATCATCTGTTGGTGCATGTAGGTGATCGGGTAGGCGACGCGCAAGTGGAGTCTTGAAGTTCTCTCCTTTTCTCTCCTATTTCACTAACTTGTGAGTGGCTTTACTTTGATTAGCTCCCTTCTTCCAAGTCTTCGCCCTAAATAGATTGACTCATTTGTGCATTCCGACCAAACGATACCAAAACAATAAAATTGAGTCAGAATAAAGAAGAAGAAGACTTAAAACACTAATAATGCTTGTCACATAGAAATACAAATGACCACATTGATGCGTGCATGTCCGTTATACATATAGCCATCTTGTGTCAGTTATAGTTAGAACTTATTTATCTATAACTATTCATGTATGGTGCAAAAGGGAGAAATGTGATCATTATGCAAGTAGCTTAGACTACGGGAAACGCATGAAGTTTATTTACTTATATTGCTTGAATATGTGTTTCAATTGATATCTTAGTCGGTTATGGAGGCATGGTCTTGGATAACTTGTATACAAGGGATGTCGTTCTACGAACGGTCGCTGGGGCACTGGGACTGTTTCGCCCCGGGTAGAACAATTTGCTACTGTAGTCCTAGCATTGGATGGATCCGTACGTCCTACAAGGGCTAGCTACTCGAGGAAGAATGGCAGCCGACCCATCCCTAGTCCGACCAAGTAATTGATATATATATTTAAAATGTGCAAACTAACTATGTCTTTGTAGCAGGAAAGGTCATGGTAAGTTGTATAGGTGGTTCAGACGATACAGGTAAAGTCACCGAGCGGTGGCACATTTGGTTATGTCATTTTATTCTATCATATTCATAGAATTGAGCTAAGGAAGATAGAAATATCACATAATAAAAATGTTGCATGCTTATATGAATTCGTTATAGATTTTGGTAAGTTGGGTTAGCTCGCCCTCACCGGTACTCTTTGAAGTACTGACTCTCGTTGCAGTAGGTTCCCCGAGCAAAGGCGACGCGGCGAGAAGCTGAAGCTTTTTCTAACCCTTCTTGAATCAAGACGCGTTCATGTCGTGACTTTTGGGAGTTCCAGTACATAAGAAAGAAAGGAGCTCGCTCTCACTTTTAGAAGCCACTAGACGATGGTGTTGACTCGCACCCAGGGTGTTTTGTGCTTTTAAAATATTAGTAAAGGATGTAATGTATGGATCGGCTATCTTATTTTGGGTCCAAGTTATAAGCCCTTGTGGCATTGTTAATACTTTTTGGGTCAAGAGTCTGTAACCAGATGTTTATTATCAATAAAAAAAACTTTTCTATGCCTCATATGTGTGTTATCTTATTTACGTACTCTGTTGTATGTGTTCTAAAAGTATATCATTATGCCTAGGTCTTGTGCACGTGCGCCTTATGCGTGCACGACATCATATCCGGGGTACGATTATCGACCTAGCAAAATCGGGACATGACATATTGGTATCAGAGTATAGCTTCAGATTCTTTGACCTTTGTGTCAGAAAAGTTTCTTGAAATGACCCTGTCCCTCTCAGTTGAACCTTTGAATTCGCTTGGCCAAAATTAGATGCATTACATACAGTGAGTCCATAATATATTTTTGAGACTGATATAAGTTACTTTTCTTTGAAGGAACAACCTCAGAGTTGGGTGCACAAGCGTAGATGGTGGCGCAAGTACATGGGAGTAGTTTCGGCATATCGGGCAGCTCAGAAAGTCCAACTGCTGCACCCTGTGTTGATCCGTTCGAACGAATGATGCGTTTGATGAAAACATAACAGAGACAGCTAAACTATGACATAATCAATTCGAGTCTCGGATTGAGGCTTAATTTCTGGCGCAGCGGACTCAGGCCAAAATACAGCAGAAGCAAATGGATACCTTACAAACGATTATGATGACGCTAGTCGCCAGCAACCATTCTGCATCATCGACCGCCGTGGCAGCGCCAGTTGTAGCCGATATTGCGGGACCTCAAGACTCCCCGGAACCTCTACTCTCAGATGATAAGGATCCTATCCTGTAAATATCAGAGTTCAAAAAGATATGTCATGCTACCTTCTAGGGGACGGAGGATCCCTCCGTGGTATTGGACTGACTGGTTGAGTTGGAAGACCACTTCGAAGTGCTTCACATGGACGAAACCAAGAGAGTAGCTTGCGTCCAGCTTCAGCTCCGTTTAAATGCCCACGATTGGTGGGATGTGCACAAATAAGCTTTATTGAGTGATGGTGGTAGGACGAATATCTCTTGGTCCGTGTTCAGCAAAGCCTTCGAGGAGGAGTACCTTCCACCCGCCGTCCGCCATGAGAAGGAGGATAAATTTATATATCTGCAGCTTGGCGATATGACAGTACGACAGTACGCCTCAGAATTCAACAGGCTTATAAAATTGGCTAAGTCTCACGTCTATGATGCCGATGTAATGCCCCGTTCCGCATCGGCAATATATATCAAGGTTAGTGAGCAAAATTTTATTCTCTGATTCTTGCATGCCTTAATAATAAATCGAAATTTTTGCTTGCATGTTTTCATAAGAGAATAATAGAACCTACCTTGCATGCTAATAAACGAACTCACCTAGCTTGTCTTTGAAACGAACAAGTCTGCTTAACTAAGAGATCCTGAAATGCTTGTCTAAAAGTATGTGTTTGCATGAATATGTTTTACTATCTCCTATGCTCCAAGAGAACCATATCGTGTGCCTGAATGTGTTCAAAAGATAAGGCAGCTTGCCCCGTAACAACAAAATATCGTCTGATGGTTCGTCTCATCTGCATACTAGAGCTTATTTGATAGTGTTTTATGCATTCGCATTGGTCGAAAAATGGCTATTGGTGGAGAGCTAAACTGCATGTGTCACAGCTGCTACAGAGATAGTGGAAAGCAACCATGAGTCACAGCTGCCAATAGCATCAGATAAATGTGTCATTGGTATGCTGGACCAACAGCTACCGATCCTAAGATACTCGGGGACCGTACTGCATATAAGCTAGTTCATTGTGTTGGCTTGGATAGAGGACTGCCCCTAAGTTGTGCATGTGTGTCTAGATATGCATTTGTCCCTAGAGTCTCACAAGATACGCTGTGCACACCCTGAAACAGAACAATCGGCTTATCTTGCTTATTTAATATGAAAATCTATTTTCTAAAGATGTTTCCAAAGCAATGTAATTTGATTTCATTCTATGCTGCATATAACGAACATAGGTAAAACTAGAAAGATTACTAGTAATATAATATTTTATAATATGATTACTTAGTATTGGTTTTAGTGAATTCTTGCTTCTGTTCAGTTGTTTATATCTCACCAGTAATTATAAAAGTGCTGACCCACCAACAGTTTACTTTCTTGCAGGTACTGGATCGTCCGAGGGAGCGATAGGCGTGCCTTAATCCCCAAGACCCAAAAATTTTGGTTTCGATTGCCTTGAGTTACTATCGTATAAAGAGGCATAATGTATGGAATGATGCCTTACTAAACAGAGAAACCCGAGTCCCTCGAATTGTACCGAATACTCAGTTGGCTAAATGCATTGCATTACAACAAAGTTCCTTCGCTGCTTACTCGATTGATGCGATGATACCCAAACAAACTCTAAAGATGTTGCCTTGTGCAGGCGTAACCCCCGGCTCACACGGCATCATGTCCCAGTATCAAACGGGCCATACGATACCCCGGTGGGAGGCACCGAGGCAAGGTAATTCGCGTCCGGTGCGCCGAGCTACGGTGATGCACGTCCAGTCCTCGTGGTCCCGGCGGGGGAAGTGGTGGTCTGGGCAGCCCTCGGGGCCAGGGCGTGATAGAATAGTATCAGAGCGGAATCAATTTTTGGCCCAAATCCATTACTATGACTCTGAGATTTGCTCGATATGGTATTGCAATAGAGTATTCCATACAATAAGTCCATAGATATTCTCAAAGTATAAATGTTTTCTGGACTTGATTTGCTTGATTGTTTCGATTGAGTACGGTGAGGGATGAGGACTATTGCTGCTCGGAATATCGAGAAGTTTATCCTTGAAGTTTCGAGGATAAAACTTTTTGTTGGTGGATAAGTATGTAATGCCCCACTCCGCGTCGACATTATGTATCAAGGTGAGTGGGCAGAACTTTGTTCTCTGATTCTTGCACGCCTTAATAATAAATCTGAGTTTTTGCTTGAATATTTTCATAAGAGAATGATAGAACCTACCTTGCATGCTAATAAACGAACTCACCTTGCTTGTCTTTGAAATAAACAAGTCTGCTTAACTAAGAGATCCTGAAATACTTGTCTAAAAGTATGTGTTTGCATGAACATGTTTCACTATCGCCTATGCTCCGAGAGAACCATATCGTGCGCCTGAATGTGTTCAAAAGATAAGGCGGCTTGCCTCGCAACAACGAAATATCGTCTGATGGTTTGTCTCATCTTCATACTAGAGTTTATTTGATAGTGTTTCATTCATTCTCATCAGTCGGACAATGGATATTGGTGGATAGCTGAACTGCATGTGTCACGACTGCTACAGAGATAGTGAAAAGCAACCATGAGTCACAGCTGTCAATAGCATCAGATAAATGAGTCATTGGTATGCTGGACCAACAGCTGTCGATCCTGAGATACTCGGAGACCACACTGCATATAAGCTAGTTCATTGTGTTGGCTTGGATAGAGGACTGACCCTAAGATGTGCATGTGTGTCTAGATATGAATTTGTCCCTAGAGTCTCACAAGACACGTTGTGCACACCCTGAAGTAGAATAATCAGCTTGTCTTGCTTATTCAATATGAAACTCTATTTTCTAAAGATGTTTCCAAAGCAATCTAATATGACTCCATTCTATGCTCTATGTAACGAACATAGGTAAAACTAGAAAGATCACTAGTAATGTAATATTTTATAATATGATTACTTAGTATTGATTTTAGTGAATGCTTGCTTATGTTCAGTTGTATATATCTCACCAGTACTTACAAAAGTGCTGACCCGCCAAAAGTTTACTTGCTTGCAGGTACTAGATCGTCCGAGGGAGCGATAGGCGTGCCTCAATCCCCAGGACCCAAAAATTCTGGTTTCGATTACCTCGAGTTGCTATCGTATAAAAGGGGCATAATGTATGGAACGATGCCTTGCTAAACAGGGAAACCCAAGTCCCTCGAATTATCCCGAATACTCTGTTGGCTAAATGCATTGTATTACAACAATGTCCCTCCACTGCTTACTCGATTAATGCGATAATAGCCAAACAAACTCTAACGATGTTGCCTTGTGTGGGCGCAACCCCAGGCTCGTACGATATTACGTTCCGGTATCAAACGGGCCATATGGTACCCCATTGGGAGGTGCCGAGATACGGTAATTCGCATCCGGTACGCCGAGGCACGGTGATGCGGGTCCGGTCCTCATGGTCCAGGCGGGGTAAGCGGTGGTCCGGGCGGCCCTCGGTGTTGGGGCATGACAGCCAAGACTCGTGCACGAAGATTTGAGATAAGACTGCGACCTTTAATTCGTACCCATATCATTGTCCCCTATTACTGAACCATGCGAGAATCTTTAAAACACGCCCTCTTCCTCGAACCGCAGTACCCCCAGTTTGTACCGGCACTGTGCAAAATCTCGATCACAAGCGTCCTAACAACACATGGGGTAACAACGTGCCCAAGTGCTCCAATAATGGCGGTAATCAGGGTGCACACCCAGGGAAGGGTAGCGAACTCGTTTGTCACCGATGTAATCGAACTGGACACATCGCTATAAACTGTCGAGTATTTAATGGATAATGCTTTAAATGCGATCGCCAGGGGCATATGGCAGCGAACTGTCGGGCTGGTGGACCAAACCAGCAACAATAATAGAACCATGCGCCTCAAGATCAGGGGCAAGTACTTCGAGCGAATCAGACGGTACCGCAGAACACTCAAGGCCGAGTCTTTGCTCTGACTCAGGATGAGGCACTCGTATCAAAAACGATAGTGTCAGGTATATTACTCTTCAATGATGTACCTGCTCGAGTATTGTTTGATTCTGGTACAACACATAGTTTTTTTGCGACGGATTTTGCCGTCGAAAACACATTTTCTATGACACTGCTAGGCCTAAACCTTAGCATCTGTACTCCATCATGTGTTGATTTGCCGGCTCACTTAGTCTGTCGTGAAGGTAAAATTTATATCGGGGGAAGAAAATTATCACTTGATGCGATAGTTCTAGATTTAGGGGACTACAACATCATTCTGGGTATGGATTGGCTTGGCGCTTGCTCAGCTACTATTGATTGTGCGGAAAAAAAGTTGTATTTTGTCTTCCTGGCAAGATCGAATTTTGCTATTCGTACAGTCCACAGTCAAAAGCGTCGAATGCCTGCATGGTGATTTCAGTAATATCTACTCGACGGATGATTCACTCCGGCTGTAAAGGGTACTTGGTGTCCGTTCGAGATACTCAACAAGATTACACAAACATTGAGTCTATTCCTGTTGTGACAGATTTTTCTGATGTGTTTCCAGACGAGTTGTCCGACATGCCACCTGATCGAGAGATAGAGTTCACTATTGACATATTTCCAAAAATTTGACCAATTTCTAAGACTCTGTATCGAATGGACCCAACAGATCTGAAGGAGTTAAAGATTCAGTTGCAAGAATTGCTAGATCGTAGGTACATCCGTCCGATTATGTCTACATATGGTGTGCCTGTGTTGTTTGTTAAGAAAAAAGATAGCTCGATGCAGCTCTACATCGACTATCGAGAATTGAATAAAGCTACTGTCCGAAATAAGTATCCCCTTCCCAGGATAGATGATCTCTTTGATCAGTTACAAGCTGCAATGGTGTTCTCGAAAATTGATCTCCGTTCGGGTTACCATCAGCTCAAGAATAAGCCGGACGATGTGCCAAAATCAGCCTTTCGCACTTGCTATGGCCACTATGAGTTTTTGGTAATGCCATTCATATTGACCAATGCCCCTGCTGCCTTTATGGATTTAATGAACCGTGTGTTCCGGCCGTATCTCGATAGCTTTTTAGTAGTGTTCATCGATGATATCTTGGTATACTCGAAGAATGGGGAGGAGCATGCAGAGCACTTACAGACCATGTTACAGACCCTTCGGGACAACAAGTTATATGCAAAACTGAGTAAGTGCGAATTCTGGCTGAGCAGTGTATCTTTTCTCGGGCATATCATTTCTGCGGGAGACATTTCAGTCGATCCAAGAAAAGTTGGGGCCATCGTCCAGTGGAAGCGACCTGCATCCATCAGTGAGATTTAAAGCTTCCTCGGGCTAGCGGGCTAATACAGGCGGTTCGTAAAAGATTTTTCTAAACTAGCATCACCTCTGACTCGTCTCATACAGAAGGGAGTCACGTTTGAGTGGTCTGTCGACTGCGAAAGATCGTTTGAAGAGTTAAAGCATCGCCTCACCTCTGCCCTATTACTTGCACTACCAGATGAGACCTCGGGATTTCATATCTTCAGCGATGCGTCAGGGCAGGGCTTAGGGTGTGTACTTATGCAAGATGATAGGGTGATAGCCTATGCATCTAGACAGCTGAAAAAGCACGAAAAGAATTATCCTACGCATGATCTGGAACTAGCGACAATTGTGTTCGGGCTAAAGTTGTGGCGACACTAACTTTATGGAGTGCCTTGCCGAATTTATACTGATCACAAGAGTTTGAAGTACTTATTCACCCAAGCGGATCTGAACCTACAACAGCGAAGTTGGCTAGAGTTGATAAAGGATTATGACTTGACGATAGACTATACACCTGTCAAGGGAAATATGGTAGCGGATGCGTTGAATCGGGTCTTTATGGGATCCATGTCCGTTGATAGCAGGTTACAAAGGGAATTAGAAGAGTTGGGCATCGAACTCCGAATTCGATATCTCGACGCGTGGGTTGCTCAGATATAATTTGTACCTAACCTGAAAGAGAGGGTCACATCTACTCAGAGGGACGACCCATTCCTTAGAAAAATATGCGAGCAGATTATAGCGGGGAAGGCGAAAGACTTTGCAGTAGATGAGAATGGAGTGTTACGAGTGAAGGGAATGCTATGTGTCCCCAATGACTCAGAACTCAAAAAGGAGATCCTTGCGGAAGCTTACTATACAGCCTATACGATCCATCCCGGGAGCACAAAAATGTATAAAGATCTCCGCACTATCTTCTGGTGGCACGGCATGAAGAAAGATATGGCACTCTTTGTGTTGAAATGCATAACCTGTCAGAGGATGAAAGCAGAGCATCAGAGGCCGTGCGGAGAAATACAGAATCTTGCTATCCCAGAATGAAAGTGGAAGCACATAAGCATAGACTTTATTATTGGCCTGCCAAGGACACAATGGAAGAACAACGTAATCTGGGTCATCGTCGACCGCTTAACCAAGTCTACACACTTTATTGCCATTAAAAGTACTTGGAGCACCGATCGCCTTGCCCAGACCTACCTTGAATAGATAGTTCGGCTGCACGGAGTGCCAGTTTCCATAGTATCAGATCGGGATGGACGGTTCATCTCACGTTTTTGGGAAAGCCTTCAGTCATCGATGGAGATTAAGTTGAAGTTCAGCTCAGCCTATCATCCTCAAATAGAAGGCCAAATAGAATGGATGAATCAGGTACTAGAAGATATGCTGCACCTCTGCATAATCGATTCGAAGCCAAGTTGGGACGTCTATCTGCCGCTGGCCAAATTTGCATACAATAACAGTTATCAGTCCATCATCCAAATAGCTCCATACGAGACTTTGTATGGGCGGAAGTGTAGGTCACTGATCTGCTAAGATAAAGTTGGAGAACGGTAAATCCTTGGGCCAGAACTGGTTGAACAAACAGTCCAAAATGTTTTGTTGATTCGAGAACGATTAAAGGTAGCACAAAGCCAGCAGAAGAGCTATGCCGATATTTGTCGTGGCCCCCTTGAGTTCCAAGAGGGTGACCACGTGTTTTTAAAGATCTCGCCCATGCGAGGAGTTACAAGATTTAGGGTAAAAAGGAATTTACGTCCGAGATTTGTTGGCCCGTTCAAAATTCTCAGACGAGTCACTTCAGTTGCCTATCAAATTGCTTTGCCAACAGTCCTATCAAAATTGCATAATATTTTCCATGTGTCACAGCTTTAAAAGTATGTGCATGACCCAAACCACGTAGTAGACTTCGGTCAGCTGGATCTGCAGGCGAACTTATCGTACGTCGAAGAGCCCATTCAGATTTTGGATCGAAAAGAAAAGGAATTACGTAATCAGGCAGTCTCGTTAGTGCGTGTTCTGTGGCGGAACCACTCGGTCGAAGAATCGACCTAGGAACTCGAATCTGACATGAGGGAAAAGTTTCTCTCATTATTCCTTAGGGGTAGGTTCTATTCCTAAGTTTAGAGGATGAAACTTTCTGTTGGATGGTTATGATGTAGTGCCCCGTTCCCCCTATTCGGGGAGCGCAGCTAAGAAATACTTGGTATCGTTCGACCGGGACAGATTGAATCAAGATTCTATCCTTGTTATGAATTGGTTTCTTCGGAATCAGGTCCCGTATTCAACGGATCATGCTTTAAGGAAGGACTCAGAGGAAGAGTTAAGAGGAACCTTTCCGTTGTGCTGGTTTTCTTTGCCCGTTTTTGATGCCGCTTGGTTGCTTTCTTGTTGGTTTTGTGACTTACGTTTTCTTGAACGATTTCAATGGATTTCATTATTTTCGTTCTTAGGATTTGTTATTTCATATCGAACCTTTGAAGACCAAAGCAGGAGATATTGATCATCTGTTGGTGCGTGCAGGTGATCGGGTAGGCGGCACGCAAGCAGAGTCTTGAAGTTCTCTCATTTTTTCCCCTATTTTATCAACTTGTGAGTGGCTTTACTTTAATTATCTCCCTTCTTCCAAGTCTTTGCCCTAAATAGATTGACTCATTTGTGCATTCCGATCAAACGATACCAAAACAATAAAATTGAGTCAGAATAAAGAAGAAGACTAGAAACACTAATAATGCTTGTCACACAGAAATCCAAACGATCATATTAATGCGTGCATGTCCGTTATACATATAGCCATTTTGTGTCAGTTGTAGTTAGAACTTATTTATCTATAACTGTTCATATATGGTACAAAAAGGAGAAATGTGATCATTATGCAAGTAGCTTAGACTACGGAAAACGCATGAAGTTTATTTACTTATATTGCTTGAATATGTGTTTCAATTGATATCTTAGTTGGTTGTGGAGGCATGGTCTTGGACAACTTGTATACAAGGGATGTCGTTCTACGAACGGTTGCCAGGACACTGGGACCGCTTTGTCCCGGGTATAACAATTTGCTAGTGTAGTCCTAGCATTGGATCGGTCTGTGCGTCCGCCAAGGGCTAGCTACCCGAGGCAGAATGGCAGCCGACCCATCCCTAGTCCGACCAAGTGATTGCTATGTATATTTAAACTTTGCAAACTAACTATGTATTCGTGGCAGGGAAGGTCATGGTAAGTTGTACAGGTGGTTCAGACGGTACGGGTAAAGTCACCGAGCGGTGACACATTTGGTTATATCATTTTATTCTATCATATTCATAGAATTGAACTAAGGCAAGATAGAAATCATATAATAAAAATATTACATGCTCATATGAATTAGTTATAGATTTTGGTAAGTTGGGTTAGCTCGCCCTCACCGGTACTCTTTGAAGTACTGACCCTCGTTGCATCAGGTTCCCCTAGCCAAGGCGACGCGGCAAGGAGCTGAAGCTTTTTTCAACCCTTCCTGAATTATGGCGCGTTCGTGTCCTGAATTTTGGGAGTTCTAGTACATAAGCAAGAAATGAGCTCGCTCTCACTTTTGGAAGCTACTAGACGATGGTGCTGACTCACACCCAAGGTATTTTGTGCTTTTGAAATATTAGTAAAGGATTTAATGTATGGATTGACTATCTTATTTTGTGTCCAAGTTGTAAGCCCGTGCGGCATCGTTACAACTTTTGGGTCAAGAGTCTGTAACCAGATGTTCATTATCAATAATTTTTTTTCTATGCCTCGTATGTGTATTATCTTATTTACATACTCTGTTGTATTTGTTCTAAAAGTATATCATTATGCCTAGGCCTTGTGCACACGCGCCTTACACATGCACGATATCACGCCTGGGAGACTATTATCGACTTAGCAAAATCGGGACGTGACATAAACTTGGCCGGCTAATCAGTAGAAATTTGCTTCATTTATTAACTAAACAACAAAATTCCCTTTAGGATGGGGTACCCATTCAGCTTCCAACAAAATTTTCTGGACGTGTCCAAGTCCATTACAATAGAATCAATGACGAGATTTACTGGAAAAACCAAGTGGGGAGGTTCTGTTGGCGTAGTGGGCCTAAATTTTGTTGTTAAGGAGACCTAGGAGCCTTAGCTTGAATAACTAAGCTTGAAACTTCTGTTTATGCTTTCTTTATACTCTCTTGTTGAGACAAACCTATAGTCAAGATTGACTTGGAGGATATTGTTTGTGCATTCCAAACATTTACTCCTATAGACCGGGTATGGGCGTCAAAAAATGTTTGGGCACGCACATTTCCCGCTGTACCTTTCCTTGTCGATAATATATTGCACACTCCAACTCGTCCTGCAGCACACCCAGGAAATCCATCCTACCCTTGGTAAGAGGATGATTGAGTTACACTTATCCAGAACCTCTAGGACTATCACCCGGTATCCCGATATATGAACTATAACCTGTACTACTATTCACAAGACAGGGAATGCTCGAGGTTTGGAGGTACTGTGAACATGGCATAGGGGAACAATTGAAGTAAACATTCCAGTTCATAGGGCGGGACTGAATGTGGTGTTCGTAATTAACTCGGGGCAGGTATCAGCAGAGTAACCGATACGCTGATGAACTAGGTATTTTAGTGATGCTTTTCTGGTGCTACTTCTAGCAATCATTGTCTTTGTTTTGTTTTATTCTGTTCTTTACTCAAAAATTTGGGGATTAGGTGGAGTTTCTTTTCTGAGCGTTTGTCATAGAAAAAAATTCCAGGTTCGTAAAATCTAACGATTTTTTTGCTTTGGAAGCTGATGGATTAGGATCCTATTTGTTGGGATCCAGTCTGAATTTGGTGAATTTTGGAGTCCAAATATAGTAAAAAAATTTACATGATAAAATTTAAAAATTTATATTAAATGTAAGATTTGATTAGATTTTACATTTGTATCAAATATTTTATTTGACCATATTTGGACGTCCATAATTGGTGTTAGGCTATTTTGGTAGAATATGATTCTTATTTTAAGGTTTTCTATTTAAAAAAAATCTTATTATGACCTAAAATATAATTTCTTATCCTATAAATATAGGAGAAGGGTGGAGGCACAAAGCATAGCACAAGTTAGAGATTCAGGGTGCTCGTCCACAAGAAATCTAAGAGAAAGTCCGTGCTTTGCTCTTAGGACTTCTCCATCCAAGATAGAAGGAAGAAAGAGATCTGATCGAGGATTCGTCGCCTTCACTCAGGAAGATTTCTACGAGTTGGTGACTAATTTCATTTGTAATATCTTTCTTCTTCATCTTGAGTATGGTGAGAAAATTGAATCTATTAGGGCAAATGGTTCAATATTGATTCTTTCAATATTGTAATTTTACCTGAGTTATAAAGGTTAAGATTTGTCTAGGGGACATAGTCACCGCCATATACTTGTCTTTATCTGTTCTTGTTGTTCGTTAGATAGGGGTTGGTTATCTCTAGTAGATTGGCCTAAAGTTTCTGCTATTGTCGCTCTCAGACACGGTGTCGGAATGCTTGTAGGGCATGTCTGATTCTCAATATTTGGTATCAGAGCTACTGGTTTTGGTTCTGGCAACTATGTCTTCGGAGCAGATGAACATTCATATGATCACCCTCACATGGGATAATTGGACAATTTGGAAGCTAAGGATGGAGGATCTACTCTGGTGCAAGGACTTGCATGGTCCATTGGAGGGCGACAACGCTAAGCCATCGGATAAAGCTGCTGAAAACTAAAAATGACTGGATCGGAAGGCCATTGGATTCATCCGCCAATGGCTAGACGACTCGGTATTTTACCATATATCCATTGAGAGTTCGGCAAAAGCATTGTGGGAGAAGCTGTATTTGCTGTACGCAAGAAAGACGGCTGAAACAAGACTTGGTTTTGGTAGGGAGACTGGTGGATGATGGATTTCACAGTTTATTTAGGAACAAAGATTGAATGATTACGAAGGTTTCCCAATAGCTGGCTTGAGGAGATTTATGTTATGGCATGTACAGGCTTAAGCCGCTGAGTTGTATAGGCATGCCACAGACATCAGATAGAGGCTCGAGGGGTATTCGCAGGAGTTGGATCATCGAAAACTTTCTGAGGAGGGGCTTCAAGATAATTATAGGATTACGGAGGATTCAGTTCGTCTAGAGAATGATGATGAGCCAAAGATTGATGGTCAGTATGTCGGTCCCATGACAGCTGATTGGTCTCCAAGTGGGGGTTGCTTCATGGATATGATTTTGGCGACATATGGTTTGCCAAAGCTTCACGAAGCGATATTGGTTTTAGCAGTTCGAGGTCAGGGAATCAAGGTTTACAGCAAACTCAATCTGAGGCGGGAGCGTCACCATTCACGCAGTTCCGAAAGAGATGTGGGTCATCGACGACATACAAAGTGCGTGATGTTCTGCTCGAGGACGCATGTGTATGGGGGAGCTTCAAGTTCAGACATGAAGGTGGACAGATTTAGGAGTTTGAATATCTGGAGAATCGTACCGTCCGCTTGGTTGGGCCAGGCAAGGGTGAAGAAGCTTGTCGGAACGTTAACACATTTCGGTAGAAGACAAAAGTCGGGGACAGGCAGCCAGGACTCATGGTGAGGCTGATAGTCAGAGACTTTGGTCTCAGCCATGTCATTGATGTCGACAAGATTCCAGTGGTACGAAAGGTGCTACGGATGATAGCTAGCGTCGACGTGGCGATCGAGAAGCTGGAGACGAAGGAAGATGCAAAGCAACTCGGAGGATCGAAGATCGGTGGCATGGGATGACAAACATGGAGTCCAGTTGAGAAGCCATGGGGTCAACATCCTCTCATCAGACATAAGGGGGAGATTGTTGGGGTCCAGTCTGGATTTGGTAAATTTTGGAGCCCAAATATGGTCAAAGATTTAATTTGATATAATTTAGAAATCTACATTAAATGTAAGATTTTATTAGATTTTAAATTTGTATCAAATATTTAATTTGATAATATTTGGACGTCCATAATTGGTGTTGGACTATTTTAGATGGAATATGATTCTTATTTTAAGGTTTTCTATTTAGGAAATCATATTATGACATAAAATATAATTTCTTATGAGGGTGGAGGCACAAAGCATAGCACAAGTTAGAGATTCGGGGTGCTCGTCCACAGAAAATCTAAGAAAAAGTCCGTATTTTGCTATTAGGACTTAGCCATCCAAGATAGAAGGAAGAAAGTGATCTGATCGATGAGTCATCGTCTTCGCTTAGGGAGACTGCTACGGGTTGGTGAGTGTAAACACCCAAATTTTTCAAGAAATTGAAAAATAAATTTTCGAGAAATTTTTATAATTTTTAAATAATTAAAATAAATATTTTCTGGTATTAAATAAATTTTGGAGATTTTATTAAATATTAAAATATTATGAAAATAATATTTTTGAGTATAAAATAAATAATTAGACATAGTATAATTTTTTTGGAATTTATTAGGCCCAGAAACTATTTTTTTTAAAGACCTAAAAATAAAGTTTTTAAATAAACTAACCTGAACCGGATTGAACCAACCAACTTGAACCGAACCAACCGGCTTAAACCATAAATAAAATGAACCGGACCAATCCCTAGCGGGTCGGATTTACACCCGACCTGCTGACCCGCCAACCCGACCCGAAACTACTGCTACGGTAACCCAACCCCAAACCCCTGACGACCCGACTTCCCCCGCCCGTTCGACTTCTCCTCTCCGCCGCCGCCGTGCCCGATCGCCTCCCGGTCGTTTCCCCGCCGCCTCTTCATCTCCTCCAACTCCCTGCCGACCTTTCCCCTCCCAGTAACCGCCAAGGTGGCTCCCCTATAAAACCCCTTCACCAACCGGCACCCTCTCCGACATCCGCCGTGACCCCCGGCCACTGCCACATTCTCCGCCACCCGACCAAGAGCTCCCCTCCGGTGACACCTTCGCCCGTATCCCCACAGCAGCCGCCAACCCCAGAAGCTGAGCATCCGTTGACTGGCCGAGCAGCGCCGTAGCCGCGTCACGCTACCGCGTGTAAACGCAGAATAGTAATTTTTGACCTCTATTCAGGTAGAAATTTCTTTCTCCTCGCTGTCTCATTTTTCGAATAGACTGTTATGACATGTTCGCTACGTGACCCTCTCAAAATCCGTACAAATTGTTCGGGATATCGCGTCCTGTGTCGGTCATAAATCGTGACGCAAAATCAGAAAAATAATTCCTATTTTCTGAAAATTCAAAATTGGTCCCGAACTCCCCGGTTCACGATCATTTTGTGTGTAACCTGTTAACTGATTCTAAAATTCACCTAAACAGTAATTTAGACCGTATAACCTACTTTTAAAACCCTATTTTAGTTTATTTTATTGTGCTGTAATTTGTAATTAATTCGCAGGTAAAATTGACCAAAAACTTGGTTAAATAAAATCTAATTTTTCGGAACTGGGTGCGTCCCACTTGGTCGTGTGCGAATTTTACCAAAAGGTGCGCACCGTTAATACGAACGTGTAAAATTTCACAAAAGTTGATTTTGATGTGCGTGCATACCGAAATCAACACGTATCCGTCGACAACGCCCCATATCGGCCCTGTTCTGAAACTTATTGTAATTTTGTGTGTGCTTGTCGTTTCAAAACAAAATTTGCGCCATCGGACTCGTAGCATTACACTGGTCCTGTGACCCAAGTTTGGTTCAATTCTGAGAACGTTGACAAAATCTCGTATCGTGGGCCCCATGGCTCCACTTGACGGGCAATTTTGTGATTGGCTCATCAGAATCTAGTTCTGGATATTCTGTTGGGTTTGTATCATCGTTCTGGACTTGGAAACACTAAGTTTGATAAATTTGGAGAACATTGTCTCTGGCACATTTTTTGGTGCGAAGTGGGCCACATGTAGACCCCGTTTTGACCAGAAACTGTCAATTTTGTCCCTGTGTTCAAATTGAACTTATGGACAGAAATTTTTAGCTATTTCATATATTCTGAACATGATGGTAGTGTTTATTTTAGCATTCAGAGGAGTACTTGAAGATCCCGCTGATACCGTGTTGGAATTCAAATCCCAGGCAAGTGTACCTTGCCAATCTTGTAGTACTTGCTTTACATTATTCCTTAATTTATTTATATGATGTATCTGTTCAACCTAGGACCGTGTGACATTACTTAATGTACGAATAAGATTCGGGTGTCAACACCGTATGCGGAGTTGTGTAATGTTACCTAGAGATTGATATCGTGATCCTATACATTTTCGTGCTTGCATTATCAAGTACGTTATACCATAGGACACTTGACACTGTTCATGAGACAGAATCTTTCTGAGATATTCATGGTGATTCTATATAGGTTACAGGATTCGTGACATAGACATTACATATGCTTAGCTATCATTATGACTCGCTGCATTAGTTAGAGGTCATAATCTTGCGTGTCATGGACATAAGACGTCGTGGACATGAGATATGTTATTACATTGGGTGGGAAGAGACACACAGGCTACAGGCTAATTATATATATATATATATATATATTATTATGAGGCTTTAGACTCTATATCAGAGCTAGGCACATTACGTGATATTACTGCTACCGGCTCCCCGACACCGAGCTTGTAGCGGTCTCAGCCTGAGTCTAGTGATGCTATCATTTGCATATCACTTATCTGGTTACATAGTTTACCCTATTGATTCATTTATTATTGTATTGTATTTACTTTGGCTTGAGTTATTCTTGTACCTTGCTATATCCCCTGAGGACCTGGATCCAGATTATGTCCCCAGGTTTAGTAGAGAAGATCTATCCCGAGGTGTACGGAACATGAGCATACATTGGAGCAGTACCAGTACCAAAAGACGAGGTGATCGCTGAGAAATTCTCCTGAGTATCTGGTTATTATACTCAGTTATTTCTATTGTTGGACTCTTATTTTCTGTCTATTAAATTGCTGTATCAAACTCATTTTTAGATTGTTCCCCGAGATATATTTTATTGAGACTTGATGTTGCTTTATATTTCATATAGATTGTATTTATTTCTGTGGATGAGATTAGTAGCATAGACCTTTATTGTTATTTTACAGCTTAAGTACACCCTAATGGGTCCATTAAATTAGGTTTGCCCATTGGAGTGTGCTGCTGGCCATTGCCACATGGCTAGTCCCTCGATATTTTGGGACTGGGGTGTGACATGATTTTTTGGTGGCCCATGCAGGTCTACAACTAAATTAATTCAATTTCAACTAAGGAACCGAGCAAGCCTGCGAAAAGAATAGGATAAATTTTAGAATCTCATCCACTTTATTGAATCGTTCTTGATCTCTATATCGGATTCGAATTTTTGGACTTGCATTCTGCCTTAATTTCTCTGTGCGCCTCTTATAGTTTATTTTGGATGCAGAGTAATGGATCCACCATCAAGCGACGAGACTCCTACAGGAATACTACAGGGTGTTATGGTTACCTATGAAGAAGAAGCGACACCAGTGGGTGAAGGTATATTAACACCACAAAGCAGTCAAGAAAATTAGCATGCTTCTAGATTTCGGCGATATGACATTCTACCTCCGCCACAGTTTACTCCATTAATGCCCGTATTCCTACAAGGGCAGGCTATGGACGGACATCAGATATTCCAAATGATCTATGCAATGTTGCAAGCCCAAAAGTAGATTCAACAAGAGGCTCTGCTTCACGAGGCAGAGAACTTAAGGAACAGCCTAGTAATCACACTGGAGCAGGCGAATCTACCAGTACGACGGCCATCGACGGGCTCTATCACCAATTTTTGCCAGCTGAAGCCCCGTAACTTTTCTGGCAAGGAGGAGCCCACTGAAGTTCATGAGTGGCTCACAAATACTCATCACCAATTAGAAGCAGCTGAGCTTCCAAGGGAACGTTGGATGACTGCCATTCGGATGCAGTTGATGGGCAATGCACATCATTGGTGGCTATCTGAGGAGAGAAGGCTCAGACCAGACCGAGTCACTTAGGAAGAGTTCTCTAGATTCTTTCAGGAGATATACATTCCATCTATTTCTCGATCAGAACTTTGTGACAAGTTCAATCGTCCCACCCAAGACAGTATGACAGTGGAAGAGTACAATGCAAAATTTATTCATCTGAGTTGCTTTGTCCCTTCCCTGATCCTGACAGAAGAGGAGAAGGCTGAGAAGTTCTTCAACGGACTAAACTTTGAGCTACAGAGATTGATCGGATCCATTGTACCTACTTCATACACGGATGTCCTTGCTGCAGCCCAACGAATGGAACGTGTTACCAGGAGAGAGTCCAGCCTGAAGCGGCCTTTCATGTCAGCACCAGCCAGAGCACCAAATAGAGAAGTTGCAAAGAGGCCTCACATACACCAACCACCAGAGGGAGCTATATCCAAATCCTTAACCCTTCCTACTTGTCACTATTGTGGCAAGGTAGGCCATATTGAGAAGGAGTGTAGACGTAAATTAGAATTATGTTTAGCTTGCGGATCCAGTCAGCATTCAGTGAGAGAATTTGCTGAGCATTGAGAAGGATCACCAATGGTAAACCGACAAGCTCTACCAGCACCAGGAGGATATCAACCGAGCCCACACTTGGCACCACGAGCAGCACTCTTCCAGCAAGCCCAATAGCAGCAGAGGGCACCTCCACAAGGACGCGGACAAGCTTTTGTGATGATAATGGAGGACGTGCAGACTTGCGGAGTAGCAAATATGCGTAAGATTTAAGTTATACTTAGCTATCTATTCCTAGCATTGCTTTAACACGTGCCTGTTAATTCATTTTCTTAGCCTTAAACCTAGTAATTTTGAACTTATTAATAATTGATAACCTAGTTTTTCTAAGCTGTATTTTTCTTTGCTCTAATCAGAATTCTTTACTCTTGAATTACCTAACTTTCATTTGTCTATGGACATACTTTATTCCTTCCCTATGTGTTTTGCTTAACCCTCATCCTACGATTTTTCTTTGGTCATGATTCTTTGATTGTATCGTGCTTCGAACATTTCTTGCAACTGTGTCATCTCTTCTAACCGGCTATGCTTTCTTAATTGCGAGAATGTAATTTTTAAGGAGGGTAGATTGTAAACACCCAAATTTTTCAAGAAATTAAAAAATTAATTTTTAGAAATTTTCTGTGATTTTTAAATAATTAAAATAAATATTTTTTGGTATTAAATAAATTTTTGCAATTTTATTAAATATTAAAATATTATGAAAATAATATTTTTGAGTGTAAAATAAATAATTAGACATAGTGTAATTTTTTTGGAATTTATTGGGCCCAGAAACTATTTTTTTAAAGACCTAAAAACAAAGTTTTTAAATAAACCAACCTGAACCGGATTGAACCAACCAACTTGAACTGAACCAACCGGTTTAATCCCTAAATAAACCGAACCGGACCAACCCCTAGCGAGTCAGATTCAGACCCGAACCGCTGACTCGCCAACCCGAAACCCGACCGGAAACTACTGCTACAGTTACCTAACCCCAAACCCCTGACGACCCAACCTCTCCCGCCCGTTCGACTTTCCCTCTCCGCCGCCGCCGCGTCCGATCGCCTCCCGACCGTTTCCCCGCCGCCTCTTCATCTCCTCCAACCGCCGACTGACCAATTCCCCACCGACCTTTCCCCTCCCGCTAACTGCCAATGTTTCCCCTATAAAACCCCTTCAACCACCGGCACCCTCTCCGACATCCGTCGTGACCCCCAGCTACTGCAACATCCTCCGCCACCTGACCCCGAGCTCCCATCCGGTGATGCCTCCACCCATCTTCCAGCAACAGCCGCCGACCCCAGCAGCTGAGCAGCCGCTGACTGGCCGAGCATCGCCGTAGCCGCGTCGCATCACCGCTTGTAAACGCAGAATAGTGATTTTCAGCCTCTGTTCAGGTAGAAATTTCTCTCTCCTCGCTATCTCATTTTTCAAACAGACTGTTGTAACATGTTCGCTACATGACCCTCTCGAAAATCGTGTAAATCGTTCGGGATATCGCGTCCTGTGTCGGTCGTAAATCGTGACGCAAAATTAGAAAAATAATCCATATTTTCTGAAAATTCAGAAATTGGTCCCAAACTCCCCGGTTCATGACCGTTTTGCGTTAACCTGTTAACTGATTCTAAAATTCACCTAAACAGTAATTTAGACCGTATAACCTAGTTTTGAAACCCTATTTTATATTATTTTATTGTGTTGTAGTTTGTAATTAATTTGCGGGTGAAATTGACCAAAAACTTTTTTAAATAAAATCCAATTTTTCTCAGAACTGGGTGCGATCTGCTAAACGAGGCAACTTGGTCGTGTACAAATTTTACCAAAAGGTGCGCACCGTTAATACAGACGTGTAGGATTTTGCAGAAGTTGATTTGGATGTGCGTGCACACCGGAATCAACATGTATCCGTCGACAACGCCCCGTATCGGCCCTGTTCTGAAACTTGTTGTAACTTAATGTGTGCTCATCGTTTCGAAACAAAACTTGCGCCATCAGACTCGTAGCAATATATTGGTCATGTGACCCAAGTTTGGTTCGATTCTGAGAACGTTGACAAAATTCCGTATCGTTGGCCCCACGGCTCCACTTGACGAGCGATTTTATGATCGGCTCATCGGAATCCAGTTCTGGACATTCTTTTGGATTCATATTATCGTTCTGGACTTGTAGACACTAAGTTTGACGAATTTGGAGAACATTATCTCTAGCACATTTTTTGGTGCGAAGTAGGCTACATGTGGACCTCGCTTTGACCAAAAACTGTCAATTTTGCTCCTGTATCCAAATTAGACTTATGGACAGACAATTTTAGCTATTTTATATCTTCTGAACATGATGGTAGTTTTTATTTCAGCATTCAGAGGAGTACTTGAAGATCTCGCTGATACCTTATTGGAATTCAAATCCCAGACAAGTGTACCTTGCCAATCTTGAAGTACTTGCTTTACATATTCTTTGATTTATTTATATAATGTATCTGTTCAACCTAGGACCGTGTGACATTACTTAACGTTCGAATAAGATTCAGGTGTCAACGCCATACGCAGAGTTGTGTAACGTCACCTATAGATTAATATCGTGACCCTATACATTTTCGTGCTTGTATTATCAAGTACGTCGTACCATAGGACACTTGCCACTGTTCATGAAATATAATCTTCCTGAGATATTCATGGCAATTCTGTATAGGTTACAGGATTCGTGACATAGATATTACATATGTTTAGCTATCATTATGACTCGCTGCATTAGTTAGAGGTCATAATCTTGCGTGTCATGGACATAAGACGTCGTGGACATGAGACGTATGATTACATTGGGTGGGGAGAGACACACAGGCAACAGACTGATTTTATATATATTTATTATTGTGAGGCCGTAGACTCTACATCAGAGCTAGGCACATTACGTGATATTACTGCTACCGGCTCCCCGACACCGAGCTTGTAGCGGTCTTAGCCTGAGTCTAGTGATGCTCTCATTTGCATATCACTTATCTGGTTACATAGTTTACCCTATTGATTCATTTATTATTGTACTGTATTTACATTGGCTTGAGTTATTCTTGTACCTTGCTATGTCCCATGAGGACCTGGATCCAGATTATGTCCCCAGGTTTAGCAGAGGAGATCTACCCCGAGGTGCACGGAACATGAGCATACATTGAAGCAGTACTAGTACCCGAAGACGAGGTGATCGCTGAGGATTTTTCTTGAGTATCTGGTTATTATACTCAGTTATTTCTATTGTTGGACTTTTATTCATGTCTATTGAATTGCTGTATCAAACTCATTATCGAGTTGTTCCCCGAGATATATTTTATTGAGACTTGATGTTGCTTTATATTTCATATAAATTATATTTATTTTTGTGGATGGGATTAGTAGCATAGACCTTTATTGTTATTTTACAGCTTAAGTACACCCTAATGGGTCCATTAAATTGGGTTTGCCCATTGGAGTATGCTGCTGGCCATTGCCACGTGCAGTCCCTCGATATTTTGGGCTGGGACGTGACAGTGAGTGATTTCAATTGTAATATCTTTCTTTTCTTCTTGAGTGTGTTGATGGGGTTGAATCTATTAGGGCGAATGGTTCAACATTGATTTTGTCAATCTTGTAATTTTACTTGAGTTATAAATGTTGAAATTTGTTCAGGTGACATAGTCATCGCCATATACTTGTCTTTATCTGTGCTTGGTGTTCGTTAGACAGGAATTTTTGCTGTGGGATGTAACACCCCGTTCCGCTCAAGCGGACTGCCGATTCAAACGGCAAAAGTGCATGTTCCGACCCGCTTTGCTCAGGCGAGAACACTCGTTTGAGGAAAAGGATATCCAGACTTGTCCCTACAGGGATCCGGCTTAGGCTTCCAGAGGCTCGCTTGACGTATCGCTCGACTGAGGTGAATCATCGCTAAGGTGGGTGGCTACGGTAAACTTGTCTTTGCTTGGCCAGCACACATAAAATATGAAATGATACATGCTAGTCGCTAGGTGAATCATCGCCTGCATGCTAATAAGAATTCAACGCACCTACCTAAGGGAATAATCCCAATATTGTATTATTATGCTAGAATATGGAATTAAAATATTGCTTATATTCAGAACCTCGCATGCTAAGTGCCTTACGGTTTCATCTCTCGGCTTACCTTTGGGTCCGAGCAAACGTGTTGCTATGTTCCTTAGAAACGCATGCTTGCCTGCTTTCAAATGTCTAATATTATTGTATTATTTATGCATTGAGTTGGCCAGGAGACTATCAAATAGTTCTTTTGTGCAATTGAACCTGCAAGTTTCCGGGACCGTTAGGTCACCAAGGCAAATCCTCGAACCAGGGGAATGCATCAAGCAGGAATGAATATTGAATCACACTTGAATGATAATCATGCAAAGTATGCATCTGAATGAGGATCGTGTCAAGTAAGAATGAATCCCAGCTCGTGGAGCATATGCTCGTTCAGAATAAGATTAAGATTCATGATTATCATATCAAGCTATGGAAAAAGATAGACCCTGACCCTGCATTGTCGCGGACAACTTGTGCACAAGGTATGTTATGTTGAGTTCCGCGGATGGTCACCGGGGCACTGGGACCGATCCGATCCGGACGAGACGTATTAGTAGTCGTATGTTATAGGGCAAGGTGTTATGCAGCGGGGCTCGCCACCTGCGTTGTATATCATTCTGTGTCTTGAGACTGTGAACCGTCCATAAATGGCTATGCCAGCGACTTATGTCATATAGATAAGTCATCCTCGCTTAGCGGCTATCCGCGTGCGAATCATTGTATTGCATCAAAGAACAACTGAATACCTGAATGATTGTGTTATAACGACTCTCATGTTTGTATATGCTATGCTTCCTGAATGTTCATATATATGCCCGTGCTCAGATTTATAATGTTTGCCTTGGACAGGGAAGGTAAAATGGTAAGTTGGTAAGTCTCATCGTATTTTCTTTTATGTCGCATTGCCCACTGCCACACGTGTTAGGCTAATCAAATCTTGCATAAAACTGATCCTGAGGCAACTAGAAAGACAACATAATAGTTGGTGCTCGAAACCTATATTACGTGTTTGGATTTGTCGAGCGGGCGAGTAGGCTCCCTACCAGTGCATTCAATGTACTGATAATCCACCAGATCGTTTGCAGGGTGCGGGAGAACCTCGTTCGGTGCGGATGCCTCCTTCGTGTGTGCTAAGGCAAGGAGTTCCTTATGAAGCCTTGGGGCGCTACGTTGGTAACTTAAGCACATATACAAGACATAATGTTGGAACGTCGCCGGAACATTGCCTGCACAATCATTCTATAATTGTAGTCACTTGGCACGCTTTTACTGTTTCAGAGAGAGAGGCTTGAGCGACTTGTAATCTCGGTTATACGCCGCCTGTAACCCTTGTTTATATCAATAAAAAGAGTTACTTTACTTCTACATGTGTTATTCAATGCTTCCGCTATTGTCGACTCAGTGAACTCGTTACCGATCGCCTATGCGTTCATAAACTCCGCTGCACTCGGATAATATGTGCGACTCTGTGGCTTAGAATTCTTACCGCCAGCCAATGGACCACGGCCTTGCACGGGCATGGCTCACGCTCGTGCGGCATGACGCCTGGATGGGTCAAAACGATCGTTCCACGGGAGCTCTGGCACGGTGATACTTGCCTGGCGGGAATGGCCAATTTTGCCTACGGGAGATCGGGACGTGACAGAATGGTATCAGACCAGGCTTCTACGCCTTTGGACTTTATTTCGAATATCTCAGTTTCGAAAGCTCATTCATGGATTATGTGCACGCTCTCTCTCATTGTCCCTAACGGAATATTCCAATAATAAGTTTAAATACTTTCAAAATACAATTTGAATGATATGATTGCTTATATGATATTATGCTGCGAGTGGCCTTTGTGCCAACCTTTGCGAACCCTTAAGACTATCTCTAGTAGCTTGTCCGATTTTACTAACTCTAAGTTTGGTTGAATGCATCTATTCGAGGGATGACTTGAACTTGTGCGCGATCCAAGACTTAAGAAAATATGGAACTTGAGTGCTAAGACTTCGCTATCGCTAAGTTGGTTGGCGTGCATGTGTTTGGAGCGCTACGAATATGTGTACGATCCAGACTAGCGATATGCCGATCTCGAATGCTTGTGCAAGTGAATATCCAAATGAACAAGTACAACGACTTGTGTAGGTTTGCCTCAGCCTTGTATCGTTAAATCAAAATTGATTGAAACGTACTGCTTGTCCTCTGTAAGTCTCGAGGACGAGACTTTTTCTGAGTTGGGTAGGATGTAACACCCCATTCAGCTCAAGCGGACTGCCGATTCAAATAGCAAAAGTGCATGTTCTGACCCACTTTACTCAGGCGAGAACACTCGTTTGAGGCAAAGGATATCCAGACTTGTCCCTACAGGGATCCGGCTTAGGCTTCCAGAGGCTAGCTTGACGTATCGCTCGACCGAGGCGAATCATCGCTAAGGTGGGTGGCTACGGTAAACTTGTCTTTGCTTAGCCAGCACACATAAAATGTGGAATGATACATGCTAGTCGCTAGATGAATCATCCCCTGCATGCTAATAAGAATTCAATGCACCTAGCTAAGGGAATAATCCCAACATTGTATTATTATGCTAGAACATGGAAATGAAATATTGCTTATATTCAGACTTTCGTACGCTAAGTCCCTTACGGTTTCATCTCTCGGCTTACCTTTGGGTACGAGCAAATGTGTTGCTATGTTACTTAGAAACGCATGCTTGCCTGCTTTCATATGTCTAACGTTATTGTATTGTGCATGCATTGAGTTAGCCAGGAGACTATCAAATAGTTCTTCTGTGCAATTGAACTTGCAAGTATCCGGGACCGTTAGGTCACCAAGGCAAATCCCCGAACTAGGGGAATGCATCAAGCAGGAATAAATATTGAATCACACTTGAATGATAATCATGCTATGTATGCATCTGAACGAGGATCGTGTCAAGTAAGAATGAATCCCAGCTCATGGAGCATATGCTCGTTTAGAATAAGATTAAGATTCATGATTATCATATCAAGCTATGAAAAAAGATAGACCCTGACCCTGCATTGTCGCGGACAACTTGTGCACAAGGTATGTTATGTTGAGTTCCGCGGACGGTCACCGGGGCACTGGAATCGATCCGATCCGGATGGGACGTATGAGTAGTCGTATGTCATAGGGCAAGGTGTTATGCAGCAGGGCTCGCCACCTGCGTTGCATATCATTCTGTGTCTTGATACTGTAAACCGTCCATAAATGGCTATGCCAGTGACTTATGTCATATTAATAAGTCATCCTCGCTTAGCGGCTATCCGCGTGCGATTCATTGTATTACATCAAAGAATAACTGAATACCTGAACGATTGTGTTATAACGACTCTCGTGTTTGTATATGCTATGCTTCCTGAATGTTCATATACATGCCCGTGCTCAGATTTATAATGTTTGCCTTGGACAGGAAAGGTAAAATGGTAAGTTGGTAAGTCTTGCCGTGTTTTCTCTCATGTCGCACGGCGCACTGCCACACGTGTTAGGCTAATCAAATCTTGCATAAAACTGATCCTAAGGCAACTAGAAAGACAACATAATAGTTGGTGCACGGAACCTATATTGCGTGTTTGAATTTGTCGAGCGGGCGAGTAGCCTCCCTACCATTTATTCAATGTACTGATAATCCACCGGATCGTTGGCAGGGTGCGGGAGAACCTCGTTCGGTGCGGATGCCTCCTTCGTGGTGCTAAGGCAAGGAGTTTCCTCTGAAGCCTTGGGGCGCTGCGTCCATAACTGAACCACATATACAAGATATAATGTTGGAACATCGCCTGAACATCGCCTGTACAATCATTCCACAATTGTAGCCACTTGGCACACTTTTACTGTTTCAGAGAGAGAGGCTTGAGTGACTTGTAACTCGGCTATACGCCGCCTATAACACTTGTTTATATCAATAAAAAGAGTTGCTTTACTTCTATATGTGTTATTCAATGCTTCCGCTATTGTTGACTCAGTGAACTCGTTACAGATCGCCTATGCGTTCATAAACTCTGCTGCAATCGGATAATATGTTCGACTCTGTGGCTTAGAATTCTTACCGCCAGCCAATGGACCACGGCTTTGCACGGGCGTGGCTCACACTCATGCGGCATCACGCCCGGATGGGTCGAAGCGATCGTTCCATGGAAGCGCTGGCGCGGTGATTATCGCCTAGCGGAAATGGCCGATTTTGCCTGCGGGAGATCGGGGCGTGACAGAATGGTATCAGAGCCAAGCTTCTATGCCTTTGGACTTTATTTCGAATATCTCAGTTTCGAAAGCTCGTTCATGGGTTATGTGCACGCTCTCTCTCATTGTCTCTAACGAAATATTTCAACAATAAGTCTAAATACTTTCAAAATGTGTTTTGAATGATATGATTGCTTGTATGATATTGTACTGCGAGTGGCCTTTGTGCCAACCTGTTCGAACCCTTAAGATTATCACTAGTAGCTTGTTCGATTTCACTAACTCTAAGTTTGGTTGAATGCATCTATTCGAGGGACGCCTTGAACTTGTGCACGATCCAAGACTTAAGAAAATGTGAAACTCGAGTGCTAAGACTTTGCTATAGCTAAGTTGGTTGGCGTGCATGTGTTTGGAGCGCTACGAATATGTGTACGATCCAGACTAGCGATATGCCGATCTCGAATGCTTGTGCAAGTGAATATCCAAATGAACAAGTACAACGACTTGTGTAGGTTTGCCTCATCCTTGTATCGTTAAATCAAAATTGATTGAAACGTACTGCTTGTCCTCAGTAAGTCTCGAGGACGAGACTTTTTCTGAGTTGGGTAGGATGTAACACCCTGTTCCGCTCAAGCGGACTGCCGATTCAAATGGAAAAGTGCATATTCTGACCCGCTTTGCTCAGGCGAGAACACTCATTTAAAGCAAAGGATATCCAGACTTGTCCCTACAGGGATCTGGCATAGGCTTCCAGAGGCTCGCTTGACGTATCGCTCGACCGAGACGAATCATCGCTAAGGTGGGTGGCTACGGTGAACTCGTCTTTGCTTAGCCAGCACATATAAAATATGGAATAATACATGCTAGTCGCTAGGTGAATTACCCCCTGCATGCTAATAAGAATTCAATGCACCTAGCTAAGGGAATAATCCCAATATTGTATTGTTATGCAAGAAAATGGAAATGAAATATTGCTTATATTCAGACCCTCACACGCTAAGTCCCTTACGATTTTATCTCTCGGCTTACCTTTGGGTCAGAGAAAACATGTTGCTATATTCCTTAGAAACGCATGCTTTCCTGCTTTCAAATGTCTAACGTTATTGTATTGTGCATGCATTGAGTTAGCCAGGAGACTATCAAATAGTTCTTCTGTGCAATTGAACCTGCAAGTATCCGGAACCGTTAGGTCACCAAGGCAAATCCCCGAACCAGGGGAATGCATCAAGCAGGAATGAATATTGAATCACACTTGAATGATAATCATGCCAAGTATGCATCTGAATGAGGATCGTGTCAAGTAAGAATGAATCCCAGCTCGTGGAGCATATGCTCGTTCAGAATAAGATTAAGATTCATGATTATCATATCAAGCTATGGAAAAAGATAGACCCTGACCCTGCATTGTCGCGGACAACATGTGCACAAGGTATGTTATGTTGAGTTCCGCGGATGATCACCGGGGCACTGGGATCGATCCGATCCGGACGGGACGTATAACCAGTCGTATGTTATAGGACAAGGTGTTATGCAGCGGGGCTCTCCACCTGCGTTGCATATTATTCTGTGTCTTTAGACTGTAAACCGTCCATAAATGGTTATGCCAGCGACTTATGTGTAAACCCCCTCACCAAAAATTAGGTTTACATGGCATCAATAGAGAAACTAGGGCTAGATTGAATCCAAATAGAAATAGGACTCAGTGTTTATTGAATTTTATATTTTTTATGACACGTAGCGCACCTTATCATTGCTTCATTAATTGGAGCACTACACTAGCCATTGCCTTCAAACAAATTTCATAATATTGTCCTAGACGTGCCCTCCTACCTTTCTGACCTTTGTGTAACTTATAATCATGCTCTCTGGTGCTAAATTTTAGTCGCACAATAAACGTCGCGGACGTTATTTCTTAATTCTAAATAAATCCCGACTTTCTACCCTTTTTTGTTCCAATCGAAATTGGAGACATAATTTTGACCATTTTTTACAACCCAAATTGTATTAATATTCTACACTGTATCCTCTACAACCAGACGCTTGTATCCGACCAAATTTTATCTCCATGTACTTCTAATTAAATCCAGAATACCGTGCGCGATAATTTTAATCAATTAAATCCAAATTTCTATCCTTGTGCAAATTTTTCCTATTGTTGGGGGCTTTTGTGCAAAAATGCATTAAGGTGTCCCCACCATTGGATAATACGTGAAGAAACCCAAATTTCTGTTCACGTAGATTTTTCCATAATTTTTTGGATATGCAATGCGCAACATCGCCTCGTTATTTTAAATCTATCCTTGCATTTAATTAATGCAACTTCTAGCCCTCCAAACATCCCCATGAGAGCCGAAGCCCAAGCCCAAGCCCAAGCCCAAGGAGCATTGACCCAGCCCAAATCCTAGGTCAAACCCAAGCCCAAATATCTATATGTATAAATATACTTTTTCTAGTTTTTCTCCACCAAAAATCAACCACAAAATCCCGGAGTTGCTCCACCCGTCGACCCATCAGTCTCGATGACCTCCTCCCTGTGTTCTCCCCCGACCTCCCAGCCTGCACAACAACGCACGGCCATCTCCTCCGCCGGTCTCGAACTCCATCACCACTATCCCTGTGTAACTCGACTCGACCCCGCCGGCCAGTCGCCCACCGGAGTTCCACCGGAGTTCCACCGGTGCACCGCATCCCCACCCGCAGAACTGACCAGCACAGCCTTCCTCCTCGCCTCTTCTCCTTCCTACTCTCCCTTTTGCCCCTCGTTGGACTCACGATCACCATCACCATGGTCCTCCCCCATGGCCGGAGACCCATCCCTTCTTCTGCCTCGACTCGACTTGACTGGAGACGGCCCCGACCCCGACGGTATAGCGTAGGCGACTCACCACCGACGGAGTCGACATCACCCCCACCACCATCATCGTATCCGTTCCCCTCACGCCGGAACTAGACCACCATCCTTCCTCACCTCCCCGCGGCCTGTCCGCGAAACCCACCGCTCGCCTCCTCCTTCTCCAACTGCTGTGCACCCCAACCGCCGGCAGCAGCCATCCCTCCGACGTCCCTCAGCCACGGCCGCTGTCAGCTTCGCCATTGACGACCTCCTGTCCTCTCTTTCCTCGCCTCGATCTCCCTCGACGGATTTCGCCGACCCACCATCACCGGGCCCGACTACCCCGCCTCTAAACGACCGTCGCCTGAACTTTATCTTCCCGCTGCCACGATACCTCAAGCCTCCGCCATTGACGACCTTCACCATCGTCTCCACCTTTTCCCCCCGACTTCACTGCCAGCAGCACCCACCACTCCTCCACGAACTCCTCCCCATCTCGCCGGACCTCCCGGCTCTGTCCTCCTCTAAACACGAATCACCTTCCTGAGCTCCTCCTTCCTGACTCCCTCCTCCGCCTTGTCCGGAGCTTGCCTGGCCGGAGAGACATCACTATCTCATTTACACCATCACCATCATCATCTTATTGATATTATCATAATCATCCTCGTCAGCATCATCACTAACAACGTCGTCATCATCACCCTTAGTCATCATCCTCATCGTCAGCACCATCGCCATCGTCGTCGATATCGTCATCATCCCCATCATCAGGATCATCAACATTATCATCATTCCTAAACATCCTCAATATTGTCATCACCGTCATCTCAACCCATCATCATCATCTCTCATTCTCAACGCATAAAACCCTAATCATTGCCTGGTCATCTTCATTAGCACCATCATCCTCGTCATCACCACCATTACAATCACCATCATCGTCACCAATATTTTAACCCTAAACACCCACATCGTCCTCCTGGTCATCACCATCCTCCATATTATCGCCCTCGTCACCGCCATCTTACACATCATCATCCACACCATCAACCTAGTCATCATCTCATCACTGTCATCATCATTATTAAACACTGTCATCCTTAACCATCACCCTTGGCAACTTCAACCATCATCATAGACCCGTTACCCTTGCCCGATAAACCGCAGCAGTCACCCCCGATTCCCGTACCTGTGCACGCTGACCCCGAAGATCTGTTGGATTTATCTGCGCGACTTCCGGAGCTGGATATTGGGACTACCCAGCCGCTTGCCAGGCAAGTATACCTTGCCTTGTTGCACTGTTTAAATTCTATATTATTATTTGTATATTTATATTATATAACTGTGCGCGTCCGAGAGAGACTCGGGTACAGTCAACGAATGCGTTGACGTTAGGACTTGTGTCTAACCTAGTGTCTAGTAGACCCACCTAAAGTTATGGAGTTATTGGTATGACTCCCAGGCCTTGACACATTCGGTACACGTGTTGTGAGTCTCATGTAGGGCATGGTCCTGCGTATGTGTTTGGCCACTTGTATGTGTAGGCATGCGACGGATAGGGTATAACTGCTAATAGTGATGTATGTTAGAAGACTAGCAGTTATTAATAGGTGGATCATAGACTAACGTGGTACGATGGTTCCATCCTTGTCCTTGTTTGGTTGTAAGGATGGACCATTGCTCTAACGATAGACTATGAGCCAGAGTTACGACGCCGAGACGTAGTAGTTGACGCGTGTTGTGGATACAACATGCTTAGATCATTGGACGGGGAGGACTACTAGTAGGCGTATGGGACACCCACTTTCTTTATTCAGATTCCCCGTTCGACGGAACGGTATGGACGTTATATACTTGCAGATTCCCCGTTCCTCGGAGCGGTATGGACGTTATATACTTGCAGATTTCCCGTTCTTCGGAACGGTATGGACGTTATACTATGCAGATTCTCCGTTCTTCAGAGTGGTAGGACGTTATTATATACATGCGCCTTTGTATTGGGGGCATATGTGGCATATACTAGCCAGTTGTCACGATTGGTAAATTATGTCAGCATATGTCTAGCCTATACTTTCCCATACTCTCAAAGTTGTCCTCAAATTGCATTTCACTTAGATGGTTAGGTCATCCCGGAGTTATTTATTCAGTATTTACTTATTGGCATGCTTTTATGTATCTTGTTATGTCCCTCTGAGGACCTGGTCCCTTTTCAGGTGTATTATTCATGAGTATTCGTAGGAGCACATATCCGGACTGGTTGCGTACATTTCGAGGAGCCTTCACTTCGAGCCGCATGATTGTTAGATATTGTGCTTATATTGTATTTACCTTCTTCATTCTATATTCTAGTTGGTAGTGGATTTGTTTCATCCGACTACCGTCTTAGATACTTTATACTGAGATCTAGCTTCATAGATATTGGTATTTATTTATATTTTATTTTCGTGGATGAGATCTAGTTATGCCTTGTGATATATATATTTACCACTCGTAAATTGTTATTCATATTACAGCATACGTGTGTTATGGTTTCCATATATTGGAGTGCCATATTCATACGGCTGGCATGCTTACATGTCCTGGTCCTTCGTATTTTGGGACTGGGGTATAACATGTTTTTGTGGTGGCCCATGCAGGTCAAGAGCATATTGTCTCGGTTATGTTACTGTACCGAGCAAGCCTGCACCTAGGATTAAAGTATAGGATCTCATCCACAACTGACTATGACTCCTCCTTCCAATCCATTCTATTTGAATAATTGCATCCTGCTTGATTCATGTGCTTTCCTATTAGTTCCTTTAGTGTAGCCTTCTCCTAGAATATAGAAGTCCCTGTTGTTAGATAATAAGTAGGGTAACCTTCCTATTAGGAGTAACTAGAACCCTGACACGTCACTAAGTTTAGAATAGTTAATAAACCCTAGCATCCTTATCTAAAGAATGGCTTACCATTATTCCTTGACATAATTATGAATGACTTAAGAGTAGGTTAGACACTACTAGAGCTAGTTAAAAATTTAACCATAGTGTTTGACCCTAGCATTAAGCGACCCATAGAAATCCAAGGTTGAATAATAGGACCAAACTTAACTTTTTAGTGAGATAGTGTTATAGAACTATACATTAGATTCATTATCTGATATTAGCAGACCATACCCTAGAAAGCCAAG
Organism: Iris macrosiphon; assembly: GCA_036927795.1. NCBI lineage: Eukaryota > Viridiplantae > Streptophyta > Magnoliopsida > Asparagales > Iridaceae > Iris > Iris macrosiphon. Next base: position 318,770,996 of record JAYESA010000005.1, on the reverse strand, counting down.
AGGAATGAATATAACATTTTCTCGATCAATCCTTAAACACAGAGTTTAGCACACTACCTTCCCCTTAGGAAACCATGATGTTATCTTGAGTCCCTCTATTGTAATTTCATATCTCGTTCCTCCAAAACCTTAGCGTTCGCTAATTACGCGACGATTAAATTATGCTTCTTCTTTTCTCCATCTTTTAACTCGTGCCACTCGACTCCTCTGATTATAAGCCAAGTGATCTTATTCTATGTTAGGATATATAGTTCGCTAGGATGATAATTGTAATCTTGAACTTTGAATCTTGTGCGTGGTAGTTAGAATTTGATAGTTTGAGTTTTCCCTTAGATTATGATCTGATCATTCTTAGTTTTAAATCACGTAACGTGTACCCTAATTCAATATTGATTATATCCTCTTTTCCCTTGAAGACCAGTAACTCTTCCATTCTTACTATTGACACTTGTATTCTATAAACACTATGATTAAGACTTAAGATGGCCATTACCCACATGATACAATAGGAGACCCAAATAAGTACTAAGATCTGTTTTTTGTATGGCCCAATAAGAATTTGTACTTTATTTACAAGAACCTTATTAATTTGTAGGATCCCCTCAAGACTGTCACAGCATTAGTTTATTATTTTTAAGTTGAGTAGTATGTCTCACAACATAGTATCACATAGCCCTATTGGCCCATTGATGAAGTATAATAGGATGACACAACTTTAGACTTGCACAAAAAGATAGTGTTTATTCAGACTATAAATTAAAGGTCCATACCCATATTTGGTCGATTAGCGACTTAGATAAGGAGTAGTATGACGACTAGAGAGACTATAGAGTCTTATTTTTGTTTTGTTTGTGAACTTGAATTATTTTATAAATTCTCTCATCATAATCTAGCGTGCTTATATTTTTGTACTACCTCGACTTATGCTGCTGTTACAACCTAGTTTTGCAAGCTTAGTCTTTTATCAAGCTTGTTCATGACATATGTATTATTGGACGCGTACACTAATATATTTCACAATCAGTGTACTACAGTCTGATCAACCATAGTGCGCTTGGTTCGCCCTTTGAATAACTATTTTACGTGGATTGAGATATATAGTGATTAGTAGAAGAATGTACTTGCCCTCTAGATATGTCTGAGCATATCGTATCCGTTACATGACTGTACTGATGCGAGCATGTGAATAGGAATTACCAAAATAGAATTTCAATCCACAACTGCCTTGACAATCCCCATTAAATTCTTTAAATGCCTTGATCCTCATACTTCTAATCTATTACCTCCCCCTTGAACTCTTTATTAATGTTCTCCGTCTTCCCTTATTTCGGAAAGACGAAACCTCGTACTTAGCATAAGTTGATACACATATAGTATTAGATGTATCCCATGGACCAAATACATTATTTGATGATTATTTTGTAACCAAGGGCATATCACATGTAACATATTTTGTGTTAAAACTTTTGAGGATTGAGTAACAAGACTAAGTAACATTGAGGAATGAGATTTCTGAAATGTGAGAGCCTTATGTGATAAATGGGTAGATCCTAAGTTGGGTAGCAGTTGCATTGTCAACTCAAGAGAAACTTCTCTTAGATTATGATCGAGAAAAATTGGATGTAGAGGTTCAAGTCATTATAAAATTATGAATTCTAGAAGAATGATTAATATGATAAATGATTGATGAATTTTTAAAAACCGGGATATGGCAAACCAAATACCGATACGTGAGCATATGTTTTAAAATTTTAATATTGAAGGTTGAATCAACGATTTAAATCTCGAAGAAAATAAATAAGAACCCTAGACATGGACATGGACGAATTAAATTTCAAATTTGAGGATTAAATTAAAAGAAATTTTTTTGATCGCAGGATTACCTATTTGAACTATAGAGGATATAACTTGAATTTAAATTGGAAGAGTACAAAAGTTCATAAAGTTGAAAAATAGGAGGAAAAATATTGATTAGAATCATTTCTAAAGGAGATTTTGTTAGTTGAAGATCGCGATATAAAAATTAATATGCGAAGATGTTATATCGATCGAAAATAAATTTGGATGTTGATAAGGAAGTACGATAGGTTAAAATTTGATTGAACAGTGACCATCTTAATTTTGAAGTGGTTACGAAGGCTTGATTAAAATTTTAATTATCGCAAAGATATCGCGATTGACTTGCCTTATGTACGTAAAGGGATAACAGACTATACCTTATTTTAATTTCGAAGATGAAATTATTTTTAAGTTGGGTAGATTGTAAACTCCCTCACCAAAAATTAGGTTTACTTGGCATAAATAGAGAAACTAGGGCTAGATTGAATCCAAATAGAAATAGGACTCAGTGTTTATTGAATTTTGTATTGTTTATGACACGTAGCGCACCTTATCATTGCTTCATTAATTGGAGCACTACACTAGCCATTGCCTTCCAACGAATTTTACAATATTGTCCTAGACGTGCCCACCTACCTTTCTGACCTTTGTGTAACTTATAATCATGCTCTCTGGTGCTAAATTTTAGTCGCACAATAACGTCGCGGACGTTATTTCTTAATTCTAAATAAATTCCGACTTTGTACCCTTGTGCGTTCCAATCGAAATTGGAGACATAATCTTGACCGTTTTGTATAACCCAAATTTTATTAATATTTTAAACTGTATCCTCTACGCCTAGAAGCTTATATTCGACCAAATTTTATCTCCATGTACTTCTAATTAAATCAAGAATACCGTGCGCTGTAATTTTAATCAATTAAATCCAAATTTCCATCCTTGTGCAAATTTTTCCTATTGTTGGGGGCTTTTGTGCAAAAATGTATTAAGGTGTCCCCACCATTGGATAATACGTAAAGAAACCCAATTTTCCCTTCACGTGGATTTTTTCGTAATTTTTTGGATGTGCAACGCGCAAAATCGCCTGTTATTTTAAATCTATTCTTGTATTTAATTAATATAACTTCTAGCCCTCCCAACATCCCCATGAGAGCCGAAGCCCAAGCCCAATGAGCATTGACCCAGCCCAAATCCTAGGTCAAACCCAAGTCCAAATTTCTACATGTATAAATATACTTTTTCTAGTTTTTCTCCACCAAAAATAAACCACAAAATCCCAAATCCTAAAAATAAACCAGCTGACAATGTTCATCCCCCAAATTACTGTTCATTCACCCCTCCCTCTCCTGTGCTTGACCTCCGCTGCCAACCGCCGGTCGAAATTGCTCCACCCGCCGACCCATCAGTCTCGATGACCTCCTTCCGGTGTTCTCCCCCGACCTCCTAGCCTGCACAGCGACCCGCGGCCATCTCCTCCGTCGGTCTCGAACTCCATCACCACCATCCCTGTGCAACTCGACCCGACCCTGCCGGCCAGTCGCCCACCGGAGTTCCACCGGTGCACCGCGTCCCCACCCGCAGAACTGACCAGCACAGCCTTCCTTCTCGCCTCTTCTCCTTCCTTCTCTCCCTTTTGCCCCTCGCCGGACTCGCGATCACCATCACCATGGTCCTCCCCTATGGACGGAGACCCATCACTTCTCCTCTCTCGACTCGACTTGACTGGAGATAGCCCCGACCCCGACGGTACAGCGCAGGCGACTCCCTGCCGACGGAGTCGACAGCACCCCCACCACCATCATTGTCTTCGTTCCCCTCACGCCAGAACTGGACCACCAGCCTTCCTCACCAACCCGCGGCCTGTCTGCGACACCCACCGCTCGCCTCCTCCTTCTCCAACTGCTGTGCACCCCAACCGCCGGCAGCAGCCATCCCTCCGACGTCCCTCAGCCACGGCCGCTATCAGCTCCGCCATTGACGACCTCCTGTCCTCTCCTTCCTCGCCTCGATCTCCCTCGACGGAGTCCGCCGACCCACCATCACCGGGCCCGACTTCCCCGCCTCTAAACGACCGCCGCCTGAACTTCATCTTCCCGCTGCCACGATACCTAGAGCCTCCGCCATTGACGACCTTCACCATCGTCTCCATCTTTTCCCCCCGACTTCACCGCCGGAAGCACCCACCACTCCTCCACGAACTCCTCCCCATCTCGTCGGACCTCCCGGCTCCGTCCTCCTCCATTCACGAATCACCTTCCTGAGCTCCTCCTCCCTGACTTCCTCCTCCGCCTTGGCCGGAGAGACATCACCATCTCATTTACACCATCACCATCATCATCTTATTTATATCATCATCATCATCCTCGTCAGCGTCATCACTAACAACGTCGTCATCATCACCCTTAGTCATCGTCAGAACCATCGCCATCATCGTCGACATCGTCATCATCCCCATCATCAGGATCATCAATATTATCATCATTCCTAAACATCCTCAACATTGTCATCACCGTCATCTCAACCCATCATCATCATCTCTCATTCTCAACGCATAAAACCCTAATCATTGCCTCGTCATCTTCATTAGCACCATCATCCTCGTCATCACCACCATTACAATCACCATCATCGTCACCAATACTTTAACCCTAAACACCCACATCGTCCTCCTGGTCATCACCATCCTTCACATCATCGCCCTCGTCACCGCCATCTTACACATCATCATCCACACCATCAACCTAGTCATCATCTCATCACTGTCATCATCATCATTAAACACTGTCACCCTTAACCATCACCCTTGGCAACTTCAACCATCATCATAGACCCGTTACCCTTGCCCGACAAACCGCAGCAGTCACTCCCAATTCCCGTACCTGTGCATGCTGATCCCGAAGATCTGTTGGATTTATCTGCGCGACTTCCGGAGCTGGATATTGGGACTACCCAGCCGCTTGCCAGGCAAGTATACCTTGCCTTGTTGCACTGTTTAAATTCTATATTATTATTTGTATGTTTATATTATATAACTGTGCGCGTCCGAGAGAGACTCGGGTGTAGTCAATAAATGCGTTGACGTTAGGACTTGTGTCTGACCTAGTGTCTAGTAGACCCACCTAAAGTTGTGAAGTTATTGGTATGACTCCCAGGCCTTGACATATTTCGTACACGTACTGTGAGTCTCATGTAGGGCATGGTCCTGCGTATGTGGTTGGCCACATGTACGTGTAGACATGCGACGGATAGGGTATAACTGATAATAGTGATGCATGTTAGAAGACTAGCAGTTATTAGTAGGTGGAGCATAGACTAACGTGGTACGATAGTTCCTTCGTTGTCCTTGTTTGGTTGTAAGGATGGACCATTGCTCTAACGATAGACTATGAGCCAGAATTACGACGTCGAGGCGTAGTATCTGACGCGTGTTGTGGATACAACATGCTTAGATCATTAGGAGGGGAGGACTACTAGTAGGCGTATGGGACACCCACTTCCTTTATTCAGATTCCCCTTTCGACGGAACGGTATGGACGTTATATACTTGTAGATTCCCTGTTCCTCGGTGCGGTATGGACGTTATATACTTGCAGATTCCCCGTTCTTCGGAGCGATATAGATGTTATACTATGCAGATTTTCCGTTCTTCGGAGCGGTAGGAAGTTATTATATACATGCGCGCTTGTATTGGGGGCATATGTGGCATATACTAGCCAGTTGTCACGATTGGTGAATTACTTCAGCATATGTCTAGCCTATACTTTCCCATACTCTCAAAGTTGTCCTCAAATTGCATTTCACTTAGATGGTTAGGTCACCCCAGAGTTATTTATTCAGTATTTACTTATTAGCATGCTTTTATGTATCTTGTTATGTCCCTCTGAGGACCTGGTCCCTTTCCAAGTGTATTGTTCATGAGTATTCGCAGGAGCACAGATCCAGACTGGTTGCGTACGTTCCGAGGAGCCTTCACTTCGAGCCGTGTGATTGTTAGATATTGTGCTTATATTGTATTTACCTTGTTCATTCTATATTCTAGTTGGTAGTGGATTTGTTTCCATCCGACTACCGTCTTAGATACTTTATACTGAGATCTAGCTTCATAGATATTGGTATTTATTTATATTTAATTTTCGTGGATGAGATCTAGTTATGCCTTGTGATATATATGTTTACCACTCGTGAATTATTATTCATATTACAGCGTACGTGTGTTATGGTTTCTATATATTGGAGTGCCATATTCATATGGCTGGCATGCTTACGTGTCCTGGTCCTTCGTAATTTGGGACTGGGGCATGATATATGTCATATAGATAAGTCATCCTCGCTTAGCGGCTATCCGCGTGCGAGTCATTGTATTGCATCAAAGAACAACTGAACACCTGAACGATTGTGTTATAACGACTCTCGTGTTTGTATATGCTATGCTTCCTGAATGTTCATATACATGCCCGTTCTCAGATTTATAATATTTGCCTTGGACAGGGAAGGTAAAATGGTAAGTTGGTAAGTCTTGGTGTGTTTTCTCTCATGTCGCACGGCGTACTGCCACACGTGTTAGGCTAATCAAATCTTGCATGAAACTGATCCTAAGGCAAGTAGAAAGATAACATAATAGTTGGTGAACGGAACCTATATTACGTGTTTGGATTTGTCGAGAGGGCGAGTAGCCTCCCCACCAGTGCATTCAATGTACTGATAATCCACCAGATCGTTTACAGGGTGCAGGAGAACCTTGTTCGGTACGGATGCCTTCTTCGTGTGTGCTAAGGCAAGGAGTTTCCTCTGAAGTCTTGGGGCGCCGCGTCCGGAACTGAAGCACATATACAAGACATAATGTTAGAACATTGCATGAACATCGCCTGTACAATCATTCCATAATTGTAGCCACTTGGCACGCTTTTACTGTTTCAGAGAGAGAGGCTTGAGTGACTTGTAATCTCGCTATACGCCGCCTGTAACACTTGTTTATATCAATAAAAAGAGTTGCTTTACTTCTACATGTGTTATTCAATGCTTCCGCTTTTGTCGACTCAGTGAACTCGTTACCGATCGCCTATGCGTTCATAAACTCCTCTGTACTCGGATAATATGTGCGACTCTGTGGCTTAGAATTCTTACCGCCAGCCAATGGACCACGGCCTTGCACGGGCGTAGCTCACGCTCGTGCGGCATCACGCCCGGATGGGTCGAAGCGATCATTCCGCGGGAGCGCTGGAGCGATAATTCTCGCCTAGCGGGAACAGTCGATTTTGCCTGCGGGAAATCGGACGTGACAGAATGGTATAAGAGCCAGGCTTCTACACCTTTGGACTTTATTTCGAATATCTCAGTTTCGAAAGCTCGTTCATGGGTTATGTGCACGCTCTCTCTCATTGTCCCTAACAGAATGTTCCGACAATAAGTCTAAATACTTTCAAAATATATTTTGAATGATATGATTGCTTGTATGATATTGTGTTGCGAGTGGCCTTTGTGCCAACCTGTGCGAACCCTTGAGATTATCGCTAGTAGCTTGTCCGATTTCACTAACTCTAAGTTTGGTTGAATTCATCTATTCGAGGGACGCATTGAACTTGTGCACGATCCAAGACTTAAGAAAATGTGAAACTCGTGTTCTAAGACTTCGCTATCGCTAAGTTGGTTGGCGTGCATCTGTTTGGAGCGCTATAAATATGTGTACGATCTAGACTAGAGATATGCCGATCTCGAATGCTTGTGCAAGTGAATATCCAAATGAACAAGTACAATGACTTGTGTAGGTTTGTCTCAGCCTTGTATCATTAAATCAAAATTGATTGAAACGTACAGCTTGTCCTCCGAAAGTCTCGAGGACGAGACTTTTTCTGAGTTGGGTAGGATGTAACACCCCGTTCCGCTCAAGCGGACTGTCGATTCAAACGGTAAAAGTGTATGTTCCGACCCACTTTGCTCAGGCGAGAACACTCGTTTGAGGCAAAGGATATCCAGACTTGTCCCTACAGGGATCCGGTTTAGGCTTCCAGAGGCTCGCTTGAAGTATCGCTCGACCGAGACAAATCATCGCTAAGGTGGGTGGCTACGGTGAACTTGTCTTTGCTTAGCCAGCACACATAAAATGTGGAATGATATATGCTAGTCGCTAGGTGAATCATCCCCTGCATGCTAATAAGAATTCAACGCACCTAGCTAAGGGAATAATCCCAACATTGTATTGTTATGCTAGAACATGGAAATAAAATATTGCTTATATTTAGACCCTCGCATGCTAAGTCCCTTACAGTTTCATCTCTCGTCTTACCTTTGGGTCTGAGCAAACGTGTTGCTATGTTCCTTAGAAATGCATGCTTGCCTGCTTTCAAATGTCTAACTTTATTGTATTGTGCATGCATTGAGTTAGCCAGGAGACTATCAAATAGTTCTTCTATGCAATTGAACCTGCAAGTATCCTGGACCGTTAGGTCACCAAGGCAAATCCCCGAACCAGAGGAATGCATCAAGCAGGAATGAATATTGAATCACACTTGAATGATAATCATGCCAAGTATGTATCTGAACGAGGATCGTGTCAAGTAAGAATGAATCCCAGCTCGTGGAGCATATGCTCGTTCAGAATAAGATTAAGATTCATGATTATCATATCAAGCTATGAAAAAAGATAGACCCAGACCCTGCATTGTCGCGGACAACTTGTGCACAAGGTATGTTATGTTGAGTTCCGCGGACAGTCACCGGGGCATTGGGACCGATCCGATCCGGATGGGTCGTATGAGCAGTCGTATGTTATAGGGCAAGGTGTTATGCAGCGGGGCTCGCCACCTGCATTGCATATCATTCTGTGTCTTGAGACTGTGAACCGTCCATAAATGGCTATGCCAGCAACTTATGTCATAGAGATAAGTCATCCCCGCTTAGCGGCTATCCGCGTGTGCGTCATTGCTTTGCATCAAAGAACAACTGAATACCTGAACGATTGTGTTATAACGACTCTCGTGTTTGCATATGCTATGCTTCCTGAATGTTCATATACATGCCCGTGCTCAGATTTATAATGTTTGCCTTGGACAGGGAAGATAAAATGGTAAGTTGGTAAGTCTCGCCGCGTTTCCTCTCATGTCACACGACGCACTGCCATACGTGTTAGGCCAATCAAATTTTGCATGAAACTGATCCTAAGGCAACTAGAAAGACAACATAATAGTTGGTGCACGGAACCTATATTACGTGTTTGGATTTGTCGAGCGGACGAGTAGCCTCCCCACCAGTGCATTCAATGTACTGATAATCCACCAGATCGTTTGCAGGGTGCGGGAGAACCTCGTTCGGTGCGGATGCCTCCTTCGTGTGTGCTAAGGCAAGGAGTTCCCTCTGAAGCCTTGGGACGCTGCGTCCGGAACTGAAGCACATATACAAGACATAATGTTGGAACATCGCCTGAACATCGCCTGTACAATCATTCCACAATTGTAGCCACTTGGCACGCTTTTACTGTTTCAGAGAGAGAGGCTTGAGCGACTTGTAATCTCGGCTATACGCCGCCTGTAACAGTTGTTTATATCAATAAAAAGAGTTGCTTTACTTCTATATGTGTTATTCAATTCTTCCGCTATTGTCGACTCAGTGAACTCGTTACCGATCGCCTATGCGTTCATAAACTCCGCTGCAATCGGACAATATGTGCGACTCTGTGGCTTAGAATTCTTACCGCCAGCCAATGGACCACGGCCTTGCACGGACGTGGCTCACGCTCGTGCGGCATCACACCCGGATGGGTTGAAGCGATCGTTCCGCGGGAGCGCTGGCGCGGTGATTCTCGCCTAGCGGGAATGGCTGATTTTGCCTGCGGGAGATCGGGACGTGACACGGGCACTGTTAGACACAGTGTCGGAACGCTTGCAAGACGTGTCCGATTCACAACACTATTCCTACTAATTCCTAAGAAATGCTATCATTATAGACTTTTACAAAATTCCAACTAATTCCTAAGAAATTCCATCATTATTCCTATTAATACTAATATAACATCAGTTTTGCTAGTAAATGTCTCTATGTTCAAGTGGAATTTAGTATCATTATAGATGTAGAACTATAGTAAAGTAGCGAGTCAATATTAAACTGCAAATTGCGTAATAGTACAATTAAATCCCCATTTCAATTTGTACAACCAAAGTTGGTATGAGGACGACAAGTGTTTGATTCTGCCCAAACGTGCCAATAAAATGGAAGTAAAAGTCAACATGATCTTCTCGCTGAACTTTCAATTTATATCAGCGACCACAAAAACTTGACATGAAAGACATTGATGTTATGGTAGACAATTGAATCAGGCAAAATGGATATATTGTGCCAATATTACTGAGACTGACACAATTCAAGTTTATTGAAACCTTCCTTGCAAAGTGAACAAATGACGATAGTGGAGACAGCGGTGAAGGACTCAATATATGTTGGTAGCAGAAGAGGAGAGCCGATGCCAAACCCAAACAAATTGCAAATGCCAAGCAAGGCCAATATTCTTGATAAAACAACCACATACATAAAATAAAACTACCTTAAATATCCGTTTAAAAGCATCTCATTCTTCTAAAAGAGCAGCAATACTAGGATTTCTACTTTAAAACAGTACTAGCTAACGAGCAAGAAAAAAGAAGAAGGAAGAAGAGATCGAGACATATGTGTACCTTTTAAGCAAGTGCCGGGCGTGGTTCTGCCATCGGGACAAAAGCACGTTGGGCTGTCCGGTGAGCTCGAGTCGAACCCACATACACCACCGGTATGCTTGCATCCATCGCACCACTGCTGGCCCGCCATCCAACTCAACTCAAACCCTTGCCTCACCGCTTGCACAAAATCCATCGCGCGAGTCTCCAAGTATTTGAGAAGTACCATATATATCGGGATCTCTATGATCAAGCTACAGCTCTGATCCGAGAACTCAACCGGGGGAGGAGGAGGAGACAAGCTGTAGTACGAGTAACGCCCCGTGGAATTGTTCGTTAGGCAGTCAATAGGAGTAAGGTCGGGCAAGAAAACGGAAAGGTTGGGGCAATTGACGAACGCAGTCACATAATAGTCGAAGGTGGTGTAATTGAAAAGGGAAATATCAATCCAGCTGGTGGTGGTGTTGGTGTTGGTTAACATGCGCGGACAGGAGGAATCGTTGGAGTATAGGTCGAGCCTGGAGACGTTGATGAGTTTATTGTTGTAGTCGATTGCTCGAACATGGTACTCGTTTCCGGTGATGTTCATTGCCAACAGCAGTAGTGAGTTTCTGCTGATGCACGCAAGTTGGAGCTTTGGATGGCCGCAATATTCGGGCATGTCGGGCATCCAGAAAGGGTAGGAGATGGTATAGTTGATGCGCTCATCATCTCCGCATTGGTATGTCCTGGGAGAGCACTCCAAGAACTTGTTCTTATTGATGGAGGCGGCAACAGCAGCAGCAGGAAGAATAAAAAGAAGTTGAGCCACGATTAGGAAGCGATATTGCAGACAAAAAGTAGAAGAAGACGACGACATCAGGGCTTCCGCTGCATCCAGAACTCCAGTTGCTACATAACTTGAGCAATTTGATGGTTTGCGAAAAATATCATCACTAGTTAATTTGATGAGAATGGTAAAATACTGAATTATAGAGCTCGTTCCTCAAGTCCAGTCTGACATGACATGGATAAATAAATAATCCAACACGCTAGCTAGTAGCTACTCGATCGAAAGCGAGAGATTAACAGCTCTTTTGTAGTACCATTCTACCAACTTTGCAATGGTTTCCTGAAGTGATTGTTTAGTGAAAGGATTATCTGACCAACCACCATTACTATGGCTATTTGTTTTAAATATCATCATTCCTAGTCAAGATACTTGTGCATAATGACGGAGCCACTGGGTGGGCTGGCTCCAGCCCACCTAAAGTTGTTTGCAGTTTGAGATTGTATTTTTATTAGATGAGGGGCGTTTTGTTTACTGTAATTAATCGTAATTATAATGAAATCGAATATTTTTTTATTTTTTTCTATTACGATTACAATTATGTTGCAGTGAGCTAAATGGATTCTAGATGGTCTTTTATATAGAAGAATCAGTTAACACACCTTTTTTTTTTTTTTTTTTTTTTTGACTATTTGTTTGTTTTGGAAATTTAACAATTTTTATATAGGACATGACAATGTTGGGTTGCTGAATTTTTAGACCTTTTTGCAACGAGAACGTGCATTGAAGATGATTATTGTGGAATTAATTTAATATTATATTTGGAGTTGGTAATCGAAATGTGAATGGTAAGAAAAATGTACTAAGATGCTAGGCTTATATAGCTTACAAAAGCGATGTTCCTGAGAAACTTAGAACATGAAATTCTTAGAGGATGGTGGTCCATGTGGGTAGACTTTTCTAGAGGGATTAAGTGTGAACCCCTTTATGACAAACTTTATTTTGTCACCACCTTTGGAATTTTTTTGTCTACCAGGGTTCATAACAAGGGCCACTTTGTACCCATGTGCTCGGTCTACCCGGGTTCATAACAAGGGTGTAAAGTTAGACCAGCCCTCGCTTGATTTGCTCAACGCGATCAACCACGAGCGCAAAGCGAGGGAAGCAACCACGGCATGTGGGGTGTCCCCTCCAGGATACCCCTGTGCCAACATCATCATCAAATTTTGTTGTGCTAAAGCAGCAGTGCCGACAAACAGACAATCGGCATTCCAACGAATGCACCTAGCCGGCAATAACCCAGAAATCAGGTACAAACACCAGAGGAGGAGGAGCTACCCTTCGCCTCATGTTACTCTACTCAGAAGGACCCTTCCACCGTGCGAAAAAGGAAGCCCAGCACCTCCAGTCCGTCACTCTCAACCAGCACATTAAGAAGGCGACTACCAGGAGGACCAACAGCGGGACCTGCAGAAGGTATTTTTCAAGGCACCCGCTCGTAGAAAAAGCTATCAGCCGATGGGGGTAGTTCTCCCTCAGGACCCTTGGGGTTTGCACAAGCTCGGGGTAGTGATCCCCCGGATCTATACAACAACATGGCTTTCCGAGAAGACGGAGATTCCCAAGGAACAAACTCTGATGTCCCTGGGGGTGGCCACCCTCGTCAAGATGACGTAGCCTCCTACACTGGGGGTAGTATTCTCTCCGAATCCGAGGAGGAGGCGACGCTATATGATGACTACTCCCGACAATAATCTGAGACGAAAAGTGCGGTGTCTATTGTCCCGTCCATCTCTCCCCATGTGAGGACTGTATACATGGCAGGGGACGATCACGAAGGCCCTAGCGGCCGACAACGCCTCGAGGATCTCGAGGCCATGATGCAGACAGTGATTTCATCAGTGCAAGCCCTGACCGAGACAATGCTAGAAATTAAAGCAAACATGGCTTCCCAACCAGCAAGGACTTCTGGACAAGCAAGCTTGGACCTAGGAACAATGCCGCTTCTCGACATAATGCTCATATTGGTGCAACACCCCTCGCTCCGAAACCTCCGTGGCATAATGCCCCAATAGTGGCACAATATCCTCTCTGATGTAGTTGTCCGATTTTAAACCACAACTGCATATTTTGCTTGACAAATCGTCCAACTTGATACTCGTGCATGGATGCACGCTCGCTCGCCCGAAGTTCCTCGATGTTCCAACCAAGATGATCTACTCAAGCTTCAACTGCCCAAACGCAAGACCAACTCAAGCCACAAATCTTATCCAACCAACGGCGCAAATACTATGCACGTCATAGTATGGTGATTCTAATTATTCCAGTCCAATTGTCCAAACCATTACATGTATTCCATATTATTATGCATGAAGGAGTAGAGGAGAAGGGACAGAGCCCACTCACTAAGTCTGAATCCGCTAAGCACCCAGCCTTACCGATACGGCCGATCCCTTGAATCCGTGGTCCGATGCAAAGCACGATCTACTCAATTGGTATGACCGTACGAGCAGACGTGCTCTCCAAATCATCCGACCGATCGGACTAAGGAATACGGCATTATCGCTCCAATTCTGCTATCACAGTACTGCTATGAACGAACACCTGATTCCATCAAAATTTGCACGCGATCTGCATATGAAACCAACTCAAATCAATACTTTCTCTCAAATCCAACAAATTGAAATAAAACTAACCATTGTCTCGTTTAATCTGACTCAGCGTAATGCACCGTACGGTTGCGGAGCATTACAGTATAAAGATATCACCAACCCGTAGACTGTCTTCAAACATGAACAACAATAATTCTGTCTGTTGTCCATGAATCTCTTATGCCAGTCATCCTTCAAGACTCGATGTCTTTCCTTCATCTGATAAGTATTAATCTTATGAATAGCAGCTACGGCAATCATCATCATGATATATGATGTCATGTCCCGATCTCCCGCAGGTAATCAACCGTCTCCGCTAGGCGCGAGTCACCGTGCCAGCTCTCCTGCGGGACGATCTTTCCCATCTGGGCGTGATGTCGCACGAGCGTAAGTCGCGCCCGTGCAAGGCCATGATCCAAACAGGCGGTAAAATATCTAAGCCACAGAGTCGCACAGATAGTCCGAGTGCAGCAGAATAAGAAACGCACAGGCGATTGGTAACAAGTTCACAGAGTCGTCAATAGCGAAAGCATTGAATAACACAAGTATAGAAATAAAATAAGCTCTTTATTGATATTGAATAAGTGTTACAGGCGACGCTAGGCCGAGATTACAAGTCGCTCAAGCCCTCTCTCTCAAAACAGTAAAAGCGTGCCAAGTGGCTATATTTGTGGAATGATACATAGGCGGTGTTCCAATATTATGTCTTGTATATATGCTTCAGTTCTTGACGCAACGCTCCAAGCTTCAAAGTGAACTCTACGCCTTAGCACGTACGAAGGGGGCATCTGCACCGAACGAAATTCTTCCGTAACCTGCAAGTAATCTGGTGGGTTATTAGTACATGAATGTACTGGTGGTGAGGCTTCTCGCCCGCTCGACAAATACAAACATGTTATATAGGTTTTGTGCACCATCTATTAATTTATCTTTCTAGACTTTCCTTAGGATCAGTTTTATGGAAATAATGTAAAGCTTAACTCGTATGGCAGTGCGTCGTTCAATATACAAAGGAACACGGCAATACTTACCAACTTACCATTCTTCCTTCCCTGTCCAAGGCAAACCAAGTTAAAAATCAAGCACAAGCATTTATAATAAAATCCAGGGGCAATTGAATAAGCAAACACAAGTGTATTGAACGAGATCATGTTTCGGGTGCATGAGTTACATGGATTATCAGGTGTGTTGCATTAGATGATCAAGTATCCAATTATGCATAAGTATGTTATACTCATGATCATTCGGGTGTTTCAGCTTACTGGATGCGATGCAATAACTTGCACACGGATTGCCGCTAAGTGATGATGACTTATCTATATGAACATGAGTCGCTGGCATAGCCATAAAGGGCGAGTTATAGTCTCGGGTCGATATTAGATGCGTGAGGTTAGGATTCGCTACACTCCACCTTCGCCCAGGATGGTAGGGAGTGCAATGCGAGGCCAAGGGGGCATTCACTCCATGCCGCCCACTGACATGTGACTATCAAAAAGTTCTGTCCGGATCGGATCGGCACCGGTGTTCCGACAACCGTCCGCAGGAACCTGAACATGAATACCTTGTGCATAAGTTATCCGTAACATGCAAGTCTTGCATCTCAGGTTCACGGGATTCTTGACATGACATGTAAATTCTTGATTCTTGTTCACAACGAAGTGTGCTCCACGAGCTGTGATTCTTGATTTTCTTGACATGATTCTTGTTCAGAGTTAAAATTGATATGGTACAATCCCCTGGTTCGGAGATTGCATTGGCGACCTAACAGTCCCGGACACTTGCAGGTTCATATTGTACAGAAGGACTATTTGATAGTCTCATGGCTAACTAGATGCGTGCACGATACAGATAGTGTTACTTGATTATGGCATAATTTGTGTGACAAGTATTGAAACGAGACAACAAGTACTAGCTATAATGTAAGCAGGCAAGCATACATTTATATTGAACATGAGCATTTATGTTTGGCACGGGTCTAAGGGTAAAGCGAGGAGTAAAACCGAAAAGGGACATAACGAGCGACATAGTCTATGAGCGTGTAGTGTAAACAAGTAAAACTGTGCACTTCAGAGAGTATATAACGATCTACTCGAGGCATAGCGGGGTCTACTTGCACAAGGCAAGGTAGCATGCGAGGGTCCATTTATAAGAAAAGTTTTATTTCCATGTTCTAACACAAGCAATACAAGTTAGGATTATTCCCTTAGCTAAGTGCGTTGTATTCTTTATTAGCATGCAAGGGGTGATTCACCTAGCGACTAGAATGTATCGTCCATATTTTAAGTGTGCTAACTAATCAAAGACAAGTTCATCGTAACCACCCACCTTAGCGATGATTCACCTCGGTCGAGCGATACTCTGAGCGAGCCTTTGAAAGTCTAAGTCTGAACTCCTGAAGGGCCAAGCCTGGAAATTATTTACCTCAAATGAGTCTTCTCGCTGAGCAAGGCGGGTCGGGTCGTTGCACTTGTGCCGTTTGAATTGGCTATCCGCTTGAACGGAATGGGTCGTTACATTATACACCACTCAAAAAAATTCTCGTCCTCGAGACTTCCTGAGCACAAGCCTTTCTATCACACTATCGAATCTATCTCAAGCATAACAATCGGTACCACTAGATCCGTTCGAACATAATTTCTTACTCGTTTCTTATACCGTGTCGCGTGTATACTGGGTAGGTCTCACTGAATGACTTTATCATTCAATCCAAGCTGTGACTCGCTCTCTATTGCGCCTTAACATGGAACATGTATCGCTTAACGCAGGGTCCGTTACAATCCATCTTGAATAATGATCTGGGACTGAAGCAAATTTTTTCCAATCGTTATACTCGTTCATACGAATCTAACATATTCACTTGCACTAGCATTCGAGATCAGCATATCGCGAGTCTGGATCGTGCACATATTCAAAGTGTCCTTCAAATATATGCATGTTAACCAACTTAGCGATAGCGAAGTCTTTGCACTTGAGTTCAATATATCACTGGGTCTTGGATCATGCACACGTTCAAGGCGTCCCTCAAACATATGCATTCAAAACTTAGCGATAGTGAAATCGGACAAGCTACTTGCGAAAATCTTAAGGGTTCTCGTCTTATTATTCATGATGATACTTCCAACAAGGTCAATCAAATTTTAAGTAATTTTCATTCCAACCAAAGATCAAGCATTGTACTACCGTTAAGCACGATCTATCCGATCAATCGACTAGCGTCCATGTCCTAACGAATATTCCGTTGTGTTAAACATAGCACACACTTACCGTTCCCAGTCTAACTCCAAGTCTTGTTATCCCAGTTCTATGGCTTGTTCAAGCAATATGCTAAAGTCGATCACACAATTTTTTTTACTCGGCGCAAGGTCATCTGACTAATTACTATGTCATCTCATAAGGTCATAGTTACAATTTCAAGAACACAATTCATCATGCAAATTCGTCGTACGATGCTCGCCTCAATTTTTTGTAACACCCCGTTCCGTTCTAGCGGACTGCCGACTCAATCGGCAAAAGTGTAACTGTCCCGACCCACTTTGCCTCAAACGAGAAGCAAAGGATATCCAGACTTGTCCCTATAGGAATCCAGCTTAGGCTTTCAGAGTCTCGCTTGACATATCGCTCTAGCGAGGCAAATCATCGCTAAGATGGGTGGCTACGGTGAACTTGTCTTTGCTTAGCCAGCACACATAAAATCTGGAATATTTCATGCTAGTCGCTAGGTGATTCACCCCTTTCATGCTAATAAGAATCCAACGCACCTAGCTAAGGGAATAATCCCAACTTGTATTGCTTATGCTAGAACATGGAAATTGAAATACTGCTTATATTCAGACCCTCGCATGCTAAGTCCCTAACGGTTTCAACTCTCGGTTTACCTTCGGGCCCGAGCAAACGTGCTGCTTATGTTAATTAGAAACGCATGTTTGTCTGCTTGTAATGTTGCCATATTTTCATCCAAACTCCGGGAGACTACTACGTAGTCGTTCCGTGCCTGAATGAACCTGCAAGTATCCGGGACCGTTGGGTCGCCAAGGCAAATTCCCGAACCAGGGGCACGCATCAGGGTAACGAATACTGAACGAGAATCCTATCACGTGCCAACTGAATGATAATCACATCAAGTTTATATCTGAACGAGAATCACGTCATGTAACGAACGAATCTCAGCTCTTGGAGCAAACGCTCGTTCAGATCACGAATCATGGATTATCATTCAAGTTGTGGATTTGAAACTGACCCTGACCTGCATGTCGCGGACAACTTGTAAAAAATGTGATCTTCGGATCTTTTTCCAAGGGTGGTCACCGGGGCATTGGGACCGATCCGATCCGGATGGAACTTCACGATAGTCTCACGTACGGACAGGATGGCGTGTAGCGCCTCACGTGCTTCGTTGCATACCATCCTTGTTCAAAGACTAAACGGTCCTTTATGGCTATGCCAGCGACAAACGTTCATATAGATAAGTCATCCTCGCTTAGCGGCTATCCGCGTGCGAGTTATTGTATCGCATCAAGAAACAACTGAATACCTGAACGATCATGTTAAAATGACCCTCATGTTTGCATATGCTATGCCTCCTGAATGTTATACTTGCCCGTGCTTGACTTAACGATGTTTGCATCAATGTTTGCCTCGGACAGGGAAGGAGATGGTAAGTTGGTAAGTCTCGCCGTGTTTCCTCTCATGTTGCATGGCGCACTGCCACACGAGTTAGGCTATTCAATATTGTATGAAACTGATCCTAAGGCAACTAGAAAGACAACTCAATAGTTGGTGCACGGAACTTATATTACGTGTTTGGATTTGTCGAGCGGGCGAGTAGCTTCCCCACCAGTGCATTCAATGTACTGATAATCCACCAGTTTATATGCAGGGTGCGGAAGAACCTCGTTCGGTGCGGATGCCTCCTTCGTGCGTGCTAAGGTGTGGACATCACTCCGAAGCAACGGTGCATCTGGAACTGAAGCACATATACAAGACATAATGTTGGAACTCGCCTGATCATCGCCTGAACATCGCCTATACAATCATTCTACAATTATAGCCACTTGGCACGCTTTTACTGTTTCAGAGAGAGGCTTGAGCGACTTGTAATCTCGGCTATACGCTGCCTGTAACACTTGTTTATGTCAATAAAAGAGCTTGCTTTACTTCAACTTGTGTTTCAATGCTTCCGCTATATTGTCGACTCAGTGAACCTGTTACCATTCGCCTATGCGTTCATGACTCTGCTGCACTCGGACAATCTGTGCGACTCTGTGGCTTAGAACTCTTACCACCAGCCAATGAATCATGGCCTTGCACGGGCGCGGTTCACGCTCGTGCGGCATCACGCCCGGATGGGTAAAGCGATCGTTCCGCGGGAGCGCTGGCGAGGGTGATTCCCGCCTAGCGGGAACGGCCGATTTGCCTGCGGGAGATCGGGGCGTGACATGTTGGTATCAGAGCCTGGCTTCTACGTCTTTGGACTTCATTTCGATATCTCTGTTTCGAAAACTCGTTCGTGGGTTATGTGCACTCTTTCTCTCAATGCCTCAAAGGGATGTTCCAACAATAAGTCTAAATACTTTCAAAATGCATTTTGAATGTAATGATATGCTTGCTTGTATGTTGCTGTGCTGCGAGTGGCCTTTGTGCCAACCTGTGCGAACCCTTGAGAGTATCGCTAGTAGCTTGTCCGATTTTACTAACTCTAAGTTTGGTTGAATGCATCTATTCGAGGGACGCCTTGAACTAGTGCACCATCCAAGACTTAAGAAAAGGTGAAACTCGAGTGCTAAGACTTCGCTATCACTAAGCTGGTTGACGTGTTCACGCTAGAAGTGCACTTCGAAAGTGCGCACGATCCAGTCTAAGCGATATGCTGATTTCGACGCTTGTGCAAGTGAATATCCAAATAAACAAGTACAATAACTTTTCTAGGATTGCCTCAACCCGAGATTACTGCTTGTCCTCAGTAAGTCTCGAGGACGAGACTTTTTCTGAGTTGGGTAGGATGTAACACCCTGTTCCGTTCTAGAGGACTGCCGACTCAATCGGTAAAAGTGCAACTGTCCCGACCCGCTTTGTCTCAAACGAGAAGCAAAGGATATCCAGACTTGTCCCTACAGGAATCCAGCTTAGGCTTTCAGAGGCTCGCTTGACGTATCGCTCTACCGAGGCGAATCATCGCTAAGGTGGGTGGCTACGGTGAACTTGTCTTTGCTTAGCCAGCACACATAAAATCTGGAATATTTTATGCTAGTCGTTAGATGATTCACCCCCTGCATGCTAATAAGAATCCAACGCACCTAGCTAAGGGAATAATCCCAACTTGTATTGCTTGTGCTAGAACATGAAAATTGAAATACTGCTTATATTCAGACCCTCGCATGCTAAGTCCCTAACGGTTTCAACTCTCGGTTTATGTCACGACCCGCACCCGAAAATCGGGCATGAGCCGTGGGTACGTCCAGCCTACGCCGCAGAATCGGCGGTAGAACGCTGTAAAGGTCCGTTCTAGGTCAACCATATCTATCTATATCTCACTGAAAAATCCGGCATGACCTCTCCAAAAGGAGGGCAAAACCACGCAATATATATATATCAAAATAATCTTCTCCCGAAGGAGGGCAACCACGCAATATATATATGAATCTCAATCACAAAATCTAGGGGAAGAAATAAGCACGATATGATATAAACAAAGAAAACCAGAACCAAGAGAGCAAGACAATCCAAAATAATACAGTCCAAGTCTAAAAGCTACAACATCTCACAGAAGCACAAAAGAATAAGTACAGTCATCTAAAATACAACCCACTGGAAATAACCCAGGAAACCCACCTAGCTAACTAGGGTGCTATCGGCGTCTCCTCGGCGCACTCCTCCTCGATCACGGGGTCACAACAGTCGTCAATACCAGGCCCGTAGAACGTAGGGCAATAGTCCTCAGGATCCTCTGGAAAAAATATGCCCAGTCAGGACTGGAGCGAAGTACATAACTCTGAAAGCAACTCTAAATACATGGTAAGGTGTATATGACGAGCAATAGAAAAGTAATCAAGATGCACAGGAAATAAATATATGCTGGAGCACAATAAATAGCTGCAATGTAAACTGGAGAACAATACAAGTAGTGGAAAAGTAACTGCAGGTGAGAAACATGAATACTAGTTAAGTGCCTTGAGCACAAGTTCGTTATATGATCGGCTTAGGTTGCACATGAAAGTCACTACGATAACTCCGTTATGCGTGAGTTGCATAACCGACATACACATGAATGCTGTTTGGCTTTGATCATATAACCAACTCACTACTCCCCTCCCCCACTAATACCATTGGATCCAACCACAACACGCTACGTACATGATAATAGCTCGCGCACACGAAGGTGAGAGCACAAGAAGCACATGATAGCACATGATAATCAATACCCGAAGCACATGATGAAATACACGTGATAGAGTACCCGCTGAACACGGTAAGGGGGATAGCACCTCATGACGGGATCCACTAGTACCAGCTCGTGTAATAAAGTGTCAGAATCAAGTATTACAGTTCTAGAACAGGTGATATAAACGCTATCATGAAATGGAAACTATCAGAGGTAGGTACTCGCCTGATGTCCTGAGCAACTGATGAGGATCGAGGTCCGGACCGGTGACGCAAGGACCTAATACGAAAAGCAAGGATTAAACAGGGTTCTAAGCATTTAAACTGATATAAAATAATTAAAAACAGGCTTCTAGGGCTATTCTAGGTCGAACGGGTCAAACCGGTGAAAATCGGGTCAAAAAGTCAACCCGGGGTCCAAAAAGTCAACTCTAGGTCAAAACTAGGTCAAACGTTGACTTTTACGGTCAACGGGGACAAATTTGGTCAAAGCTAGGTCAAACTAGGGTGCCCCTGAAATTCTAGGTCAAACCGAGCTCATTAAGCTACTAAACTCACAAACTCGCCTAATCGAGATACTGGGATACCCTCGGTATCCGATACCTCGCCCTAGGCCATGCACCCCGCCTAAACCCGCTAAAACCTATGCTAGCACGCGTAATTATATATATATAAACATATAAAAATCACTCCCAAGCATTTCCTAGGCTAATGCTCAAATACCCCGCTCGAAACTCAATACCTTGAATATCCCAAGGTATCGAGATACCTCGGTATCTCAAGGTATTGAAGTTTCGCCCTAAGGCCCTCTAACTAGCTATCTAGCTACTAATTATATACCTAGTTATTAATCTAGGCTAGGTAATATAGATATCTACTATATTTATATATATCTAAGTATGTATATACCTATGTATATAGATATCCACACACATTTACCCGATTACCCATATAACTTACCCTACGCATAAATATATATACTAACTATAATATATATCTAGCTCTAGGTATATATATATATATCTATGCATATAGATATAGGTATCTACCATATCTACCTATCTATCTAGTTATCAATATATCTAGCTATCTAGCTATTTACCTATCTATCTATTACCTATCTATTTATCTTATATAACTATCTATAAACTTATCTATCACTATCTCTATAACAATCTATCTATATAACTAACTATCTAACTATTAATCTATCTATATAGATATATAGATCTATATAACTCACTCTAAGCTACCTCCTACTACCCGCTGCTTGCTGCTGCTACTAGCGCTGCGCTGCTGCTCTTGCATTGCTGCTGCGGCTGCTGCATCTCATAAACTGCTGCTGCTGGCTGCTCCTACATGTGCTGCTGCTGCTGCTCCTTCTGGAGCTGCTGCTGCTGCTCTCCTAGCAGCAAGCTGCTGCTGTTGCAGCTGAACTGTTGCTGCTGCAGTTCAGTTCCCCCCCCCCAACTCACATACACACACACACACATCCATATACTTATATATATACCACTATATATATATATATATACACATATCTCTATATATATATAACTAGATATATATATATACACTTATATCTATTCTAACACACTCACTAACACACACACCTACACACTCACAAACACACTAAAACACACACACATACAAATATATACATAGCTATAAATATATATATAAACACACATATTAATATATATATACACATATACAAATATATATATATATCAATACACACACACTCTAAGATATATACACACACACACATATTCAAATATATATATATATACATATACACACGAGCACACTTACACACTAATACATATATATACACATAGACATATACACACATAAGCACATAGATATAAATACACTCATATATATATAAATATATATACATAAACAAACATACATATAAATATATACATATATTTATATATATATATAGATACATATACACAACCACCACACAATGCACACAACACACAAACAACACGCCCCTCGCACGCCCAACGACCCCGACACTCACCAACACCCTAAAATATATAAAATATAGCCCGAAAACTCTAGCACACACTCCCCGATACTAACCCAACGCGCGCACAAAGCCGAAACGAGGAAACCAAGTCGAAATGGCCGTTCGATCATTTCGACGAACACGTGGTGCGCAGCTCGGAAAACCTCCTGAAACGCACACCAAACGAACTCGGAATCGGCCCAAAATTTACCCACGCGCTCTACACGATGTCTAGATCCTAGAAAATGTGCTCCCACGTCGATTCTAGGCCCGTGGCGGAAACGCACACGCACTTAGAATCGGCGACGACGAAAAGCCCCAATTTCGCCCGAAACGCCCGTTTCTCCGCGACACGGCTTCCCGTGTCCGAACGGAGACAAGCACTCACCCTCTAGACACCCGACAACGTCTACCTAGGTCCATCTAACCTAGGGCATCACCCAAAATTGGGCCAAATTCGGATTCCACCCGAATTCGACACAAACCTAATGTCAAAGTTTCTAAACTCACCCAAACTAGTTTCAACTTCCTCCTACGGGTAGGGTTAGGGTCTAGGAGGGTTCTACAACACTAATTACACTACACAAAAATAATTAGGAAGGGGAAAGTTAGGTTTTACCTCTTGGGAGTTGGAATCCCAAGGCCAAGGTCTCCGATCTACTCCAAATCACCTCCCTCAAGCTCCAAGCCACCAAAACTAGCCTCCACCCTAAATCTAAGCTCCTCACACCTAGGTTAGAGAAAATGCAAGGTGAGGGTTAGCTTAAAGAAGAAGAAATGGAAGAAAGAAAGAAGAAAGATGGAGAAAAGCTTACTTTGGAGGAAGAAGGAGAAGAAAGAAGAAGTGGAGAAGAAGAAGAAGTGAAGAGGAAGAAGAAAGAGGGGGGGCTGCTGCTCACTGTCGAGTGTGGGGGGTAGGTAGGGCCGGCCACTATGAAATAAATGGGGGTTTACATGAAGGAAAGTCCAAAATACCCTCCCGTAACTCGGTTTTGGGTTTCGGGGCTCCAAATGCACTCAAACTAGTTCCAAATCTCTCCAACTAACCTCCTAAAAATAAAATAATAATTCTAAGCCCCAAAATAATTCTCACCAGGGTGTGGGCTGGGTCGGACATGGGTCCACTAGGGTCGGACATGGGTCCAGGCTAGCCAAAACCCTAAAACAATCAAAATAAAAATAAGACAAGCACTAATTAATTATAAATATAAATAATTAAATACAATACACTATTTATCAAATAAAAAAAAATATACCTTATTTTCTAGAATTGGGTAGTGACAAGTCTACCCTCCTTAAAATAATTTCGTCCTCGAAATTAAAAGACGAAACTAGGACAGGAATGCAAAGAAAGAACCATACCTCAGGGCTCGAAGAGATAGGGGTATCGCTCGCGCATTTCATCCTCCCTCTCCCAGGTCGACTCTCCTGGAGAGTGATGCCTCCACGCGACGCGAACCAAGGGAATAGTCTGGTTCCTCAACACCTTCTCCCGCCGATCCAGAATCTCCACCGGCTGCTCTGGATAGCTAAGGGTGGGGCCCACCTCGATCTTCGAGTGATCCAATACGTGACTGGGATCCGCCACGTACCGTCTCAACTGCGACACGTGGAACACATCATGAACTCCCTCCAG
This sequence comes from Iris macrosiphon, assembly GCA_036927795.1. Lineage (NCBI taxonomy): Eukaryota > Viridiplantae > Streptophyta > Magnoliopsida > Asparagales > Iridaceae > Iris > Iris macrosiphon. Next base: position 318,746,062 of record JAYESA010000005.1, on the reverse strand, counting down.
CGTAGGCGGCAACTCAAGCCTATACGCCACGGCGCCGACCCTCTCGAGGATACGGAAGGGTCCAACGAAACGTGGGCTAAGCTTCCCGCCTCCACCGAAGCGAATAGTGCCCCGCGTCGGAGAAATCCTCAGGAACACCAGATCTCCAACCTAGCACAAACAAGGTCTCTGCACTTAGTCTAAAACAAGCAATCACAAGCAAACATAAGAACAAAATCTAGATTCTAAGCTATACCTCGAACTCCAAAGGTCTCCGGTGGCTATCGGCCCAATGCCGCTGCCTGTCCTGCGCCACCCGAAGTCTATCTCTAATGAGCTTGACCTTCTCCGCTGCATCAACCACCATCTCCGGGCCAAGCAAAGCTCTCTCACCTACATCATCCCATGACAACGGAGTGCGACACCTCCGTCCATACAACGCCTCGAAAGGTGACATCTCGATACTGGCTTGGTAGCTGTTGTTGTAAGCAAACTCTACCAAGTGCAAGTGATCCTCCCAAGAGCCTCTGAAATCCAAAAACACAGGTCCGAAGCATGTCCTCAAGTGTCTGAATGGTCCTCTCTGACTGACCATCTGTCTGCGGGTGATACGCACTACTAAACTTGAGCTGGGTGCCCAAGCTAGCCTGCAGACTCCTCCAGAAATACGAAGTGAAGCGACTGTCCCGATCTGATACTATGCTCACTGGAACTCCATGCAGTCTGACTATCTGGCGCACATACATCTCTGCTAGTCTCTCTGTAGACGTACCCACTTTGAATGGTAGAAAGTGGGCCGATTTGGTCAACCTGTCCACGATGACCCAAATCGCATCTTTCCCGCCTGGAGAACGGGGAAGTCCAAAAACAAAATCCATGGTCACATGCTCCCATTTCCACTCCGGAATGGGTAACGGCTGGAGTAATCCTCCTGGCCTCTGCCTCTCCGCCTTCACCTGCTGGCACACTAAGCATCGGGATACGAAGCGCGCTACCTCTCGCTTTATCCCGTACCACCATACATGCTGTCTCAGATCTCTATACATCTTGTTGGCACCTGGATGCATAGAGTACTGGGATCGATGCGCCTCCTGGAGAACCTCCTCGCGCAACGACCCTCTCGGCACACACAACCTGGTACCGTGCCGCAAGGAACCATCATCAGCAATGGTGAAGTCATCTGCTAATCCCATCTGAACCTGCTCCCTGATGCTCCTCAGGGACTCATCCTCAAACTGTGTAGCCCTGATCCGGTCTACCAACTCTGACTGAATCTGCAGTCCCCACATCTGCATCTCAACTCCAGGCACTATCACCTCAATGCCCAAGCTCTCTAGATCTGCCAGAAGATAACGATCTGTAGTCAGGCACATAGCTACCGGATACCTGCTCAATGCATCCGCCACTACGTTCGCCTTCCCTGGATGGTACTGCAATGATATGTCGAAGTCTTTCATCAACTCCAACCATCTCCTCTGCCTCATGTTCAGCTCTTTTTGGGTAAACACATACTTCAAGCTCTTGTGGTCTGTGAAGATCTCCACACGCTCTCCGTATAAATAGTGTTTCCACAACTTCAGAGCAAAAATGACCGCTGCCAACTCCAAATCGTGGGTAGGGTAATTCTTCTCATGAGGACGTAATTGCCTGGAAGCATAGGCAATCACCCTCCCATTCTGCTGCAACACACAACCCAGTCCCTTCCCCGATGCATCACTATAGATAGTGAATCCTCCAGAACCTGATGGCAACGTCAACACTGGAGCTGTCGTCAACCTCCTCTTCAGCTCATCAAAGGCGATCTGCCACTCCTCTGACCAAACAAACTCCACGTCCTTCCGAGTCAGCCTGGACAACGGCTCTGCAATCCGGGAAAAATCCTGAACAAATCTCCTGTAGTAGCCTGCCAGTCCCAAGAAACTTCTGACCTCGGCTACTGAACTCGGAGCACTCCATGCCTCAACTGCCACGATCTTTCTCGGATCCACCGAGATACCCTCTCCAGTCACCACATGACCAAGGAATTCAACCTTGTCAAGGAAGAACTCACACTTTGAAAGCTTTCCATAAAGCTCCTCCTTCCTGAGAGTCTCCAGCACTATCCTCAGATGCTCCTCGTGCTCCTCTGGGGTCTTCGAATACACCAAGATATCATCTATAAACACCACCACAAACCTGTCCAGATGTTGATGGAATACCTTGTTCATCAGATTCATGAACACTGCCGGGACATTAGTCAACCCAAACGGCATCACCAAGAACTCATACTGTCCATATCTGGTCCGAAAAGCTGTCTTCGGAATATCCTCCTTCCTGACTTTCACCTGGTGGTAGCCTGTCCTCAGATCAATCCTGGAAAACACCCTCGCTCCGCTCAACTGGTCAAAAAGATCATCAATACCCGGCAGCGGATACTTGTTCTTGATTGTGAGGCTGTTCAGAGCCCTGTAGTCGATACACATCCGTATCGACCCATCCTTCTTCGGCACAAAAAGTACCGGAGCACCCCACGGAGAAGAACTAGATCTGATAAATCCCTTGTCCTGAAGCTCATCCACCTGCTTCTTTAACTCTATCAGCTCACTGTTGCTGACTCTATAGACGTGCTGGGATATCGGCTCCGCGCCTGGCACCAAGTCTATAGAGAACTCCACGTCTCTGTCCGGAGGTAACCCTGGCAACTCCTCCGGAAAGACATCCATATACTCCTCTATCAGTGGATGTAGCGACCTCGGCTCTACCACCAGGGCTCAGCAGAAGACTCCCTCGGTCTGCTCTGCTGCTCCTCTGGCAAACTGAAACTCTGGCTCACCCGGCGGACTGAACAAAACTCTGCCTCCACGACAATCTATACTAGCACAATGCGTACTCAACCAATCCATCCCGAGTACAACATCGTAACTCGGAAGTGGCATTACGAGTAGGCACACACTCAACTCCCGACCTCCCAAGGTAACTCTCCGGTCTCTGCAAACATCACGGACTAGGATGATACCACCCCTGGTCGTGATCTTGCAGAGTCTAGCTAAAGGTTCAGCAACAAGATGGTGTCTAACAGCAAAAGATACAGACACAAAGCTATGGGAAGCACCGAAATCAAATAAAGCAAGTGCTGGAATGGAATCAAGGAGAACAGAACCTGAGATAACATCACCAACTGGCTCGGCCTCGTCCACTGTCAGGGCAAAAGCTCGCCCCTGCTGTCCTCCTCGGTGCTGTTGCTGGTGCTGGGCGAACCTCTGCTGCTGAGTCTGCAAAGGCGGTCCTCTCTGCTGCGCTGCAGGTGCTCTGGCTGGTGCCCTCTGAGCGGCTCCTCCGCCCTGAGCTGTACGGGCAAGCGCTGAAGGACAATCCTTCAGCTGGTGGTCTGCGGCGCCACACAATAAACATCTGCCCAGCCTCTTTCTGCATATGTCCCATCCGTGCCCTGGCTTCTTACAGAAAGGGCAAACGATGGGCTGCCTCTGGCCCTGCTGCTGACCCTGCCTCTGCTGCTGGGGCGCCTGCCGGAAGGGCGCCCGACCCTGACCCTGGTGCTGCTGGGTCTGCTGGAATGGCCTCTTGGCCGGGCCTGCACTGCTGCCTGCTCCGGAAGTGTCTCTGCCCCTCTTCGTCTTCAGCTCCAAATCATCCTCAGCCCTCTGAGCATCGCTGACAATCTGCTCGAAGGTCGCCTCGCGGTCGCTCCTAGTCAAGGACTTGACCGCCATGGCTAAGCCCTTGCGGAACTTCCGCGCCTTCGCTGCCTCTGACAACCCCTCAACAAATCTGCCCAGACGGCAGAACTCCGCTGCATACTCATCCACTAGCATACTCCCCTGGACGAGCGCCTCGAACTGACTCTCTAAGGCACTGAGAGCCACGTCCGGGAAGAACTTCTCCTTGAAAAGCTTCTTGAAAGCCTCCCAAGTCAATCCCGGAGCTGCTATCCGCGTATCCGTGCGGAACCAAGTGAGGGCAAGGTCGAACATCTGGCTGCCCGCTGCCTCTATCTGCATGCTGGCTGGGATCATCGCCAGCCGAAAGATGCCCTCTATATGCTCGATCCAGTCGTCGGCATACAGGATCCCCTCTGTGCCGCGGAACTCCTTAGGCCGCATCATCTGAAAATCGATGATAGTACCCGGCCTAGGATACTGAGCCTGCTCTGGCTGTGGCTGGATCTGAGCCACCCTGTCGACGGCTGTCAAAGCCACCTGATGAGCATTCTCAATGCCCATCCTCAAAACATCTGCCTGGCGGTGCTGCGCATCCATCATCTCTCGGAAGAATACGAACAACCGCGCAGCATCTACTGGCGCAGGCGGTGGTGGAGGAGGTACCACCGGGACAACTGGGGTGGCTCTCGGATCAATGGGAGTAAAGGGATCTCCGAGAGAAACTGAAGCTCCCTCAACCGCAGGAGTGGCGAGTGGAGCGGTAGCGGCTGTCGGAAGTCGAGCAGGTCGAGAGGTGGCAGACCTCTCGGTGGCAGCTGCTGGGGCGGTGCGCTGAGATCTGGTCTTCGGAGGCATCCTGAACACAGATCAAAAGAAGTCAATACAGTGCAAGAAACGATAACATCAATGAAGGACAGTAATATTGCAAAAGAAAATAATTTCAAGAAAAATTAAAGATAGCAAGAAAAGTCAGGAGGGGTCCTAGTTGTGATTGAGCACACTCTCTCTCAGCCTATCTCCTATATCCTACTGCAGGTAACCTAAAAACTAGACCTGCATGGGCCACCACCAAAAACGTGTCACGACCCGCACCCGAAAATCGGGCATGAGCCGTGGGTACGTCCAGCCTATGCCGCAGAATCGGTGGTAGAACGCTGTAAAGGTCCGTTCTAGGTCAACCATATCTATCTATATCTCACTGAAAAATCCGGCATGACCTCTCCAAAAGGAGGGCAAAACCACGCAATATATATATATCAAAATAATCTTCTCCCGAAGGAGGGCAACCACGCAATATATATATGAATCTCAATCACAAAATCTAGGGGAAGAAATAAGCACGATATGATATAAACAAAGAAAACCAGAACCAAGAGAGCAAGACAATCCAAAATAATACAGTCCAAGTCTAAAAGCTACAACATCTCACAGAAGCACAAAAGAATAAGTACAGTCATCCCAAAATACAACCCACTGGAAATAACCCAGGAAACCCACCTAGCTAACTAGGGTGCTATCGGCGTCTCCTCGGCGCACTCCTCCTCGATCACGGGGTCACAACAGTCGTCAATACCAGGCCCGTAGAACGTAGGGCAATAGTCCTCAGGATCCTCTGGAAAAAATATGCCCAGTCAGGACTGGAGCGAAGTACATAACTCTGAAAGCAACTCCAAATACATGGTAAGGTGTATATGACGAGCAATAGAAAAGTAATCAAGATGCACAGGAAATAAATATATGCTGGAGCACAATAAATAGCTGCAATGTAAACTGGAGAACAATACAAGTAGTGGAAAAGTAACTGCAGGTGAGAAACATGAATACTAGCTAAGTGCCTTGAGCACAAGTTCGTTATATGATCGGCTTAGGTTGCACATGAAAGTCACTACGATAACTCCGTTATGCGTGAGTTGCATAACCGACATACACATGAATACTGTTTGGCTTTGATCATATAACCAACTCACTACTCCCCTCCCCCACTAATACCATTGGATCCAACCACAACACGCTACGTACATGATAATAGCTCGCGCACACGAAGGTGAGAGCACAAGAAGCACATGATAGCACATGATAATCAATACCCGAAGCACATGATGAAATACACGTGATAGAGTACCCGCTGAACACGGTAAGGGGGATAGCACCTCATGACGGGATCCACTAGTACCAGCTCGTGTAATAAAGTGTCAGAATCAAGTATTACAGTTCTAGAACAGGTGATATAAACGCTATCATGAAATGAAAACTATCAGAGGTAGGTACTCGCCTGATGTCCTGAGCAACTGATGAGGATCGAGGTCCGGACCGGTGACGCAAGGACCTAATGCAAAAAGCAAGGATTAAACAGGGTTCTAAGCATTTAAACTGATATAAAATAATTAAAAACAGGCTTCTAGGGCTATTCTAGGTCGAACGGGTCAAACCGGTGAAAATCGGGTCAAAAAGTCAACCCGGGGTCCAAAAAGTCAACTCTAGGTCAAAACTAGGTCAAACGTTGACTTTTACGGTCAACGGGGACAAATTTGGTCAAAGCTAGGTCAAACTAGGGTGCCCCTGAAATTCTAGGTCAAACCGAGCTCATTAAGCTACTAAACTCACAAACTCGCCTAATCGAGATACCGGGATACCCTCGGTATCCGATACCTCGCCCTAGGCCATGCACCCCGTCTAAACCCGCTAAAACCTATGCTAGCACGCGTAATTATATATATATAAACATATAAAAATCACTCCCAAGCATTTCCTAGGCTAATGCTCAAATACCCCGCTCGAAACTCAATACCTTGAATATCCCAAGGTATCGAGATACCTCGGTATCTCAAGGTATTGAAGTTTCGCCCTAAGGCCCTCTAACTAGCTATCTAGCTACTAATTATATACCTAGTTATTAATCTAGGCTAGGTAATATAGATATCTACTATATTTATATATATCTAAGTATGTATATACCTATGTATATAGATATCCACACACATTTACCCGATTACCCATATAACTTACCCTACGCATAAATATATATACTAACTATAATATATATCTAGCTCTAGGTATATATATATATATATATCTATGCATATAGATATAGGTATCTACCATATCTACCTATCTATCTAGTTATCAATATATCTAGCTATCTAGCTATTTACCTATCTATCTATTACCTATCTATTTATCTTATATAACTATCTATAAACTTATCTATCACTATCTCTATAACAATCTATCTATATAACTAACTATCTAACTATTAATCTATCTATATAGATATATAGATCTATATAACTCACTCTAAGCTACCTCCTACTACCCGCTGCTTGCTGTTGCTACTAGCGCTGCGCTGCTGCTCTTGCATTGCTGCTGCGGCTGCTGCATCTCATAAACTGCTGCTGCTGGCTGCTCCTACATGTGCTGCTGCTGCTGCTCCTTCTGGAGCTGCTGCTGCTGCTCTCCTAGCAGCAAGCTGCTGCTGTTGCAGCTGAACTGCTGCTGCTGCAGTTCAGTTCCCCCCCCCCCAACTCACATACACACACACACACATCCATATACTTATATATATACCACTATATATATATATATACACATATCTCTCTCTATATATAACTAGATATATATATATATACACTTATATCTATTCTAACACACTCACTAACACACACACCTACACACTCACAAACACACTAAAACACACACACATACAAATATATACATAGCTATAAATATATATATAAACACACATATTAATATATATATACACACATACAAATATATATATATATCAATACACACACACTCTAAGATATATACACACACACACATATTCAAATATATATATACATATACACACGAGCACACTTACACACTAATACATATATATATACACATAGACATATACACACATAAGCACATAGATATAAATACACTCATATATATATAAATATATATACATAAACAAACATACATATAAATATATACATATATTTATATATATATATAGACACATATACACAACCACCACACAATGCACACAACACACAAACAACACGCCCCTCGCACGCCCAACGACCCCGACACTCACCAACACCCTAAAATATATAAAATATAGCCCGAAAACTCTAGCACATACTCCCCGATACTAACCCAATGCGCGCACAAAGCCGAAACGAGGAAACCAAGTCGAAATGGCCGTTCGGTCATTTCGACGAACACGTGGTGCGCGGCTCGGAAAACCTCCTAAAACGCACACCAAACGAACTCAGAATCGGCCCAAAATTTACCCACGCGCTCTACACAATGTCTAGATCCTAGAAAATGTGCTCCCACGTCGATTCTAGGCCCGTGACGGAAACGCACACGCACTTAGAATCGGCGACGACGAAAAGCCCCAATTTCGCCCGAAACGCCCGTTTCTCCGCGATACGGCTTCCCGTGTCCGAACGGAGACACGCACTCACCCTCTAGACACCCGACAACGTCTACCTAGGTCCATCTAACCTAGGGCATCACCCAAAATTGGGCCAAATTTGGATTCCACCCGAATTCGACACAAACCTAATGTCAAAGTTTCTAAACTCACCCAAACTAGTTCCAACTTCCTCCTACGGGTAGGGTTAGGGTCTAGGAGGGTTCTACAACACTAATTACACTACACAAAAATAATTAGGAAGGGGAAAGTTAGGTTTTACCTCTTGGGAGTTGGAATCCCAAGGCCAAGGTCTCCGATCTACTCCAAATCACCTCCCTCAAGCTCCAAGCCACCAAAACTAGCCTCCACCCTAAATCTAAGCTCCTCACACCTAGGTTAGAGAAAATGCAAGGTGAGGGTTAGCTTAAAGAAGAAGAAATGGAAGAAAGAAAGAAGAAAGATGGAGAAAAGCTTACTTTGGAGGAAGAAGGAGAAGAAAGAAGAAGTGGAGAAGAAGAAGAAGTGAAGAGGAAGAAGAAAGAGGGGGGGCTGCTGCTCACTGTCGGGTGTGGGGGGTAGGTAGGGCCGGCCACTATGAAATAAATGGGGGTTTACATGAAGGAAAGTCCAAAATACCCTCCCGCAACTCGGTTTTGGGTTTCGGGGCTCCAAATGCACTCAAACTAGTTCCAAATCTCTCCAACTAACCTCCTAAAAATAAAATAATAATTCTAAGCCCCAAAATAATTCTCACCAGGGTGTGGGCTGGGTCGGACATGGGTCCACTAGGGTCGGACATGGGTCCAGGCTAGCCAAAACCCTAAAACAATCAAAATAAAAATAAGACAAGCACTAATTAATTATAAATATAAATAATTAAATACAATACACTATTTATCAAATAAAAAAAAATATACCCTATTTTCTAGAATTGGGTAGTGACAGTTTACCTTCGGGCCCGAGCAAACGTGCTGCTTATGTTAATTAGAAACGCATGCTTGTCTGCTTGTAATGTTGCCATGTTTTCATCCAAACCCCGGGAGACTACTACGTACTCGTTCCGTGCCTGAATGAACCTGCAAGTATCCAGGACCGTTGGGTCACCAAGGCAAATCCCCGAACCAGGGGCACGCATCAGGGTAACGAATACTGAACGAGAATCCTATCACGTGCCAACTGAATGATAATCACATCAAGTTTATATCTGAACGAGAATCATGTCATGTAACGAACGAATCTCAGCTCTTGGAGCAAACGCTCATTCAGATCACGAATCATGGATTATCATTCAAGTAGTGGATTTGAAACTGACCCTGACCTGCATGTCGCGGATAACTTGTAAAAAAGGTGATCTTCGGATCTTGTTCCACGGGCGGTCACCGGGGCACTGGGACCGATCCGATCCGGATGGAACTTCATGATAGTCTCACGTGCGGACATGATAGCGTGTAGCGCCTCACGTGCTTTGTTGCATACCATCCTTGTTCAAAGACTAAACGGTCCTTTATGGCTATGTCAGCGACAAACGTTCATATAGATAAGTCATCCTCGCTTAGCGGCTATCCGCGTGTGAGTCATTGCATCGCATCAAGAAACAACTGAACACATGAACGATCATGTTAAAACGACCCTCATGTTTGCATATGCTATGCCTCCTGAATGTTATACTTGCCCGTGCTTGACTTAACGATGTTTGCATCAATGTTTGCCTCGGACAGGGAAGGAGATGGTAAGTTGGTAAGTATCGTCATGTTTTCTCTCATATTGCACGACGCACTGCCACACGAGTTAGGCTATTCAATATTGCATGAACCTGATCCTAAGGCAACTAGAAAGATAACTCAATAGTTGGTGCACGGAACTTATATTACGTGTTTGGATTTGTCGAGCGGGCGAGTAGCTTCCCTCCAGTGCATTCAATGTACTGATAATCCACCAGTTTATATGCAGGGTGCGGAAGAACCTCGTTCGGTGCGGATGCCTCCTTCGTCCGTGCTAAGGTGTGGATATCACTCCGAAGCAACGGTGCGTCCGAAACTGAAGCACATATACAAGACATAATGTTGAAACTCGCCTGATCATCGCCTGAACATCGCCTGTACAATCATTCCACAATTGTAGCCACTTGGCACGCTTTTACTGTTTCAGAGAGAGGCTTGAACGACTTGTAATCTCCGCTATACGCTGCCTGTAACACTTGTTTATGTCAATAAAAGAGCTTGCTTTACTTTAACTTGTGTTTCAATGCTTCCGCTATATTGTCGACTCAGTGAACCTGTTACCGTTCGCCTATGCATTTATGATTCCGCTGCACTCGGATAATCTGTGCGACTCTGTGGCTTAGAACTCTCTTACCGCCAGCCAATGAATCACGGCCTTATACGGGCGCGGTTCACGCTCGTGCGGCATCACGCCCGAATGGGTCAAGCGATCGTTCCGCGGGAGCGCTGGCGAGGGTGATTCCCGCCTAGCGGGAACGACCGATTTGCCTGCGGGAGATCGGGGCGTGACATTCCTAAGGTCAAACCATTATTCATTTGCACGGGATATTCTACCCAAGTTCGTTTCACTCAAATTTTTTAATATCAAGCACGGATTATCCTACACACATTAGCACGTTCGTTGTACGGGGTTCAAGTTCATTCAAGCAATCCATGATATATCCAAGTTGCAGGACAAGCCTAGCAATTCGTATAGTCTATCTCCTTAAGCATGTTTGATAGAATCCATATATCCATTTCTAAGTCTAAACCACCAAGCCATTATTCAGTTCTAAACCTTTGATTGTAACTCTAAGTCATCTAACACGATTCATGTATCCGTTCACGAAACCATCAAGCGTGATTTATTCCAGGTTCTAGCCTAACTTATCCTTGAACGCTTTCGATTTACATGCATTTTCAAATTTGATTATCGTGTCGAACCAAAAGTCAAGACGATCCATCAATTGTCACGCTCCGGTCTTCCGCAAGTTCGATCACCCTCGTTGGACGTGAGATCATCATGCCAACGCTCCCGCTAGATAATCGTCATAATCCGGATGTGACGCATGTACGAGCATAGAGTTATTCTCACACACGACAAGAACATCGAACAATATGGTTATCTTCAAAATAATTGAGACACCTTATCATTACCCCATCCATGTTATATATATAATCCTTTAAGTTATGTCTGTTCATGCATTGATTATAATTCGTCTAGCAAAATCATCCAACTTCAATGTTATCGTTTGATAAATCCATAGTCTACTTCTAGCATTCCTCAAACAACTAAGTTTAAATTCTTAAGCCAAAGTCTATCCACTTTTGATACGTTCCATTCATCGAGTTCGTTTGGAATAATCACCGAACATATTTTCGTGAGTTCGATTATCCCCGCCGTATCGTTCTTTCAAACTCCAGGTCAAATCCATTATCGCTTATCTCTTTCATCGAACCAAAATATTCATTCTCGGGCTAACTTCTATTCGAGCGATATTCTATTCAAGCTTCAATCTGTTTGATTTAATTTGAAATCGCTCGCACGAACCATCAAGTTTCCAACAAGTCTCCTTAACCAAGATATCGATTTCTATTTCTATTTCTATTTATCCCTTATTCGATATGTAAACTCCCTCACCCAAAATAGGTATTTTGTGTATATTTTATATTATTATATTTATTATAGATGTTAAATTTATTTAGAGTATTCTCTTAGTTAATTAGAAAATAAATTTTTTAATAGTATATTTACTTATATAAATATTTATTTAGAATTATTTTTAGGCTATTTTAGATTATTGAGATTTTTCCATAATTTTTAGTTAATTAAAAACTAGTAACACTAATTTTCTAGGAATTTGAAGAATTTATTTTATGTTTAAAATTAATTAAAAATATTCCAAAATTTTATTTTAGGTTCTAAATAGTCAAATATATTTTCTAGAATTTTCTAAGAATTTTCTGAATAGTTTTAGTATTTATTGGGAGTTATTTAGACTAATAACTAATTTTTAGGACTTGTAGCATTTATTGTGCAAGCTCAGGAATATATAATGGACCCACGTTATTTTCTAGGGCTTATAATATTAATATATATTTTCTGGAATTATTTCAGAATTTTTGGAATAATGTTAGTATTTATTTCTAGTTAAATGGATAAAACTAATGTTTAGAGCTTCTCCTAATTATAGTAGTAAACTTATGAATATAAAATTGTCCCAAATATTTTTCTAAGGTTTATAGGTTCAAAATATATTTTATGTAATTTTTCCAGATTTTTATGATTATTTTTAATATTTATTTGGAGTTGTTTAGATTTAAAATGACTTAAATAATGTTTTGATAAAGGTAAATCAAAAACAAATAATATAAAAAAATCATCCAATCAGATTCTGACACATGTCAGCCTATAAATATCCATTCAGCCGCAGGTACATCCCTATATATATATATATTATTATAACCCTAATTAGCCCATTATTTTAGAGAGAGAGAGATTTTGGAGAATTGCGAGTTCCTTCATCTTCCACAAGCCATTGCGCATAGCTCCGGACTCCAGACGAGGCCTAGTTTCTTGCGTTAGAAAGATATTGAGGTTAGATTTATTATTATATAATTTATTTTATGAAATTATGAGTATTAAATTCTGGAAAATTTGTAGAGTACAACATATCCGAAAATAGACGTGATTCAATATTTTCGCGATTCCGGGAGAACCAGGAATCAAAATCATGAACCGTTTAAAGTTTCGGAAAGCTAATGTTGAGATAATTGACATATGTTTTTTCTAGAATTTAATTCGACGTATTTATATACTGTTAATTCTGTAGAACTTCTAGGTTAGAATTTAACCATCGGTGCACAATACAAAATTTGTATGTGCCATAATTCCCAAACGAATTTGAATTCGGACGAGCCGTAAATTCCAGCATATTTTTGACGCTGAAATCTACAGGAAATCATGCATGAAAGTTGAGTTTGTATCGGTTGACTTTTCGGTCAACAGATCGCCTCGATTTGCGTGCCATGAGTCTCGAGTTGATAAAATTCAGTTTCTTTGGACAAAATTTAGGAATTAACATAAAAATCAGAATAATAAGATTAAAATAGTATTTTAGAGTAATTATTCCAGAATTAAATAAATTAAAATAAATTATCTTTTGACGTGATAAATTTGTAATACATAGGCTAATTGGACTGTGACTTGGACTCTGATTCATACCAGCAGCAGGACCCCAGGCAAGATACCTTGCCAAATTGCTTACAGTATTTTGCATGCTTAGTATATTTTGTATATTTATTGCATTTCTATTTATTGCATGTGTAGTTTCTTTCAGTCATTACTATATATTAGATATGTTGACACACACTTGACACTTAGTATCATAAAGGACAATCATTAGGCGTATGAGATTTTAACCACTCTGGTAAACCGTAGTAACTAGCACGCACTATGGTAGTCATGTCCGATGGTCGCTACCCCCGAGGTATGTCGATTGATGGAGTCCGAGGGTCGCTACCCCAGAGGTATGTCGGCTGATGATGTCCACTGACGAGCGTATGAGTTGTGAGAATTAGATCGAGTAGCCTACCCTTGCCCATACATCTAAAAGTTGTCCTTATTTGCATTCATATAGATTTTCTTGTACAGTGTACTTATTACTTTCAAATAATATGCATGTTTATTGTATTCAAATTGGCTCGTATTTTCTGTATCTTATTACGTCCCTCTGAGGACCTGGTCCTCTGCCAGGTGTATCTGTTCTTGAGTAATTGCAGGAGCACAGATTTGGATGGTGACATGTGATCCGAGGATGTCTTCTCTTCGAGTCCGTGATTGATGGCTAGTATTCTTATATTGTGTTTATTGTGTTGTACTCATATTGTATTTGCTCTTATATTCGAGTTGGTAGTGGATTTATTTCCATCCAACTATCATCCTTAGATACTTCTTATTGAGATCTAGTTTCATAGATACTGGTTGTTTATTTCTATATGATTTTGGTGGATGAGATTTAGATTATACCCTGTGACTTGTGATACATTTTATACCACTTGTGGATTTGATATTCATATTACAGCGTACGTATGGGTTATGGTTCCATATATTAGAGTTGACATATCCATGCGGCTGGCATGCTTACGTGTCCTAGTCCTACGCATTTTTGGGACTGGAGCGTGACACGATATAAGCTATATCATTTGTTCAAGATATTCTCAATCATTCAATCCAACTATTGCACGAGATCTATGAATCCGTTTGGATATTTCTAAATAATCCATATACCACTCAAGAATTGAGTCACCCAATCAAATCCTCAATCGAGTTCACATTACTCGCTAGCATATTCACCAAGTAGTTCCTTAGAATTTCTGTACGATACCTAAGCATCGCCTGATAAATCTTAGTCTCGTATATATCTTGTTGATAGTCATACAAGTAAACAATATTTGATTTGTATCTTCCATATACGAAATATCGTTCGAGCTATTTCCCAAAATCCAAATATTATCTCTATATTCGCCTTAGCGATATTCTGAAAATATTTTTATTGGTTCCCATTCTAAGTCTGACTTTTCCTTATCTGAATGATATCTCAATCTCGTTTGTAAACTAGCTCGCATCAAAGGATCTTGGCATGCGATACTCGACACAACTTAGTCGAAAGGCTATGTGCATAGCTAACTGTTTGAACGATATTTTATTATGCATACTAACCAGCTGGTAAATCATGTATAGGTATTCGGGTTTGCACATAACTTACAAATTCTAGCACGAGTCTATTCCAACCAAGTCTAACACAGGTCAGCACAAAGGCTTCACATCACAATTTCGTACAAGCAATCATATCATTAACATGTACTTTTTGAAAGTATTTAGACTCATTGTTTGGAACATCCCATCAGATCAATGAGAGAGAGAGAGAGTATGCACATAATCCACGAACGAGCTTTTAAAAGTGAGAAAATTGATATGAAGTCCAAAGGCGTAAAGTCATGCTCTGATACCAATATGTCATATCCCAATCTCCCACAGGTAATCGGTCGTCCCATCTAGGCGCGAGTCACCGCGTCAGCGCTCTCGCAGGACGATCTTTCCTATCTGGGCGTGATGCCGCATGAGCGTAAGCCACGCCCATGCAAGGTCATGATCCAAACAGGCGATAAAATATCTAAGCTACAGAGTCGCACAGATAGTCCGAGTGCATCGGAATAAGAAATACGCAAGCGATTGGTAACAAGTTCACAGAGTCGTCAATAGTGGAAGCATTAAATAACACAAGTATAAAAATAAAACAAGCGCTTTATTGATATTGAATAACTGTTACAGGCGGTGCTAGGCCGAGATTACAAGTCGCTCAAGCCCTCTCTCTCTCAAAATAGTAAAAGCGTGCCAAGTGGTTATATTTGTGGAATGATACTTAGGCGATGTTACAACATTATGTCATGTATATGTGCTTCAGTTCCGGATACAATGCTCCAAGGCTTCAGAGTGAACTCCACGCCTTAGCACGCACGAAGGGGGCATCCACACCGAATGAGGTTCTCCCGCACCCTACAAGTAATCTGGTAGATTATTAGTACATGAATGCACTGGTGGAGAGGCTTCTCTCCCGCTCAACAAATCCAAACACGTTATATAGATTCTGTGCACCATCTATTAAGTTATCTTTCTAGTCTTGCCTTAGGATCAGTTTCATGGCAATGATGTAAAGTCTAACTCGTGTGGCAGTACGTTGTGCGATATACAAAGAAATACGGTGAGACTTACCAACTTACCATTCTTCCTTTCCTGTCCAAGGCAAACCAAGTTAAAAATCAAGCACAATCATTTACAATAAAATCTAGGGGCAATTGAATAAGCAAACACAAGTGTCTTGAACAATATCATGTTTCGGGTGCACGAGTTATACGGATTATCATGTGTGTTGCATTAGATGATCAAGTGTCCAATTATGCATAAGTGTGTTATACTCATGATCGTTCAGGTGTTTTAGCTTACTGGATGTAATGCAATAACTCGCACGCGGATTACCGCTAAGCGAGGATGACTTATCTATATAAACATGAGTCACTGGCATAGCCATAAAGGACGAGTTATAGTCTCGGGGTGATATTAGATGCGTGAGGTCAGGAGTTGCTACACTCCACCTTCGCCCGGGATGGTATGGAGTGCAACGCGAGGCCAAGGGGGCGTTCACTCCATGCCGCCCACTAACATGCGACTATCAGAAAGTTCCGTCCAGATCGGATCGGCCCCGGTGCCCCAGCGACCGTCCGCAATAACCTGAACATGAATACCTTATGCATAAGTTTTCGGCGATATGCAAGTCTTAGGTCTCAGGTTCACGGGATTCTTGACATGACATGTAAATTATTGGTTCTTGTTCAGAACAAGTATGCTCCACGAGCTGTGATTCTTGATTTGCTTAACACGATTCTTATTCAGAGTAAAACTTAACATGGTACAATCCCCTGGTTCAGAGATTGCTTTGGCGTCCTAATGGTCCCGGACACTTGCAGGTTCATATTGCACAGAAGTGTGCTCCATGTTCTGAACGATATGAATCCAAAGAACGATTCTCGTTCCATAGTTAATTCCATGTTCTGAGCAGAACGATGCAAATCCAAGAAATAATACTCGTTCCATAGTCAATTACATATTTTGAGCAGAACGATACGAATCCAAGAAACGATACTCGTTTCATAGTCAATTCCATGTTCTGAGCTGAACAATACGAATCCAAGAAATGATACTCGTTCCATAGGCAATTTCATGTTCTGAGTAGAACGATGTGAATCTAAGAAATGATACTCGTTCCATTGTCAATTCCATGTTCTGAGAAGAACGATGTAAATCCAAAGAATGATACTTGTTCCATAGTCAATTCTATGTTCTGAGTTGAACTATGTGAATCCAAGAAACGATAATCTTCGTCTTGATTATTTCTGAGTCTATTGAGTTGCATACCGGTTTGATGCTCATCTTCAAGCTTGAAGTCCCTGATATTCTCGAATGCTTCATCCTTCGATTAGGAGAAGATACGTGAACGCGTTTTTCAAAAAGTTATCGAAGAAAGAAGTGATAAACTTTATCCCGGCCTTTTATAGAGAATAGAAGTTACGAATATCTGAATGCACCAGCTCCAGAAGATCTGTACTTATAATCATCCATCTAAACGGCTTCCTGACTACTTGTGTCTGAGCATAGTCATCATAACTCTCCACCTCCTTACCCCCACATCTTGGAGATATCCCTGAATTAGACATATTTATTTGAAAAATACATGTCTCAGTCAGATGTATCACAACTCAATAAGAGCAATCCCTTCCTTAAGCCAGAAGTCCAAAATCATAATCTCGATCCCTAGATATTCTGCTTGACACTTGTTCATCATAGAGACCTTCTTTTAAGATAGTGCTCTTCCTTGGTGAACTGCTCTTTCTCAGAGCATGCGTGGTCAGATACACCAGTGTCTACCCACTAGTCTGCAACCATGCTTGATGACTCAACCTGCGTAATCATAGCAACAAAGTTAAGTAATGGAACCAAGTTTATCTATACCTTGCTATATTGGTTCGGATTGGTTCTTCAGTCAAGCTCCAATTTCAACCATGCGTCAAGTCATGTCAAGTGCAGAGACCTTCGACCACCATGTTCCAGTCTTGCCAAGTGCCAATTCCTGTCATGCTCCAAGTCTTGTTTATGCGCCAATGTCTGCCATACGCCAAGAGTCTTCCATGCGGCAAGTCTTGTTATGCGCATAAGATATTATGCGGCCAGCTCTGCCATGCGCTAAGACTTGTTTATGCGCATACCCTGCAATCTTTGGTCATCTTGTAATCTTTCTTCCAACTGAAATACACATCCTGGAAATGCTATCTCCTCCATCCTAGGAAATTGTAGGTTCCGACACTTTTAACATTTGACAAATGACTCATTCCCTCATCCAAATGTTCAAACTAAATTCCGTCAATCTTCTCAAGTTTATAAAAACTTATCGCCGAGAAGATTTGATTGAATATTCTTTATCTTTCTTCAGATCTTGCTTTGAGATTGTTAGCCCCAGGGTGGATCAAAAATGGTAAAATTTAGGCCATTAGCAGAGCTCCAAGCATGACCCGAAAGCACACTCTCTAATAGAACCCAAGTTGTCTTCGAGATCAAAGATTCACACAAGAGTTCATCATCTGATATTCTCGATTCTAACGAAGCACGAACCAATACATGTTACAAATAGACTTCGAAAAAATAAAGATTACAACAAGCAATAAGAAAAATCGTTCTTCTCTTTACGTTCCCAGATGCTACAATGAGAAAGAACAAAGCAAAAAAAAAACTGAAGAAAAGCTCATTGTTGAGGTGGTCAAAACTATTGTTGCTCAAAGCAAGATTCACCGTACAGACGATCTGCCCCCAGGAACCAGCAAGCTCATAAATGAACTTCTGGAACGCTCTTGGTCACCTTCAGATCACTCAAAAATTAAATATGTGGGAGGGGTGCATGGTTGACCGTTTATGCTCTGCTGCTCTCGGTTTTTTCTAACTCTCTCTCATGAATGAGATTAACCACTATATATAGGGGTTTCAGCACCAATGCGGCCTGAGGAAGCTCAAGGCCGCATACGCGTTGACCAACCAGAAGCCAGACCAAATCTTCCAAAATATGGGTGTTAGAGCCGCATATGTCTCCCGCCTGTACGCTGCACAGGACAGCGCCGCCAAACGCCGTCAAGCGCCGAAAGCAGTAGCCACTATGCATAGACACCCATATGCCGCATGTGCCGCATAATTCGGATGGCACGGATAATCATGCGCCGCATGTGTAAGCCCCCTCATTTTTTAATAGGGTTATTTTGGTTTTTTTAATTCATTTTAATTATTTAATTTAATAGATTATAGTAGTAATTTCTAAAATATTCTTTTAAATATATGACCCTTTGCTATGGCTTTGATATTTTGAGCAATACACGACATTTTTTCTTCCAAAAAGATTTATAATATTAATCTTGATTGAGTCTAATATAGTTGGAACATGGATGTTGCATTTATTTGATCTTCCTCATGCTCCAAAAATATTGACGAACGTCTAGAATTACGGTTACCGTAAAATTGTCTCCTTTTGACTAGAACTTGACCCAACCCCAACATATGTAGGCATGTAGTGCACCAAAATATCCTCATATAAATATATTATATATATATTATATTTAAATTAATTTATTTCGATTTATAGGAGTTTTATCTATAGAAAATGGTATAGGTGGCATCTTAGTTGGCAAATAACTACCTAACCAACCCAACAACCAAACTTATCCAATCTTAACCATAAAAACTAACCCCCCTTCCCCCTTCTTATTTTCGGCCAAGAGCATCCCCCCCTTGTGGTCAAACCCTAGTAGCATTAGGAAACCCCCTAATATATTTAAATCTATTTAAAAAGCTCATATATATATATCAACTTATTACCAAACCCTAACCCTAACAATAACAAATATCTTTTCCCCTCTTGTGGCCGACCCCCCATCTCCAACATATAAGATCAACCCCCCTTGCCATCTCTCCCTCACAACATCATCTCCTTCACCAAAAATCTCCTCCCCTCTTCCAAAAGCTCCATTTTTCATCATCCTTCCACCATCTCTCCATCCAAACACCATTAAACCTCCAAGAAGAATTTTATCTTCCCCATAAATATATCAAGAACCTATTTTCATCATCAAAACCCCATTAAAAATGGAGTATAAATCCAAGCACAAGCAAGAAGGAGTATTTCTTGGACACGAAGAAGCACCATCATCAAATCCTCTAAAGTTTTCGGTAAATCTTAAATCTTTATTTCTCAAATCCCATGGCATGATCCTTTTAGGTTATGTAAAATTATTGATTTAGAACCCATACTTTTCTATCTTGTTCTTATATTAGAAAATATAAATTTTTCATGATAGGTTAGTGATAATTCGCTTGTCAGTAGAACTAGTTTGAGACTTTTAATGCGATCACTTGAGAAAATCATTATTAATTTTTAAAACTGAATTAATAGGTATTTAATTGCTGGAAATTAATTATTTTTAATTTTATTTTTTTATATTTTGATGTCAAATCTGAACCCTATAATTAAAGGCCACTAGCCTAGGTTTTTGGCTGATTTTGTGGCATTGTTTGCTAAGTAAATAGATGATATTTTGGATGGAATAAAGAGGTGAATATTTTTTGAGATTAAATTAGAATATAATATTATATAAAATAATTTTTCATAGATATAAACCATACTAATGGACTAGCAATGTCTCGACCAAGTTTCAGACAAAACTAGTCAACCTAAAGTAGCTATAATCTTGAAATATGTTTATTTTGTCAAATTTGAAATTTATTGATAAAAATTCATATAAATCCTATTTAAATCTGGATTATATAATTTATTATATTTTATGTTCATGTTCTTTAATTGGGGACTTAAACTTAAATTTTTGGAAGTCAAAAACCAAGAAACTAGGTTCCGATACCCTGTAAAAGTAAGCAAAGTTGTTAGAAATAATAACGGACTTGGTTATGCATGGCATCGAATAAATTAGATAATTAAGTTATAATTTCAAGAATTCATGATTGGACCCTTAAGCGTATTAATTGATTGATAGGTCAATTGAATTTCGAAGGAGTGGACGCGGTATCATCTTTACCACCACTGACTGCAGAACCAGGCAAGTGTACCTTGCCGAGATGTTTATAGTTCTAAATTATTTATTTGATATTATTTATGAATTAGATATTATATTTGTGTGGCTTGGTTGATGTACTTATTGAGACTAGGGCCGTCATACGATACTTTGTGTCCGAATAAGATTTGGGTACCAACATCCTCTGCGGAGTCGAGTAACGTAGTCAGAGAGCCATATTTACGAACCCATGTTGGTACAAACATTATTTGCACATCCAACTATAGGACACTAGACACGATATTCATGTGACAGAGTCTTTCTCGACTTGTTTGTGGTACTTGGACTCTGGATAGGACTACAGGATGCATGATATAGGGATGATTATAGTGATACATAGTGACTAACACTACTAGAATAAGCGGGATTAGCGACATTTTTTAGCGACTCCGTGTAAAAACATCGCTAGTTTAGCGACTCCATGTAAAAACGTCGCTAGACGTCACTAATTGGCGACATTTAGCGACTTTTATTCAGTTTTTTAAAGATTAGTCGCTATAAGTTTAATTTAGGTCGCTAAACGTCGCTAATATATTTTATTTAGCGACGTTTAGCGACATTTTTAGTGACGTGTATATTTTGGACATTTAGCGACGTCATTAGCGACGTTTAAGGCATTGCTAAATTAGCGATGTTTAAGACGTCGTTAAATTAGCGACGTCATTATTGGCGTCGTTAAAATGTCACTAAATTTTTTACTTAGGGCTGATTCCCCCCATTTTCTTCGATCTCTCCCGCTCCGGCTCCTCCTTCCTCCCTCCGGCGACCCCCCTCGGCCGCGTCCTCCCCCTCCGGCTCCCCTCCTCCCTCCGGCGCCCCCTTCTCCCTCCCGGCGACCCCCCTCCGCCGCGTCCTCCCTCCTCCGGCAGCATCCTCCCCTCTCCTCCTCCTCCTCCTCTAGGTAAATCCTAACTCTCTCTCTCTCTCTCTCTCTCTCTCTCTCTCTCTCTCATAGGACATACATGGCACTGACACTGACACGACACACACACGTTACAGACACTGACACACACACTGACACGACACACACGTGACCTAGGGTTAAGGTTAGGGTTAGAGTTTTTGACCTGGGGTTAGGGTTAGGGTTTTTGACCTGTGGTTAGGGTTAGGGTTAGGGTTTTTGACCTGGGGTTAGGAGATGCTGTTGTTCCAGCAGCAAGGGGTCGGATAGAAGCAACCTGTGGTTGCTGTAGGCAGAGGTGCTAGCTCGAGTACACTACTGTGCAGTGCAGTGGGTAGGAGTGACTGCACATGTAGGATATTTGGGTCGGGTTGATTTCAGTTTAGTTGAGTGATAAATTTTGAGAGTTGCATGTGTGTCTATGTATAAATATAGTAGTATCTGTTCAAAACTGGGAATATACAATTGGTATTATGGAAGATATGTGTCCAAGTGTCTGCTGTCATAAGGAGATAGGTATCAGATGTATGTTTGTACTGTGAGTGTACCTAAGAATGAAGGGGGACAATGTTGTGCACTATTAGCACATTAGGGAGGAGAAATGAGTTGAAGGGTGTGATAATGGAGTATGCCAACCACGGCGGTCCACAACGAGCAAACCCAGGGCCTTCGTGCAATTTCTGTAAGAAACAAGGGCACACGTCCGATAAGTGCCGCAAGAAACTCGGGCAATGTCTCATTTGCGGTGACTCCACCCACCGAATTCGTGATTGCCCAAACTATTATGTTCATCACCCTTAACGGTAAGCATTGTTCTTAAGTTTCGGGACAAAACTTCCAATTGGTTGGGTAGGATGTAGCGCCTCGTTCCCCCAGTGCGGGAAGCGCGGCTAAGAAACACAACGGTATCGTTCGATCGGGATATATTGAATTAAGAACTCATCCTCGTTATGGATTTGTTTCTTCGGAATCGATTCCCATATTCAGTGGACTGCGTCCCAAGGATCGGCTTAACGGCAGAGTCAGGAGGGACCTCTCCGCTGCTATCTTTTATTGTCTCGGTTTTCGATGTCCCTTGTTGCTTTCGTACTTTGAGTTGGTTTTGGGATTTGCTTGTTTTCCTTGAACGGTTTCGATAGTTTTCATTGTTTTCGTTCATTGACTTGCACTTCTATTCCGAGATTGGAAAGAGAGGAAGAAGTATTAATCGAGCTGTTCGTGCGCAGGTGAACGAGCAGTAGGCGGCTTGCGAGCGGAGTCGTGAAGCGCCTCTTTCCTTCTCCTTCCTAAATCTAAGTGAGTGGCTACCAACCCGATTAGCTAGCCCTGCTTCCAAGCTTCACTCCCTTGCCCCGATCAAACGATACCAAGTTAATAATAAAAGAAACCAAGATAAAAGAGAATAGACTTGGATATTTATGCTTGTCACTTAACTGGGAAACGGTTACTCAATTTGCATGCTTGTTCATTTTAAATGTTCTATACATGCTTCAAGTTTATTTAGAATGCATCTTCTTCCATAAATTGTGCTAAGTATGGAATACACTTGTTATGAAATAAACTGTCAGGAAGACTATGCAAAACGAATCATACAATGTTGCTTATCTTGTTCATGTGCCTCAACTGCATCAACGTTAACGTGCCACGAACGATTGATCACGGACAACTTGTGTATAAGGTAACGGGTTCCGCGGACGGTCGCTGGGGCACTGGCACCGATCCGGTCCGGGCGGAACTTCACGATAGTCTCACGTACGAACGGGATGGCGTGCAGCGCCTCACGTGCTTCGTTGCACACCATCCTCGTTCAAAGACTAAACGGTCCATTATGGCTCCTAGCCAGTGATCCCAACGTGTATATTTAAACCTGTTGCAAACTAACTTGTGTCTTCGTGGCAGGGAAGGCATGGTAAGTATTGTGCAGGTAATTCAGACGGGCAGATAAATTCATCCAACGGTGGCACGTTCATTTCAGTAAATTATATATGCTGCTTACTTGTAAATGAACTAAGGCAAGAATAGAAACCCACAAATATGCATGCTTCATTAAAAACAACGTGTTGATTGGTATAGTTCGGCTAGCTCGCCTTCACCAGCATGTTTCGATATGCTGACCCTCGTTGAAACAGGTTCTCCGCACCAAGGCGAACCGAGCGAGGAGCCGAAGTCGTCTTCCCGATCCAGTCCAGCTGTTGGCGCATCTTCACCGCGCCCCTTGAAGCCTTTTAAAGTCCGAAGCTGCAACTCTTCATACACAAATGCAGCTCCGTGGCAAAGCTATCCTCCAGCCTGGAGGTCTATATCTTTTGAAGTTTAATAAAGGGATATAATGTACAGGACTGCTATCTCATTTTGAGTCAACACTTTTGTAAGCCGTTCGGCATATTAGCTGACTCGTTCAGGAGTTTGTAATAGATGTTCATTATCAATAAAGAGAACTTTTCCATATTTCAAATCTGTGTTTCAATTTATCTGCGTACTCTGAATATGTGCTTGCTATGCAAATCAGTAAAGCCTTGTGCGGGCGCAACCCCAGGCCCGCACGGCGGTCACGATTCGAGGGACGCCTCAATTGATTCTACGAAATTGGGTCGTGACAGCCCCCCTAGCCGTCGGCTACCAACCCCCCCCCCCCCCCCCCCCCGCCCGCCGGAGTAGCTTCCCGCGGCGAGCCTCTCCCTCCCCCCGCTGGCCCGACTCTCTCTCCCCTCTCCTTCTCCTCCTCCCTCTCCTTCCTCCGCCCTTCCTTTCTCTACCCCCCCAGCAGCCGACTCTCCCCCCCCACAGGAGTTGCTGCTCCGCCCCACGGCGAGTCGACCCCCCCTGACCCGCTCCTCCTCTTCCTCCTCTTCCCTCCACCGCCACCACCATCATCAGTCACCACCACCTCCGCCATCATCATCGCCCCCTCCGCCAGCGTCGGTCCCCTCGGCGAGCCGACTTCTCCCCCCCAGCCGGCCTCGACGGCGGTCCCAGCACCTACTCCTCCTCCTCCCCTCTTCCCCTCTCGCCGGACCGCCACTCGCCACCCTCCACCACCATCATCTCCTTCCCGATCTCCTCCTCTCCTCCCCCGATCAGCGACGACCCCGCCTCAAACCCCCCCAGCAGCCGACCCACAGGCCGCCACCACCACCCGTCGGCCTCGGCCACTTCCCATCCGGCCAGCGCCCTCCGCCTGCCCTCTCCCCCTTCCCAGCCACAGCTTTTCCCCATCCTCCTCGACGAGGTCGACACAGCGGCGACGACCCAGCTCCTCCGTCGATGAGCCGACGACCCCGGAGCCCTGGCCGCAGCGGCTTCGGACCACCCCGCGATGACCCGCTGCCCCAGTACCGGACTCGGCACAGTACCGGACACAACAGTACCGGACATAGCAGCATTTCGGAGCCGGACACAGCCCGGACACGATCAGCGTCGTGTCGAATCTCTTCCCGGACACGAAAAATTTATTCTGCGGAGCCCTGTTTAGGTAACCCGTTCTATCTCCTCGTAGTTCCGTTTTTAATTCCGTCAGCTGTGACACGTAGGCTATGTGACCCTCTCGATGCCCGTGCAACCCACTCGGAGCATCGCGTCCTGTGGCGATCGCGAACCGCGATCCAAAAACAATGACCCGATTTACCCCGGAACTGAGTACGCCCCACCAAACGGGACGACTTGGTCGCACGCGTTCTTTACCGAAACGTGCGTGCCGTTGATACGAACATGCGGGATTTTGCAGAAGTTGATTTGGATGTGCGTGCACACCGGAATCAATGCGTATCCGCCGACAACGTCCCGTATCCGCCTATTCTGGAACACGCTGCAACTTTGTGTACACGCGTCAGATCGAAATGAAACTTGTGCCATCAGACTCGTAGCAATACGCTGGTCCTATGATCCAAGTTTGGTTCGATTCTGAGAACGTTGACAAAATTCCGTATCGTGGGCCCCACAGGCTCCACTTGACGGGCGATTTTGTGATCGGCACATCAAAATCCAGTTCTGGACATTCCGTTGGGTTCGTATCGACGTTCTGGACTTGTTGACACTAAGTTTGGCGAATTTGGAGACCTTTGACCCTGACAAGTTTTTTGGTGCAAAGCGGCCCACATGTGGACCCCGCTTTGACCGGAAACTGTCATTTTTGCCCCTGTGTCCAAATTGGACTTAAGGACAGGCGTTTCTAGCTATTTGATATTTTCTGAGACTGATAATGATGTTTATTTCAGTATCCGGAGACTTTTCTTCTGAGACCATAGTTTCTGACTTCTTGGCATTTGACATCTGGACATTATATTTTGCAGCTCTTGCCAGGCAAGTATACCTTGCCTTGTTGTACGGTTTAAATTCAGTTATTGTTAGCTACATGTTTATTTATTATATAAATGTGCGCGTCCGAGAAAACTCGGGTGCAGTCAACGAAGGCGTTGACGTTAGGACTTGTATCCGACCTAGTGTCTAGTAGACCCACCTAAAAGTTGTGAAGTTATTGATATAACTTCCCAGGCCTTGACACGTATCATTACACGTCACAGAGTGAGTTCATGTAGGGACGCGTGCCTCATGCGCGACTGGCCATCAGTGTGAGCAACACGTGTAACGGTATTTAGCTTAGTTGGTTATTTTATTGAGACTTGCATCATAGTTCGAGATGTCCACGTCATTTTCATGACTTGTATATCTATATTGGGCGGGGAAGACATCTAGTAGGCGTATGGGACACCCCTTTCCCTTATATATACTCAAGTTACCATGCTCTTCGGAGATGGGGATTACGGTATATATAGCGAGTTACCATGCTCTTATGAGATGGGGAGTTGCAGTATATTTCAAGTTACCATGCTCTTCGGAGATGGGGAGTTGCAATATATTTCAAGTTACCATGCTCTTAGGATATGGGAAATAGCATCAATGCCCTTAAACGGGGGCATATGTGGCATATACTAGCCAGTCCCGATGATTGGTGAATTACGTCAGCATATGTCGAGCCTACACATTCCCATGCGTACTACAAGGTCTTTAAATTGCATTCACTTAGATGGTTAGCACACCCCATCTTTTTATTCAGTATTTACATTATGGCATATTATTTTTATGTATCTTGTTATGTCCCTCTGAGGACCTGGTCCCCCTGCCAGGTGTATATGTTCTTGAGCATTCGCAGGAGAGCAGATCCAGGCATATTACGTATATCCCGATGAGGTCTTCTCTTCGAGCCTCATGATTGTCAGATGTTGTTCTTATATGGTGTGTATCTGGTTCCTTTTTATATTCTATTTCGGCAGTAGATTTATTTCCATCTGACTGTCATTCTTAGATATCTGTATTGAGATCTAGTTACATGGAGTTATTGGTTATTCATATTTGATTTCTGTGGATGAGATTTAGATTATACCCTGTGACTTGTGATAGTTTTACCACTTGTGAATTATTGTTCATTATACAGCGTACGCTCGTATATATGGTTTCCATATATTGGAGTTGCCATATATACAGGCGGCTGGCATGCTTACGTGTCCTAGTCCTATGTATTTTGGGACTGGGGCGTGACAGGATGCCCAACAGTGTGTGCAAGGCTTGGGTTGTGCATGTAGGTACTTAGTCAGTAAGCATTGTTGTGCAGGTGCAATTGAAGGGGGAGCGATGTTTCTAAATTGCAGTGCAGTTGCATAGCAAGTAGGAGGGAAGTTTAGTGTACAGTCCCATGTTTGTGATGCAGTGCACTGGGTGCAAGTGAGGTGCAGTGCACTGGGTTAGCCAGTGAGGGCAGTGCCATGTGGAGGTGTTTGTGTCATAAAGACTTTGATAGGATAGGTATAAGAGATGTGGGACTTAAGGGGGGTGTCTGCAGATAACAACAACCTGCTTGATGCAAATGTAGTAGCAACAACGTTGGGAGTTGGGGCTCACAACATCAGCAAGAGTGAATGTAGTTGTTAAGCACTACAAGTGCAGTGACTTAGGAGTCTGGTGCAACAACAAGCTTGAGTTGCAGCAAACTATAGGTGGTGTTGCCAGGTTCAATAATATATGAGAGGGGACTTGGACCAGTGCAAATTTGAAGGCGGGTAGAGGGGTAGCAGCAACTCGAGAGAGGGAAGTTGAGTTCATACTTGAATTTAGATCTGAATTCAGACCTTGAGTACATAGTATAGGTGCAGGCTTGAGTGTAGTGAGATGGGGAAATTGTGTATCAGTCCTAGTGCAAGGTAAGTATATGTTGTTTGGATGTTAGCATCAAGGTTGGGGCTCAGTTTTAGGGTACAATCAGGTATAAGGAGAGGAGGGCACTGCAAGGGGGTATTTTTAGGAGTGTACTAGTGTGTTTATATGTGAGTGAGGGAGTGTGCACATACACGAGTGTATAGGTGCTCTGTTGTTTGTGTGTACCTTAAGGTCTAAGTATCAGTGCACTTAGTACATGGATATATATCAAGTGTCACTTAATTAGGTAGTGTTAGAAGTATTTGGAGTTAGTTTAGGTATGTGTTGATGAGTATTTAGTAAGAAGGTTGGACATTGGTGTATCAATAATCCTGGGATTGGGAGAGTGTTAGCAAGCAGTAGCAGCAATTGATTGAGCACAGGTAAGTTCAGGAGCTGCAGGCTTATAAGAAAAATATGGGGACTCACTGCACAGTGGTAGTGCAAGTCACTGCACAGCAATGCACAGGCCAAGATGCACATCCATATTTCCAGATTTGATGTATGTGCACTTGTGTTGGTGTGGAGCATCTGTGCTCAATGTGCACTGAGGTATGACAATAGTTGTGAGGGGGTGAGGAGTGTTTGAGGGGTGTAGTTGCTCTATATGTGCTTTGTATACATATGAGTGTATAAGTGAGGACTTGAGGTATTAGTGAGGCAAGGTAATGGGAAGTTCATAGTGATGTGGAGTAAGTGCAGTGAGCTTAGCATTAGTGTGGGTAGTGATGTGGAGTAAGTGCATATGAGTATCAAGCTACGAGGTGAGTTAAGATAAGATAGGGTATGAGAGTTAGAGTATTGATACTCGGGTATTTCCTTTAGTTAAAGTAACTCAGGTAAGTTTTGTCTTCCTGTTGAAGAAGGGGTAAGAAAGAAAGAGCACTATGGCTTTGAGGAGAGAGAGAAGTATAGTATATGTATATGTTTGGGGATTGGAAAATTCCTTAGCACCATTAATATACAAGCTTCAGAAATCATATCTTTGGGGTTTGGAAAATTCCTTAGCACCCATAAAAAAGTTAATAAAAAAAACCTCAAGAAGATGCCAGGACTCATATCAAGTGTACCAAACTACATTTGGCATATTTTTTCAAAGTCATCTAGAATTTTATGATCAAACTCGGTGTGAATGTCTTATTTGATGGATGATTTATGAAAGTAAAAGCTCGTCGGGAGTACAGTATAAATATATTATATAAACTGGTGCCAGCTATTAAAATTATGTAATATTTTTATTCAAATTGCACTCAGAAGTTGTAGCAGCAAGGACATGAACAAAACTTTGTTTTGAGATCAATGACATCCCAAAGGCCAGAGTCTCCTATGAACCCCATATCTCTTGTTCCATGGCAAAGAGGCTTTGCACCTAGTGAGTGATAAAAACTGTGATCTCTTCTACTAATTTGTGATCAATATTAGTGTAGTTTATAAACAAGTTTTATACAGATAGTTATAAGAAGCAACTTGTGACTGATAAACCAAATCATATGTATAAGATTTGTGTTTGAATAGTTTTATGATTAGTATCATTATTATACTCTCATGTTTTATGATTCGTATCATTATTATACTGCAACAAACAAGTAGTTTTATTATTACTATCATTATTATACTACAACAAACAATTTATAGGCAGGGCTGCTGAGGGTATATCTTAAGTAATATCTGTTATCAATTATATTCTTTGTGAGTCATCTAATTCTTCCATTCTGCATTATTAAGGGTATGTCTTAAGTAATATATGTTATTAATTATATTCTTTGTTTTCATCTATCTTACCAGATGGCACCCAAGAGAGAGACACCTCCTACTGTTAAGGAGGAAGTGATGCCTCCTACTGTTAAGGAGGAAGTGATACCTCCTACTGTTAAGGATGAAGAGATACCACCTGCTGTATCTCAGACGGGGAGTTCCAGTCACCCAGCACCTATAGCGGCTGTATCTCAGACGGGGAGTTCCAGTCACCCAGCACCTATAGCGGCTGTATCTCAAACGGGGAGTTTCAGTCACCCAGCACCCATAGCGGAGATTGATCACATAGATGCTGTTTATGCGTAGTATCTGAGGGACTGGTATGTGCTCCAGCGTATTGGATATCCTCGAGATTGATACTGTGATGTTTCATATACTTTTATTATGGTTATTGTGTGATTGTGATACTTATATATTATGCCTATTGTGTGACTGTGATACTTATATATTATTCATTTTGTGTGACTGTGATACTTTTATTTTGTGTGTATTGTGTGACTGTGATATTTTATATATTTTTTGTGTTATTTCGTACGCAAAAAATTCAATGGAGGGTTGCTCCAGGTCTGTCTATAATATTTGTGTGTATTGTATGACTGTGATACTTTTTATTCATATTAAATGATGTTAATTTACCGGTGTTGAGTGTTCCACCAAAGGGGTCGGCGAACCCAGATAATTCAACGGAGGGTTGCTCCGGGTCTATTTTTAATTAGAAATTCATAAATTACAGGAATAATAGTTTGAAAACAATTCAGTATTTATTTTTTTATTTTTTTTGTAAATTTAGCGACGTATTTAGCGACGTTTATACACGTCGCTAACTACGTCGCTAATTAGCGACGTTAATAAACGTCGCTAAATACGTCGCTAAATATGTCGCTAAATACGTCGTTGTACATCACAAATTGCTGACATGGCAGTACTGCCAGGTCATTAAAGACGTCGTTGTCACGTCGCTATATAAGTCGCTAATTAGCGACGTTTAGCGACATTTTTTTATGTCGCTAATTAGTGACGCTGCATCGCTAAACGTCGCTAATTTAGCGACACATTTAAGTCGCTAAAAACGTCGGTATAGCGATGTTTAGCGACGTTTTTCCTTTCAGCGACGTGCTAATTTCCGACTTCTGTAAAATGTCGCTAATTACGTCGCTAAACATGATTAGCGACATTTTTTTGTTATTTAGCGATGTTTTTTGACGTCGTTAATTTGACTTTTTCTGGTAGTGTAAGACTTGTGCTGATAGTTAGAGGTCATAAGCTTGCGTGTCTTGATTGAGACGTGAGGTTACATTGGGTGGAGAGAGTCTTCATCGTGCTCGGGACATATTTTATTTATTACTATTTATTGCGTATTAGGCTTTAGGTTCCCTATACGGAATCTAAGGTATTATATATATATATATATATATATATATACAGCTTCCTCCGGGTTCTCCCACACGGAGTCTTGAGTGTACTATTAGATTACGGAAGTGTCCCTTGAGATCTTCCGGGAGTACCAGCCTGGGGTACGATTCCATACTCTCATTTGCATATCACATAGTTGGTCGTAGTAGCTTTTCCCATTTTCATAACATTATATTGTTTACTTCTGGCTTGAGTGTTTATTGTACCTTGCTATGTCCCCTGAGGACCTGGATATGGATTATGTCCCCAGGTATTGACGAGGAGGTTTATCCCAAGATTTACGGGTCAGGAGCTGATATCGGAGCAGTACTAGCAGCTGAGGACGAGGTGGTACCAGAGGACTTCTCTTGAGTTCTCAGATTATCTTTATGTATGATGCCTTGTGATTCTTAGTTATGGATTTGGATATTTTCTCTCTCATTATTTTGATACGGGTTGTTCTCCATAATATTTATTTATTATATTGTGATAGACAGTTTCATTTATGGTATTGATGGTTGAGACTGGTTTATCATCTTGCCTCTTATTTATGGATTGGTGAATGAGATTAGATAAATAGACTATGACATATATTGTAGATCATTTTAGTTGTATTACAGCTTAAGTGCACTCTAAATGGTCCATTAAATTGGGTTTGCTCATTGGAGTTGTGCTGCTGGTCATTGCTACAAGGCTAGTCCCTTGGTACTTTGGGGCTGGAGTGTAACAGCATGCTCCGCCAAAAGCAGACCATGTCCCCTCCATATGTGACTTGCTCTTACAAACTCGCTGGTTGTATAGCGCCACGAAACATGCAACTCCTGCATGAGCGTCATGCGACGATGCAGACGAGCTAAGTGCAAAGTGCGTCATCAAAGCGCCACTTTGCGCCCGAGTCCGAATCGTTCGGGACTTAGCGCCTAAGGAAAACTTTCCATAGATGGTGACAAAACAAATATTGTCATAATGGAGTTCACACCTAAACCTTCTAGAAAAGTCAACCCACATGACCACCATCCTATGTGCATACATCAATACTAAGCAAAGTTATATATTGAGATATACATATTTGTAATTTTTCAAATGTGAGACTTAAAACTCCAAGCTAAGTGAAAAACACAAACAGAATAAATAGAAAACAACAATCCATGAATAATTTCATGGTTCTAAGCCACCAAAGGATCGGTATCTAGTTGGGTCATATGCATGGGAAATAGTTTAATGCAATCAGATAGCAGCTGTTGCTGGATCAAGTGATAGGATGGTATAAAATACAGGCATCCACCAGTACATGAATAACCACATAACTCAGGTTATAGTAATCCAATAGATTTCTCAAAAAAAATTGTTAGTAGCCCTGACCGAATAGCCAAGTTCGTCGTTTTTACTTATTTTTTATTTTAATTTTAGGTAAGATCTGTCATTAGTGACTAAATAATCAAGTTTACACAGTCGGACCGGACTTTTAAAGATTTTCATGGTAAACAAACACACAAATTATCAATTACCCACACTTTATATTGGAAATTTATTCTTCATCCATAGTCAAACACGGAGCTAAGGCCATCTCCAATCCAACCCCTTAAATACCTAATTGAGAGAATATCCTCTCCAACTCTCCCTCAATTTGAGAGAAAAAAATTCAAATTTTTCAGCGAAACGTGGTTTGACCCTCAAATTTAAGAAAAGAGAAAAATGCCTCAAATTTGAACCCGAGTCCGAGTATCTTCAACCATAATTCAATTCACAAATGAGTTAATCCGATCGGACACGGGTTTAGTCTGTCCGAGTTACACCCCTAGTAGGTTGGGCCTGACCGGATTGGATCCGGACTGGATCCGGGTTGGCCCTGTTTAGATTAAAAAAATAATAAGGAATAAGAAATTAAAGTAAGAAAATAATTTTTTTATTAATTTGATTAAATTTAAAAGTTTGATATAAAAAAAAGTAAAAAAAATTATTTATATTTTTTTTAACAGAGCCTTTGGGATGGGCATTAAAAATGGACTTTAAAAAAATGACCAAGAAAAATTTCACACCAATATTTTAAAATAATACAATATTTTAATAATTTTTAATATATATTATTTTTGTTACATAAGTCTAATTAGTCATACAATTTATGCTTGAATTTCTGTTTTCAACCTCTATTCAAAATATATATATATATATATATATATATATATATATATATATATCCAAAGGAAATTCCTAATCCTTAGAGATGGACACGGTTCGAATCTCTCCTTAGGAAATTTCTAATCCGAAAAAAAGGACATCAAAAAAAAAAAATTTAATACTCCAAAGGAAGTTTGTAGAGAGCTTGAAAGCAAAAACTCAAACATAAGTCGCATTAGAAAATATATAACTTATGTTTAAGTTTTTGTTTTGACCCTCTTTTCAAGCTTTCTTTGTAATACAAGAAAAAAAATTGTAGAGTGAAAACAAAACTCAAGCATAAGTTGCATAATTTAAATATACCTATGACATATATAACAATAATGATACATATTAAAAAAAGATACATTTTTTGAAAAAAAATATAAGATACTAGATACACTTGCTTATATGCTACGTAGATTTTCTGTGACATGATTAGGTTTTTATTTGAGTCGTTTCCCACAATGCAAGTATTCAACAAGAATTTCATGCGAGATTCTTCTTTCTGTATCATGCTTATTATAAACTCCGTTAAAGTGATGCCAAATTTTTATTCTTTCCAGTTGAGGTCCATGTACCCCCTGAGGTTGCAGTGCGGATTGAGATTGTTGATATTGCGGTTGCTGTGGTGGCTGATCATTTTCCACTACAGCAAGTTGTTTCTTCACAGAATATGACTAGATTGTTTAAGTATTGAAAGAGGTGGAAGAAAATTTATTGTGGTAAATTTGAAAGAATTATAACCTATTTATAGGAATTTTCGGATGTCAAACTATCTCCAATATCTTTAAAATATAGTTGTTATAAGGATATTTCGGTCATTTTCAACAAAATGATCAAAATATCCTTAAAATGGTTAAAACAATTATTATATTGGAAGTATTTTGGTAAAAAAAAAATCCTCTTAGGCTATGTAAGAGGAACGATATGGTACATTGCATCGAATTCCTGTACAGGACAAGTTGGACGACGATCGTGGATCCAAAGATTAAAGGATATGTAAAATGATCCAGCTACACTTAACAAAAAAAGTTGTAGTGTATTGTTTATTATTGTAGATTTGCACATTAGAGCTCTTTGTTCAATTCTTGGTGACAACAAAATATTTTTTTTTAAAGAAGGTAAATTTTATCCAGGTCCCTCTGAGAGGCTACAACTCAGCAAGAAGGCTTACAATATCCAGTCCAAAGGCCTATATATACAATCCCTAGCCCAAAAGCCTCATCCCAACATGAATGCTACATTCCGTCCCGAAGGCACCATACACATCTGAAGGCTCCTAGCCCGAAGGAACCATGCCCGAAGGTCTCATTCGATCCGAAGACCTCACGCACCCGAAGTTGCACCGCGCCGCACCTGCACCTTGCATCGCATCCGCGTACCACCCAGGTCCTACTGTACCGCTCTACCGCACCTGCACTGCACTGCACCCACCAACATCCGAAGGAATCATACACATCCGAAGGCTCCTAGCCCGAAGGAACCACGCTCGAAGGCCCCATCCGATCCGAAGACCTCATGCACCCGAAATTGCACCGCGTCGTACCTGCACCTTGCATCGCATCCGCGTACCACCCAGGTCCTACTGTACCGCTCTACCGCACCTGCACTGCACTGCACCTACCAACATCCCACCACTTAATTCTCCTTTAAAAAATTAAATGGCGCACAGGGGGCTCGATCCCGCAACCACCTGGAGGGTAAGCGTCAGTCTTAACAGTTAGACTAGGACCTCATTGGCAAAAAAATTTTATTTTTTTACTTTTTTTTTACATTATGTATGAGACTCCATTTTAGAAGTTCGTTTCGGACTCCATAAGCTCAAAGCCGGCCCTGACAGGAAGCTTTCTCTAGACATTTTGGAGTTCTTTATTAAGTCTGACATATGTGTTATGGAATAACGATGGTGCTAGATACGATGACGCTACATTGTTCGTCCATAGGGGGTGACTGTCGGTAGCCCGCGGCCATGTGGCGACCACCCATTGGCTCCCTAGCCTAGGGTGGGTCGTACTAGCAAGAGGGCCAATGGGTGGCCGCCACATGGCATGGGCCAACGGCGGTCACCCCCTAAGGACGGACAAAATATTATTTTCGTGGTAGAAATGGCGGTTGGGACAAGGAATATGGACATGCACGAAGATGCTCAAAGCACGTGTGAAGATTGTTTTCTAGATTGCGTATCTACAAGCGGATGGTGGATAATGTTAGTCTAGGAGCTTAATCAAAATATGAAGGAACGGGTCACAAACAGAACTTCAAGCAAATTTTACAGTCTACCATTTATTTGATCCTGAAGTTGTAGTCGAGACATAAAGGCTTCAACAAACAAGTTTGTCCTCTGAATAACTCGATTCCAACAAAGCACTTAATAACAATATTTCTGATTACAACTTGCAAAAGAATACAATAACAAGAAAAACAATCTATGTTATTTCCCGCAATCGCTGTTGCAGACGGACAGAACAAGTTACAACTAGAAGAGAAGAGAAGAGAAGAAGAAGATGGATCTCTACTTGTTGGGGTGATGAAGATCACCGTTGCTTATAGTAAGATTCGTCCCACACGATCTTCTCCTAGGAACCAACAAGTTCTCGAAGAACTTCTAGAACGCTGCGTCACCTCCTTTCTAAACTCGCACGAACTCCTGGACTTCAATGGCAGCAACAGCCGGACCTCTCTTCGTCTCTCTCTTTTTCGAAGTAAGTTCTCAAAGGAGCTACGAAGAGAGTATTTATAAAGGAACCTGGCCGTCCATCAGTTACGGAAAGATATGAATGAATTAAATTCAAATTCCACAAAAATCGGATCTGAATTAATCATCCAAATCTTTTCATAATAGCTCAAACGAATCGCAGCGCAGCAGCGCATCAACGCAGCGCATGCGCATACGTCCGCGCATACAAGCATAAATGTTTTCTTTGAGGAGTTAATCATTTTTTCTCCTAAAAAAATATCCCCACATGGCATCCATGTGCCCCACCACATTCCATGTACATACCTCAACACAAGTAAATTTGTATATTAAGATACTCACTTGGTAGTGTAGCCAATGTAGAACTAAACTTCTTAATCCAAAGATAAAAACACCAACAGATAATTGCATATCTACAAGCCGGCAGTTAGTTGCTTATTGTGAAGCATATTGTTTACTCGATGCCTTCATGGGTTCTTTACTCTTCTAATTTTTGGAACAAGAAAATTTCCTTCTGAGAATACACAGCCAAGACTTGATATGCATCATCATCTCTTATGTTTATATTGTCAGAAAAGTGCTCCAACTCCCATTCATTTTGCCATGAACTATTTATACTCTTTTTTCTTTTGACATTTGAAGCCAACAAATTTTGTAATCTTCAAGTCGACTAAAGAATTCTCTCCCGAAAATTGGCACATCAACTCCGTTATAAGTAGAACGAACGCCTATGATACAGTTTCACCGGCCTACTAACTGGGTTGGGCTTGGGCCGAAGATTAGAGCTTTGGATCATGCTGAATTCCAGAGTGAGCATACACTCGGTCTGGACTTAGGAAAATGGTCGTACGAAATTGATGATATTATATTAAAATTATCTATATTTACCCTTCCACCAATTCATAATCATATATCCACTACTCTAATTTTTTTTAATTATTACTACTACCAATCCTTTATAACATTCTAATTGTAATTAGTGTTACACTCAAAAAAAAAAAAAAAAATTCAAAAAAATTAGAAAATTGAAATGTAGTGATAATTATAAAAAAAATATTTATTGAAAATATGATTATGAATTTGAGATAAATAGAAATAACTCTAATAATAATATTTCCTTCTGCATAACAAACTAAGCCACGCATGTGCCTAGACACGTGTCACTCTCTTATTTATCCGGTCTGTATAAGAAGAAAAAGGAGGAGAAATTGCACACGCCAGAAGTCGATCATCTCCACAGCAGCCGCCAACCCCGAACAATTGCGTTAATTCCCTCGCTGTCCTCTTCGCTCTTCCTCCTCTCCAAAAAAATTAGGGTTTCATTTAATGGGAATGCTGGTCTACAACTCCGTCAAAGCCCGACAAGCCTACAATCACCACCACTGCAACCCGCTCCGCTCCAGAAACCCCGACCCGCCTCCCTTCGACGACTGAGCCGGGTCGGGTCATTCAGTAGCTGAACCCGCATCCAAACCCGCTAGCAACCTCGGACGGTTCTTGGAC
The DNA here is from genome assembly GCA_036927795.1 of Iris macrosiphon. Classification (NCBI taxonomy): domain Eukaryota; kingdom Viridiplantae; phylum Streptophyta; class Magnoliopsida; order Asparagales; family Iridaceae; genus Iris; species Iris macrosiphon. The sequence continues at coordinate 318,708,720 of JAYESA010000005.1, read as the reverse complement.
TCCACCACTCCTTCATAATCATATATTCACTACTCTAATTTTTTAATTAGTACTACCCACCAATCCTTTATAACATGCTAATTATAATTAGTGTTATTTCTAAAATAAAATAAAAACGTAAATTGAAATGTAGTGATAATTATAAAGAAAATGTGTATTGAAAATACGATTATGAATTTGGGGTAAAAAGAAATAACTCTAATAATAATATTTCCTTCTGCATAACAAACTAAGCCACGCATGTGCCTAGACACGTGTCACTCTCTTATTTATCCGGTCTGTATAAGAAGAAAAAGGAGGAGAAATTGCACACGCCAGAAGTCGATCATCTCCACAACAGCCGCCAACCCCGAACAATTGCGTTAATTCCCTCGCTGTCCTCTTCGTTCTTCCTCCTCTCCAAAAAAATTAGGGTTTCATTTAATGGGAATGCTAGTCTACAACTCCGTCAAAGCCCGACGAGCCTACAATCACCACCACTGCAACCCGCTCCGCTCCAGAAAACCCGACCCGCCTCCCTTCGACGACCGAGCCGGGTCGGGTCATTCAGTAGCTGAACCCGCATCCAAACCCGCTAGCAACCTCGGACGGTTCTTGGACTCCACCACTCCTTCATAATCATATATTCACTACTCTAATTTTTTAATTAGTACTACCCACCAATCCTTTATAACATGCTAATTATAATTAGTGTTATTTCTTAAAAAAAACGAAAATTGAAATGTAGTGATAATTATAAAGAAAATGTGTATTGAAAATATGATTATGAATTTGGGGTAAAAAGAAATAACTCTAATAATAATATTTCCTTCTGCATAACAAACTAAGCCACGCATGTGCCTAGACACGTGTCACTCTCTTATTTATCTGGTCTGTATAAGAAGAAAAAGGAGAAGAAATTGCACACGCCAGAAGTCGATCATCTCCACAGCAGCCGCCAACCCCGAACAATTGCGTTAATTCCCTCGCTGTCCTCTTCGTTCTTCCTCCTCTCCAAAAAAATTAGGGTTTCATTTAATGGGAATGCTGGTCTACAACTCCGTCAAAGCCCGACGAGCCTACAATCACCACCACTGCAACCCGCTCCGCTCCAGAAAACCCGACCCGCCTCCCTTCGACGACCGAGCCGGGTCGGGTCATTCAGTAGCTGAACCCGCATCCAAACCCGCTAGCAACCTCAGACGGTTCTTGGACTCCACCACTCCTTCATAATCATATATTCACTACTCTAATTTTTTAATTAGTACTACCCACCAATCCTTTATAACATGCTAATTATAATTAGTGTTATTTCTATAAAAAAAAAATGAAAATTGAAATGTAGTGATAATTATAAAGAAAATGTGTATTGAAAATATGATTATGAATTTGGGGTAAAAAGAAATAACTCTAATAATAATATTTCCTTCTGCATAACAAACTAAGCCACGCATGTGCCTAGACACGTGTCACTCTCTTATTTATTCGGTCTGTATAAGAAGAAAAAGGAGGAGAAATTGCACACGCCAGAAGTCGATCATCTCCAGAGCAGCCGCCAACCCCGAACAATTGCGTTAATTCCCTCGCTGTCCTCTTCGTTCTTCCTCCTCTCCAAAAAAAATAGGGTTTCATTTAATGGGAATGCTGGTCTACAACTCCGTCAAAGCCCGACGAGCCTACAATCACCACCACTGCAACCCGCTCCGCTCCAGAAAACCCGACCCGCCTCCCTTCGACGACCGAGCGGGGTCGGGTCATTCAGTAGCTGAACCCGCATCCAAACCCGCTAGCAACCTCGGACGGTTCTTGGACTCCGCCACTCCTTCATAATCATATATTCACTACTCTAATTTTTTAATTAGTACTACCCACCAATCCTTTATAACATGCTAATTATAATTAGTGTTATTTCTAAAAAAAAAACGAAAATTGAAATGTTGTGATAATTATAAAGAAAATGTGTATTGAAAATATGATTATGAATTTGGGGTAAAAAGAAATAACTCTAATAATAATATTTCCTTCTGCATAACAAACTAAGCCACGCATGTGCCTAGACACGTGTCACTCTCTTATTTATCCGGTCTGTATAAGAAGAAAAAGGAGGAGAAATTGCACACGCCAGAAGTCGATCATCTCCACAGCAGCCGCCAACCCCGAACAATTGCGTTAATTCCCTCGCTGTCCTCTTCGTTCTTCCTCCTCTCCAAAAAAATTAGGGTTTCATTTAATGGGAATGCTGGTCTACAACTCCGTCAAAGCCCGACGAGCCTACAATCACCACCACTGCAACCCGCTCCGCTCCAGAAAACCCGACCCGCCTCCCTTCGACGACCGAGCCGGGTCGGGTCATTCAGTAGCTGAACCCGCATCCAAACTCGCTGGCAACCTCGGACGGTTCTTGGACTCCGCCACTCCTTCATAATCATATATTCACTACTCTAATTTTTTAATTAGTACTACCCACCAATCCTTTATAACATGCTAATTATAATTAGTGTTATTTCTAAAAAAAATAAAAATTGAAATGTTGTGATAATTATAAAGAAAATGTGTATTGAAAATATGATTATGAATTTGGGGTAAAAAGAAATAACTCTAATAATAATATTTCCTTCTGCATAACAAACTAAGCCACGCATGTGCCTAGACACGTGTCACTCTCTTATTTATCCGGTCTGTATAAGAAGAAAAAGGAGGAGAAATTGCACACGCCAGAAGTCGATCATCTCCACAGCAGCCGCCAACCCCGAACAATTGCGTTAATTCTCTCGCTGTCCTCTTCGTTCTTCCTCCTCTCCAAAAAAAATTGGGTTTCATTTAATGGGAATGCTGGTCTACAACTCCGTCAAAGCCCGACGAGCTTACAATCACCACCACTGCAACCCGCTCCGCTCCAGAAAACCCGACCCGCCTCCCTTCGACGACCGAGCCGGGTCGGGTCATTCATTAGCTGAACCCGCATCCAAACCCGCTAGCAACCTCGGACGGTTCTTGGACTCCACCACTCCTTCATAATCATATATTCACTACTCTAATTTTTTAATTAGTACTACCCACCAATCCTTTATAACATGCTAATTATAATTAGTGTTATTTCTAAAAAAAACGAAAATTGAAATGTAGTGATAATTATAAAAAAAAATGTGTATTGAAAATATGATTATGAATTTGGGGTAAAAAGAAATAACTCTAATAATAATATTTCCTTCTGCATAACAAACTAAGTCACGCATGTGCCTAGACACGTGTCACTCTCTTATTTATCCGGTCTGTATAAGAAGAAAAAGGAGGAGAAATTGCACACGCCGGAAGTCGATCATCTCCACAGCAGCCGCCAACCCCGAACAATTGCGTTAATTCCCTCGCTGTCCTCTTCGTTCTTCCTCCTCTCCAAAAAAATTAGGGTTTCATTTAATGGGAATGCTGGTCTACAACTCCATCAAAGCTCGACGAGCCTACAATCACCACCACTGCAACCCGCTCCGCTCCAGAAAACCCGACCCGCCTCCCTTCGACGACCGAGCCGGGTCGGGTCATTCAGTAGCTGAACCCGCATCCAAACCCGCTAGCAACCTCGGACGGTTCTTGGACTCCACCACTCCTTCATAATCATATATTCACTACTCTAATTTTTTAATTAGTACTACCCACCAATCATTTATAACATGCTAATTATAATTAGTGTTATTTCTAAAAAAAGAAAAAAAAATGAAAATTGAAATGTAGTGATAATTATAAAGAAAATGTGTATTGAAAATATGATTATGAATTTGGGGTAAAAAGAAATAACTCTAATAATAATATTTCCTTCTGCATAACAAACTAAGCCACGCATGTGCCTAGACACGTGTCACTCTCTTATTTATCCGATCTGTATAAGAAGAAAAAGGAGGAGAAATTGCACACGCCAGAAGTCGATCATCTCCACAGCAGCCGCCAACCCCGAACAATTGCGTTAATTCCCTCGCTGTCCTCTTCGTTCTTCCTCCTCTCCAAAAAAATTAGGGTTTCATTTAATGGGAATGCTGGTCTACAACTCCGTCAAAGCCCGACGAGCCTACAATCACCACCACTGCAACCCGCTCCGCTCCAGAAAACCCGACCCGCCTCCTTTCGATGACCGAGCCGGGTCGGGTCATTCAGTAGCTGAACCCGCATCCAAACCCGCTAGCAATCTCGGACGGTTCTTGGACTCCACCACTCCTTCATAATCATATATTCACTACTCTAATTTTTTAATTAGTACTACCCACCAATCCTTTATAACATGCTAATTATAATTAGTGTTATTTCTAAAAAAAAAACGAAAATTGAAATGTAGTGATAATTATAAAAAAAAATGTGTATTGAAAATATGATTATAAATTTTGGGTAAAAAGAAATAACTCTATTAATAATATTTCCTTCTGCATAACAAACTAAGTCACGCATGTGCCTAAACACGTGTCACTCTCTTATTTATTGGTCTGTATAAGAAGAAAAAGGAGGAGAAATTGTACACGCCAGAAGTCGATCATCTCCACAGCAGCCGCCAACCCCGAGCAATTACGTTAATTCCCTCGCTGTGCTCTTCGTTCTTCCTCCTCTCCAAAAAAAATTAGGGTTTCAGAATGCTGGTCTACAACTCCGTCAAAGCCCGACGAGCCTACAATCACCACCACTGCAACCCGCTCCGCTCCAGAAAACCCGACCCGCCTCCCTTCGACGACCGAGCCGGGTCGGGTCATTCAGTAGCTGAACCCGCATCCAAACCCGCTAGCAACCTCGGACGGTTCTTGGACTCCACCACTCCTTCGGTTCCCGCGCGCGATCTCCCTAAGGTTTGCGGAAGCTGGAGTTTTTGTGTAAATTTTGGTTTTGTTTTGTGGGGTTTTATGTAATTTTATTGTTATTGTAGATGAAGATGAGGGGGTGGAGGAGCTGCGACGTGGAGTACAGGCCGTACTTCAGCTTGGGGGATCTATGGGATTCGTTCAAGGAGTGGAGCGCTTACGGAGCCGGAGTTCCTTTGCTTCTTGACAACGACGACGGGACCGATTGTATAGTTCAGTACTATGTTCCGTACTTATCCGGCTTGCAGTTGTACGGCCACTCTTGCTTGCCGGCGTTGTGTTTGGGGTGAGAATCCGCGATGCTGCTAGCTATTTCTATTGTTGTTCTTGTTGGTAACTTGTAAGAGGGTTCCCGTGAAATAGTACTTACTCTTAGTTTTAGGGTCTGCTTGGATTGAAGGGTTAAGAGAGTTAAGTGAGGAAAGTTAAATGAGGGAAATAAAAATCATGCTTTGTTTGAGGGTGGGGGTTCCGGAGGGAGGATTATAGAGAGGGTTACGGGAGGGTTTGTTTAACCTTCTTTTGTTTATTTTTTCAATCCCCAAATCGGAGGGTTAAAATATAGGAATTTAGGAGTTTTGTTTAAAAAGTCATAAATATTCCTTATTTGTCCTATAAAATATCATGACTTTTTTTTTTCCATGTTTTCTTGCTTTGAACATGCTTCTCTATAATTTCCTCATTTGTGAAGATATTTTGACAAGTTTTAATTAAAATTACAATCAAATTTAATTTTATGACATGTAATAAGGGTATTTTGGTAACTATTGTATTTTTTTATTAATCCTTCTCTCACTCAAAGTCACAAATCCAAGCAAGAGTTATTAAACACACCCCACTAAACTCTCCATCCAATCCAAGCAAGGTTATATGTATTGACTCTAGTCTCCCTCACTTAACCCCACTTAGCTCTGCTTATTTTTCTCTCTCAATCCAAGCAGACCCTTAGTTAAATTTGATTGATCATAAGAACAACAACAAGAACGGTTACCTGGAGGGCGGCTTTTTCCTCCAGTTAGCTCTATTAAGGGCCACTTCCTATGTAATGTTAACAAAAGCCATATCCTTTGTTGTATCCTCAATCCATGTTTGTTTACGTCTAACCTTAGTTTCAGCAAATCCTCAATCCATGTTTGTTTACTAATATCTTATTGCTCCTCAGAATCGGACCATCTATTGGTCTGCATTGCTCATGTCCAAACCACCTGTGTTGGTATTCTCTCATTATTGGAGTAAGAAATAGCCCAAAATTTTGGGATACATCGCAAGAAGTTGATACTTACGTGGAAGCAAATTGAAGTAAATGTAAATTTAACTAGTTAGGTTGAATTATGAGCGAGGAATTTCATCACTAATCAGGGGATGCCTAACTTGTTGGGGGTCTTGGATGGAGAAAGTACACTGGAATTTATGAATGAGTGAGCCTCGGCAGGTTCGCTAAGATGGAGGATATGTAGATTTTGCACTGCATATACGATAGCTAAATATGATATTGCTTAAGATGACTGCATCTTACAATGATGACAGGAAAACTAAAATTCTGTGTGTAGGGTTTGATCGACTTTTAGGTAATAGAAAATGATCAATCTCGTAACCTTGGCACAGTATGAATTCCAGGTTTAGTTGACACTATTTTTTCCTTTTATTTCTTGAGACTAATCGGTTAAGTACTTAACAAATAACTCATGTTTAGTACCCAACCCTTAGAAGCCAGAAACTCCTAGGAGGTCAACGAATCTCAGTAAGAACCTTCGATTCGGCGTTTCTTACTTGGGAGCTCGTTTGGAGCTCGTTTTTCCTATGACGGGAGTTTCGTTTCTCCGGGGACGGAAGCTCGTTTCCCCGACGATATGATCGCTTCCCATAATATGACCATAATTTTAAAAAAGGACATAAATTTTGTGAGAGAAATTGGAAAATTTTCAATACACATTTATCAAAGTACCAAGAAGCTAAAGATTTCTTACCTTGACGTCATAAAAAATTAACATGCGAAAGATCTCTCTATAACTTTGAACTGAACTTTATAAATTCTAATAAATTTTAAGATATTTATAAGTTTTGATAACAATAATTAATAAACATAAAAAAATTATTAGCGCACGTTCCCATCACGCTCCCAAATTTAGAATCTTCTAAGTAGTCGCGCTTCCCCGTCCCCGCTCCCGCCCCCTCTTCCGTCCCCGCTCCCACTTCTGGCTTCTAAGACCCAACCTAATCTATTAAGGAAACAACTATCAATACATAGCCATTACAAAAAACCCAAACAAATAACCCCTGTTTAGTACCAACCTAATCTATTAAGGAAACAACTCTCAATACATAGCCATTACAAAATACCCAACTGGTAAGCAAACTAAAGTAAGTCAAGCCTTCACCATTATTACATGCCAAAAAGCTTTAATATGATGTTGTTTAAGATGACTGCATCTTGCAATGATGACAGCAAAACTAAAATTCCGTGTCTAGGGTTTGATCAGACTTTTAGGTAATAAAAAATGATCAATCTCGTAAACTTGGCACAGTATGAATTCCAGGTTTAGTTGACAGGGACTCTTTTTTCCTTCTCTTTGTTGAGACTAATCGGTTAAGTACTTAACAAATAACCCCTGTTTAGTACCCAACCTAATCTATTAAGGAAACAACTATCAATACATAGCCATTACAAAAAACCCAAACAAATAACCCCTGTTTAGTACCAACCTAATCTATTAAGGAAACAACTATCAATACATAGCCGTTAAAAAATACCCAACTGGTAAGCAAACTAAAGTAAGTCAAGTCTTCACCATTATTACATGCCAAAAAGCTTTAATATGATGTTGTTTAAGATGACTGCATCTTGCAATGATGAATGCAAAACTAAAATTCCGTGTCTAGGGTTTGATCGACTTTTAGGTAATAGAAAATGATCAATCTCGTAATCTTGGCACAGTATGAATTCCAGGTTTAGTTGACAGGGACTCTTTTTTCCTTTTCTTTCTTGAGACTAATCGGTTAAGTACTTAACAAATAACCCCTATTTAGTACCCAACCTAATCTATTAAGGAAACAACTATCAATACATAGCCATTACAAAAAACCCAAACAAATAACCCCTGTTTAGTACCAACCTAATCTATTAAGGAAACAACTATCAATACATAGCCGTTACAAAATACCCAACTGGTAAGCAAACTAAGTCAAGTCTTCACCATTATTACATGCCAAAAAGCTTTAATATGATGTTGTTTAAGATGACTGCATCTTGCAATGATGACAGCCAAAATAAAATTCCGTGTCTAGGGTTGGTCGACTTTTAGGTAATAGAAAATGATCAATCTCGTAATCTTGGCACAGTATGAATTCCAGGTTTAGTTGACAGGGACTCTTTTTTCCTTTTCTTTCTTGAGACTAATCGGTTTAGTACTTAACAAATAACCCATGTTTAGTACCCAACCTAATATATTAAGAAAACAGCTATCAATACATAGCCATTACAAAATACCGAACTGGTAGGCAAACCTTAGAAGCCAGAAACTCCTAGGAGGTCAACGAATTTCAGTAAGAACCTCGATTCAACGGTTCTTACTTGGGAGCTCGTTTCCCCGATGACAGGAGCGTGTTTCCCCGGCGACGGGAGCGCGTTTCCCTGGTGACATGAGCGCTTCCTATAATATGACCATTATTTTAAAAGTTGACATAAATTTTAGAAAGAAAGTTAAGAAATATTTTAATTACTAAAGATTACTTACCTTGACATCATAAAAAATCAACATGCGAATGATTTCACTGTAACTTTGAACTTAACTTTATAAATTCTAATAAATATTAAGATATTTATAATTTTTGATAACAATAATTAATAAACACAAAAAAATTATTAGTGTACGCTCCCATCACACTCCCAAATTTAGACTCTTCAAAGTAGTCGCGTTCCTCCACTTCCGCTCCCGCCCCGTTTCTGTTTCCGTTCCCGCCCCCGCTTCTGGCTTCTAAGAGGCAAACTAAAGTAAGTCAAGCCTTCACCAATTATTACATGCCAAAAAGCTTTAATGTGCCAAAATCTTGCATGATGACAGGAAAACTAAAATTCCGTGTCTAGGGTTTGATCGACTTTTAGGTAATAGAAAATGATCAATCTTGTAATCTTGGCACAGTATGAATTCCAGGTTTAGTTGACACACTCTTTTTTCCTTTTCTTTCTTGAGACTAATGAGTTAAGTACTAAACAAATAACCCCTGTTTAGTACCCAACCTAATCTATTAAGGAAACAACTATCAATACATAGCCATTACAAAATACCCAACTGGTAAGCAAACTAAAGTAAGTCAAGCCTTCACCAATTATTACATGCCAAAAAGCTTTAATATGTTGTTTAAGATGACTGCATCTTGCAATGCTGTCAGGAAAACTAACATTCCGTGTCTAGGGTTTGATCGACTTTGAGGTAATAGAAAATGATCAATCTCGTAATCTTGGCACAGTATGAATTCCAGATTTAGTTGACACCGACTCTTTTTTCCTTTTCTTTCTTGAGACTAATCAGTTAAGTACTTAACAAATAACCCCCGTTTAGTACCCAACCAAATATATTAAGGAAATAACTATCAATACATAGCCATTACAAAATATCCAACTGGTAAGCAAACTAAAGAAAGTCAAGCCTTCACCAATTATTACATGCCAAAAAGCTTTACTGAAAACCAATAAAACCTTAGGGGCTGTTTCTCGAAAACCAGTGTCTGGGGTTTGATTTGTTTTTTTAAAACGTCAGGGGGTACCTAGTAAGCGCTAAAACCTTGGGTACATTTCTTGATACTATCTTTATCACAAATATAGCAGATGGAGAACTTCTGTCTGTGTTAGGAGTCAGGACTAATGAACATGGAATCAATATCTATTAGGCTCTAAGCCATGGGTATATATATATATATATATATACAGGTAGGATTGGAGGAGTGGCATCTCCTAAATGATGTGGGACTAGATGTATAGTAGCCTATGTTGCAGGGACACGTCAAAATGGAGCCCGTATTCCTATCTTGTCCGTACCCGTATCCGTGTCTGTGTCCGTGTCCGCATTTATGCTACATAGACGACTACATTGTACCTAATTTGAAAATGTCCGTATTCCATATCCGGATCGTGTCCTTATCTGTATCCGTGTCCATACTCGTGCAACATCGACAATTGGTCTAACAATCTGGACTTTTTCCTAAATAATAAATGATCTCAGTAATTATGTTTTCTTATGTGATGACTATATATACTCTTATTTCTCCTTTGTAGTAGGTATTGAGTACTATGAGTTGATTTAATCTCCTGATGTAAATTATATTTGATGCTTCCAATTGAACTACTGCTTCTAATTGGAGTAAGTTAACAGACGATGTGGCGAGGAGAGTGATGGCGACTCTTATATGGATTCCAGTAGCGATGGAAGCAGCGATTCTGAACTTGTGAGGGGGCTAAAATCAAAGGCATGGAGTGGAAGTCATCTTTCCACTACCTCCATGCTCAGGATGGAAAGACTGTCCTTGAGTGAGAATCCTGCTCGCCTGCAAGAAGGATTTTCTAGTGATGATGGTGAAGATGGAAACTCTGAAGGTTGCTTGCTCTTTGAGTACCTTGAACAGGATCCTCCTCACTGTCGAGAACCATTAGCTGACAAGGCAAGTTCATCTCTTGTTATTTCCTAATCACTTTACTAGGTACTTGCAACTGCCCTTTGACTTATGTAGATGAACCTTGCTGTCTTCTAGATTTCAGATCTTGCAGGTTGCTTCCCAGAACTAAAGATCCTTAGAAGTTGTGATTTATTGCCAGCAAGTTGGATTTCTGTAGCATGGTAAGACTTACCGGTGGCAATGGTGCATTGTATATTCTCCATTTTTAGTCTTAACCAATGTGTGTTTAACCAATTGTACTTCGGGAACTTTTAGGTACCCCATATACCGAATACCAACTGGACCAACTCTAAAAGATTTGGATGCTTGTTTCCTCAGCTTCCATTCACTTTCTACGCCAACAAAAGGTAATCTCTCTTTTATGTCATTTCATCTTTTAGCAATTGGAAAGTATACAAGACTTGGTCATGTTTTGGTAGTTTTTTAATTAAACTTAACTGAAATATTTTATGAAACATATGTACTAATTACTTAAGTCTACATATCTGGTTAGATATCATATGTTCATTACCTGAACGAAATGATATTTAAACTCAATTGAAAGCATGCTTCAGACACCTCATTGGCCTGTAAAGTCTCAATAATTATTAGCCTCAAAAAAGGAGCTCCCGTGCACCATGTGAACTGAACTTCCAACCTTCGTATCTTCCCTTCTAGTTTAAGCATGTTTTGCGTAGGTGCAGCTGAAAGGATCAAGGACCTATGGCAAGTTTGAAATGCAGGACTTGATTTCAGTAGAAACCATGATGTGTGATGCATATAATCGTAAAACTGAGTCACCCTACAGTGCTTCATCACATATTCATATCTTGGTTTAAGACAATTCATACAAGTTATAGATTGTATGAACAGGCAAAGGACCAGTTCAAATCCAAATGTCAGTTCATGCCATGTTGATTTTTCAGTAATCTTGCTTTCAGGTTCAGTGTTTCAAAAACCACCTTCCTGTGCATATAGCCAAGCCCATTTAAGAGCCCATGGTAAATTATCTAATTCACAGTTATATCTACCCTTTATATACAACAACAACATCATCATCATCATCAAAACATGTATCCCAAATTCATGGGGTAGGCAATTTGAATCCTTTGATCCATTAAGATGTACCTTTTATATACAATATGTGGATAATACATGTAGCTAATTAAGGGTAAATTTGTCGAAACCTATCCATTATTCTTAGCTTACCATTCTTTTCTTCTGACTATTCTTCTATTGGTCACTCCATGCTGCTGACTTGCTGTCAGACCACTCTTTGTGACAAAACACAGCCAGAGCAGGGTGGTACTTTTCTCACATCTCTTCTCTCCCATCCTTCTCTACCTTGGCTGTCAATGTGCATTCAGTTCTGGAGGAGGATCGAAGTATGATGGTTCAGGTCTGAAGTCGGAGGAGGAGGACCAGTGTGTTATGGTGCGTGTGGATTCATAGCTGGAGGGCTGAGGAAGGGGGAGGTGGTGGATGGTCTGTTCTGTCAGAGAGGACATGAGAGAATTCCTCCCCAGTTTTAGGGACTGGCCAAAGACTATGTAATACATAAGATGTAAGAGCTTAGCTGTTGTGTGGATGTGGTGGAACCAAAGAAAACATCAGGGAACTACTGTCATAGCAGATTCTAGGGAGACAGTAACTAAATCTTGTTATATATATAGTGAGTTTGATTCCAAGGCATATGCAAAGTTTTGTTCTCAATTACATAATTTTAGAAAAAGGAACATTTGTCTGAACCATCTGATGGATACTGTACAATTTTACAGAAGTGCATGCAAGGGTTATTAGAAAGTCCAAGAGAACACTCTTTGTTGTTCCCGCGATTACAATGATTGTGCAACGTATGGAAAAAAATCGAAGGATTACAACTTTTACAAAGATTCTTGCAAAGAGAGAAAAGAAGATTACAACGATGATTCTTTATGAAAATTATGCAACAAAGTTGCTAAAACAAGAAGAGAACGGATATTTTGAAGAAAAATTATTGTTGGGTAATCAAAATCACCGTTGCTCAAAGAAAGATTTGACCTTATTCGTCGATCTGCTCCCAGGAATCAGCATGCACGAACTTCTGGAACGCTTCTTTTGTTACTTTTGGACGAACAACTTGGACAGACTTGGAGTCTCATTTGTTTGTACGAACAACACTTCGTTGCTCCTTATGGCATTGTTGTCAACTCCTCTCACGTAGCCTAGATTTTGTGTACTCACTTGCAAAGAGAGGAACTTGTGAATATATAGGGGAGCCATCCCCCTAAGCGGTTCATTACCTATAATGGGCATTAAACATGGAGAATAACTCCCCATTAAGTAGGTGATTATAGTAGTAACCCATACTAAATGGCAGTTATGCTCCAGGAGCAACTAACTGTCTGTTCTGTTGTCACGCTCCAGTCCCAAAATGTATGGGACCAGACACGTGGCAATGGCCAGCTGGTACGACTCCGTAGGGCTTTCCAATTTAATGGACCCGACAAAGTGCACTTATGCTGTCCACGGTCAAGTGATCTAGTTAATAATCTAATTCTATCATGCAGCAAGTAAACTAAATCTCAATCCATGGTAAAATAATCTCAAGAAAGAACGATACGTATCATCAGTCTACAGCCCAAAATAATACATTCGTTCGAATAGACCAAAAGAACAACATAGGCCTATAAACACTAGGCTATAAAAGCAGAATCAAATGGAAAGTAGTACATGACTATAATAGCTGAAGATGTAAAGATACTTGCACGATGTCCACACTCCACTAGAGCAAGCATCCTGCCACTGCACAAATAACCTGGAAGGAAACCAGGTCCTCAGAGGGACGTAACAAGATACAAAAAATACATGCCATAAAGTAAATACTGAGAAAACTCAAGGGTGAACTAACCAGCTAAGTGAAATGCAATTTGAGGACAACTTAGTACGTATGGGAAGTGTAGGCTAGACATATGCTGACGTAATTCACCAATCGTAGTGACTGGCTAGTATATGTCACATATGCCCCCATCTTAGGGCACTGTGCAATATAATAACGTCCAGCTCCGAAGAGCGTGGTATCTGTAACGTCCATCGTTCCGAAGAACGAGGTATCTGCAATATATATATATACGTCTGTATCGCTCCGCGGAGCGCGGTGTCTGTATAAAGGAGGTGGGTGTCCTATACGCCTACTAGTCGTCCTCCCCGTCCAATGCCAATGTACATGTCGCGAATACGACGTGTACATCTCGTACTATAATGCAAGTCTCTATAGAAATAAACAACTAAGCTAAATGCCGTCACACGTGCTGCTCATACTAATGGCCAGTCAGTCATGAAGCATGCATCCCTACATGAACTCACTCTGTGACGTGTGGTGATACGTGTCAAGGCCTGGGGAGTCATAACGATAACTCCATATCTTTAGGTGGGTCCACTAGACGCTAGGTCAGACACAAGTCCTAACGTCAACGCCTTCGTTGACTGCACCCGAGTCTTCCTCGGACACGCACAGTTAAATACAATATTAAAACAATAATACATGCAACTAAATAATAACTGAGTTTAAACAGTACAACAAGGCAAGGTATACTTGTCTGGGTCCTCAAGCTGCGAGTGCCAATAACCTGCTCCTGAAGTCTCGCATGTACGGTCCAGCGACCCTATATATATAATATAATAATACGTTCATCAGTCACTGCAATAGTACGAACAGGAAACACTATGTTGCAGTAACGAACTGACGCAGGGGTCTCAACTGTCCATCTAGCTGGGTCGCGTGCGTACGTAGCTAAACGTACACGTGTCGTATCCTCGATTTCCTTGTACACAAAACACAGGTCCTAACTATCATGCTATAAGAATACGCTACAATTTAATTGACGTATTAAATTATGACATATAAAGCTAACAGGTTAATGTGCAAAAAATTCAGTGTCTAAACATCTCATAAATTATTAAGGTAATTTATTAATCATAAATACATATAATAACTAAAACTTAAATACGTATAATGGCATTTAATACTTAAAATACATAATACCTATTTAATACATAATACACTATACATATTTAATACTTAAAAACATTATACATTATACATATACATTTATATGAATTCATTAATACATTAATTATAAATATAATAATACATTAAATATAAATAAAATAATACATTAAATATAAATACGTAAATTAATTAATATCTAAATACATACACATATATACATAAATATACATATGCATAATACACAAAATATATAAATACATACATATACATATATACATATATACATAAATGTACATATACATAATACATGTAAATAATACATTAATACGTATTAACAAATACATTAAATACATAAATACACATAAATGTTTATGTAAATAATAATTACATATATACATAAATGTACATATACATAATATATACATTTATACATATATACATACATATACATATATACATACATACATATATATAATACGTATATACACGTATATGGCGAGGAAAGGGGTATACCTAACCGGTGTCGTGTCCGGGGGGTGTCCGCCATGCGAGGGTGGTCGTCGCCGGCGAGGGAGGGCGGAGCTCCGGCGGCTACAGGGTCGGCAGGGGGTACGGGTTACAGCAGCAGTAGCAGCGGCTCTGGCAGCAGGCAGTGCAGCAGAGTAGCGGGTTGGCCTCGGGGACCGGCGGTCAGGGTGATGGTGAAGAGGCAGAGGTGGTCGGGTCACGGAGGGGTGATGAGGAGGGTGGCGGTGGAGTTGGGTTGGTGTCGGGTTGGGGGGGGGCAGTTGGTGGTGATGTTGGTGATGGTTGATGGCGGTGCTGGTGATGGTTGATGGTGGTGTGGGGGATGGTTGCTGGTGGTGCTGGGCTGTGGAGACGGGGACGGGGACGGTGGTGATGTCGTCGGCGGTGGAGGTGGCTAAGGTGATGGTGGCTACGGTGGAGGGGAGTCGGGGGTGTCGGGTCGGGGAAGGAGCAGTTGAGGGAGGGGTCTCTGCCGTGGCTGTGCGGCGGAGACATCAGCTGGTGGTGGCGGCAGTGGGTGCCTGGGAGGAGGGACGTCGGAAGGGGAGTCGGGTAGGTGGTGGTCGGAGGCGGAGATGGCGGTGGCGGGCTGAGGGAGGTGGTCGGGACTGGTCGGGTGGGGGGGGATGATGGTGTTGGAAGTAGTTTTCTAGGGTTTTTCTAGGTATAGTTGGCTGTTGGTGGGTTTTAGAGAGAGTGTGGGTAGTATTTGTAGGAGAGAGAGAGGGGCTCTCCTTGGGATTAGGGCCGGCTGGACATGTTTTCCTAGGGGTGAGGGAAGTTTCATGATGATGAGGGGAGGGCTAGTATTGAAGGGTTTTGAAATGGAGGGTGGTGATGGAGATGTGGAAAGTTGTACCAAGTACAACCAAATGAGTGGGAAAAATTGTGGACCGGTCAAGGGGGGATGTGTTCTTCATGTGGTTGGGCCAATGAGAGGGGGACATATCATTGCTTATTTGCATAAAAGTCCCTGAACAATTGGGAAATTGCACAATAAATGAAATTTGGGATTGGATGAGGCAAAATACTATGTTTGGTGTTATGTAGTGGGTTAAAATGGTGTGTGGTGTTTAGTATGAACCTTGAGGGTGTGAGTGTGGGTTTGGGTTGGAGTTAGGTCTAGTTTTGGGTGAGGTTGGGTCATTACATTAATCTAATTAAAATTAATGCACAAGGTGTTCTTTAATTAATTGGAAATACATGGGGTTAAAATTGGGTGGGACACAAGTGTCATGGACGTAGAAGACTCAGAATAGAATAATGCCATAATTTGGGTTGGACAAAACGGGTTGAGGTTGCGTCTCCAATTTCGATTGGAACGGACAAAGATGCAAAGTTGGATTTAATTGAATTTAAGAACGGACGTTTGTAACGAATATTGTGCGACTAAAATGAAGCACAAGATAGAGTAGTTATAAGTTACACAAATGTCAGAATGGTAGGCAGACATGTCTAGGAAAAGTGTATAGAATTTGTTTGAAAGCAAATGCTAGTGTAGCGCTCCAAATATCGAAGTAACGGTAAGGTGCACAAAGTGATACGAATATTGTGTACATTAATCTAAAACACTATGTTCTAATTCTAAATGGCTTCAAACTAACCCTAGTCTCTCTATCTAAGCCAGGTAGACCTAAAGTAAGATGCCTAGTATATTTTTCTTTGAACTAATAACATAATACTTTATAGTGGAATTACAAAGACATAATATCAGAATTTTTCCAAGCCCATTTTTTTGTGTTTTTGACCAGCTGGTGCTTGAGGCTTTTGATGAACAGATTCGTCAGATTTTTCTGGCTCTGAACATCAACCACGCAATGATGTCATCATTGATGTGCTCATTCAGCACTATGTGACGAAGTCGTACAGTTCTCTTCTTACTATTGAAGACATCATTTGAAGCCACCGCTGCAGTCGCAATTGATGAGCTCTCGTAGCCATGCTGACATGTCGGAAATGGCGTACCAATCAGAGAAAAATCATACATGGGCTCCCGTAGCCATTCTGCTTCATCCGATGTCGCCTCCAGAGCATAAAATTCAGACTCCATATATGAGTGAGAAAACAAAGTCTGCTTCTTCGACTTCTACGATATAGTAGTCCCATCCATAGAGAAAACGTATCCTCTTGTGGACCTTTTGTTCTCTTCTTCTGAGCACTTACTAGCATTATTGAAACCTTCCACTACAGCTGGATAACCGTTGTAGTACAATGCAAACTTCTAAGTCCTCTTGAGATATCTCATAACTATTTTCACAGCTTTCTATTGTTCTACACCCGGATTACTCGTGAACTAACTCAGCAATCCACGACGAAAGCAATATTAGGTCTAGTGGCACTCGTAGCATACATCAAATTTTCGATGACGCTTGAGTATTCCAACTACATGATACTTTTCTCTTAGAATTGATTTCAACTTCTTATTTTACCTATAAGGAGTATCAATTCCCGGAAGATCCTGATATTCATAGCGTGTGAGTATTTTTTTTTTGTAGTGAGCTTGTGATAAAGAAAGCTAGCTTCCGTCTGGATGATCTTTATTCCCAGGATAACATCAGCATCTCTCATGTCCTTCATATTGAACTTGGAAGATATGAACTTATTTGTCTCTATGACGCATTCTAGATCCGTACTCAGGATTA
The DNA here is from genome assembly GCA_036927795.1 of Iris macrosiphon. Taxonomy (NCBI): domain Eukaryota; kingdom Viridiplantae; phylum Streptophyta; class Magnoliopsida; order Asparagales; family Iridaceae; genus Iris; species Iris macrosiphon. The sequence continues at coordinate 318,691,096 of JAYESA010000005.1, read as the reverse complement.
GCATGTCGTCTACATCGAGACACAATAACTCCTCTTGTATATACACACTTATCTGTCTCGCCGACCCTTTAGTTGTTTGATCTGATGACCTTATCAAAATTTTTATGCCACATCTTGGAAACTTGCTTTAGACCATACAGAGATCTAACCAACTTATAAACTTTGTCTTCAAGACCCTTGACTATAAACCCTTAAGGTTGCTTTATGGAAATCTCTTCAGTCAGATCTTCAGTTAGGAATGTTGTTTTGACATCCATCTGATGAATTACCAGCTTGTAAATTACATCCAGAGCAATACGCATCCTGATAGTTATTTGCACAATTGAAGCATATGTATCAAAGTAGTCTATCACCTGCTTTTAAGAAAACCATTTAACGACCAGTCTAGCCTTGAATTTTTCAATAGTTCCATCGTCCTTCTTCTTTTTCTTGAAGATCAATTTGCATCCGATAGGTTTTGCTCCTTCAGACAGACTGACCAACACCTAAGTGTTATTGGATGTAATGAAGTCAATCTCGTTATTGATTTCATCCTTCCAGAAAGCAGCGTATCTGGTCTTCGTCGTCTCATCATAGGTAAGCGGATCTGCTTCCACATGATAGGTGACGAAGTCTTCTCCAAAGTCCTTTGGCCTTCTTACTCGCTTTGATGACGGCTCTACGAGTTATGGTTCATATATAGCATCTTCAAGTACAATTTTTTCTTGAACTATAACTTCTTTGAAAGTGTTAGATTCCTCTGTGATTATAGTGTTCTCCGAAAGATCCGTTAGAACAATGTTCTTGTGCCAGGCGAACTTATCTTCGGAGAATTTAGCGTCGCGAGATTCAAATATTTGATTTGTTTCAAGATCAAGAAATCTACGAGCATCACTCAGCATAACCTAGGAAAAGTGTCTGTGTAGTCTTTGTTCCTAACTTCTGAATCTTGATGTCAGGAGGCTTCACATAATGCACACACTCTCACACTCGAATGACATTCAAGTTGGGTTTGACTTTGAATCAGAGTTCATGAAGAGTGTCTGATTTTGTGAATAACACTCTATTTAGAATAAAAGTAGCCGTTAACACAACTCCCCAAAAGCAGTTTGGAAGACCTGCAGTTAACATCTCTGTCAATGTCTTGTTCTTCCTCTCTGATACTCCATTTGATTGAGGGGAATACGGAGTAGTCATTTCATTGACAATTCCATGTTTTCTGCAGAACGATACTCTTCGTCTCGATCACGTCCAAGTTTCTTGAGTTGTTTCGTTTGACGTTCAGCTTCAGCCTTGAAGTTCTTGAATTTCTTGAATGCTTCATCTTTCAATTTGAGAAGATAGATGAACGCATACTTCGAGAAGTCGCTAATGAAAGTAATGAAATACTCCATCCCGGCCTTTATGAAGAAGTGTTTGAAGTCACAGATATCTGAGTACACCAACTCCAGAAGATCGGTACTTCGATTCACCCGTCTGAACGACTTTCTTACAGTTTTAGTCTAAATACAGACTTCACATTTTTTCACCTTCGTATCCCCATATTTGAAGATAGCCTAGACTAGACATCTTGTTTATTCTTTTACAATGAGCATGTCCTAGTTTATTGTGCCATAGCTCAAGAGAGTAGCCAGAAACACACATTTCATTGATACATTCAGTTGAAGTTACAATTTGTAGTTTGAACATTCCTTCGGTACAATTTTTTTTTTTTGAAATATACTCCTTTGTAGGACATCACCATCTGACCAGCATTAATGTCCATTCTTAATTCTGTGTTGCACAACCAACTCCCATAGATAGATTCTTAGCAATGACTAGTACATGTTTCATGTTCTTCAGGGTAAGTGTCTTCTCTGAAGTCAGCACAACAGTTTCGATTCTCATAACTTCAATTTGGGATTTGTTCATCATAGAAATCTTGTCAACAATAGGTACATAAGTGGTGAACAATTACTTCTTTGAACAAGTGGCAAGATGCGTCTGTATCCACCCACCAGTCTGTGTCTATGTCAGATGAGTTAACCTGCGCAATCATAGCAACCAAGTTAAGCTCATATCGTTCTTTCAGTTTGAATTTTGGCTTAAACCTGCAGTCTTTCTTGTAGTGGCTCTTCTTGCCACGATTGTAGCAAGTCTCGTCGTTGCTTAACTTGGGCTTGAAAGAAGCTGACTTCACCTTCAGATGGTTGAAGTTTTTCTTGTTGTAGGAAGCCTTCTTCTCCTTTTGTGTCTCCAGCATACACCATATTTGTCTTGACAAACTGTTTGGACAGAGTGTCCATTTTGATTTGACCCATGACTTCATCTTCAATATCAATCAAGTACAGAAGATCTTCTAGCTGGATCTCCATATTGTTGTGGTACATGTTGGTTGTGAATTTATTCCAACCAGGAGGAAGTTTGGAGACGATGGCCCCCACCATGAACTTGTCTTATTGCTGCATGCCTTCGTCCTCAAGTTTCTGTTGTTGTAACTTCAGTAACTCCTTGACTTGCGGTAGCATAGTCTTTTCATCTTCAAATTGTATTTTGAAGAATTTGTCGATGAGATAAATCTTGGACATTTTTTCGTCAGTCTTGTAGTGTTTCTCAAGAGACTCCCAGACGTTTATTGCGTTAACTTTTTTGTTGTATGATTATGCCATTGAATCGTCCATGATGTTCAGAATCAATAACTTGCGCAAATTATTGTCTTTCTTTCACTTGTATTGACTGTCTATCGTGCTAGCAATAGCAAGAACATCTTCAGTTTCTGGAATTGTGGGCTCCGGATCAGTCAATACGTATTCAACGTTTACGAGTTGAAGATTGAAACTGATATTTCTCTTCCAAATGTTGTAGTATTCTCCATCGAACTTGTCAAGTTTGTTGAAATTTGTGTCGAGAGAAGAACGGTTTTTCATCTTCGTAGCTAGCTCGTTGCTCGAATTTTGTTTTGAGATTGTTGTTCCTGCGATTACATTGAATGTACAAAGTATGAAAAAATCGAATGATTACAACTTTTTCAACGACTCTTGCAAAAACAGAAAAGAAGAATACAACGATAATTATGTATGAAACTTATGCAACATAATTACTACAACAAGAGAACAAAAACTTTAAAGAAAATTTCTTACTGGGGTGATCAAAATCACCGTTGCTCAAAGCAAAATTCGACATTATTCATCGATCTGCTCCTAGGAACCAGCAAGCCCAGATACAAGAACTTCTGGAACGCTCCATTTGTCACTCTTGCACGAACAACTTGAACAGAACTTGGACTCTCCTTTGTTTGCACGAATAGTACTTCGTTGCTCCTTGTGGCACTGCTGCTAACTCCTCTCACGTAGCCTATATTCTGTGTACTCACTTGCAAAAGAGAGGAGCTTGTGAATATATGGGAGCCAACCCCCTTAGTAATCCACTACCCATACTGGACATTAAATCTGGAGAATAACTTTCCATTAAGTGGGAGGTAACCTCCACTAAATGACAGTTATGCTCTAGGAGCAACGAACCGTCAGTTTTGCGAACAGAACATCTACGCGTGGAACACTTATGCATAGTGTCTACGCGCAGCGCCTACACACAACGTGCACGGAGCGATTACGCGTAACGCCCGCGTAATGCAATGCGTAAACGCCCACGCGTAATGTCGCACATAAACGAGCGCAAACGACGCAACTTAGTGCAAAAAGTGTCATCTCGTGTCCGATGCATAAGTGTGAAGTGTGTCACAAAAGCACCACTTTGCGCCCTTCGTACAAGTCCGAGTTGCTTAGCTCCTAAGGAAAATCTCAAAGAAATGAGTGACAAAAAACATAAATATTCTACGAGGATTCAAACATTGTACCTCTAGGAAAAACACCCCACCATCTCAACCACATGGGCTACCACACCTCATGTGCACAAATCAATACAAAAAAAAGCCTTATATTTTATATTGAAATATACACTTGGGGTTCTACCCGATGTAGGACTATAATACTAGAGTTCAAGATCAAAACCCCAACACTCTTCTCCATCAAACATGTCGGTGTGATGAGCTATGGATTTTGTCAACAACAATCAAGCTCTTTTAGCTTTCCTGTAATATGATTAACTGAGAAATGAGAGATTCAAAAAAGTGGCGGATATGCGAATTTGATTTGTGGATGCAATATAATAAAGACAAATTCAGAAATTAGTTTATTTCATAGGAGGTTTAGAGGTAGATTCAGATGGGCTGTGAGATGTTTTGACTATTTTTGGGTATAATACAAGAGAGGTTGAACTGTATTATTTTAGTTCCAGTGCTCTACTATTTTAGTTCCAGTGCTACTAAGGGAGGGGTGACCAAAAGGAACAATGATGAAAGCTGTTCTAGAGGAATATGATGCTGAGGCTACTAATGTAACTGATGAAGTGCCCCTTTATAGGTGAATGGAGGGGATGAATTCATATTGTTCACCCCCAATAGTTTAAAAAGCCTATTTATTTCTATTGTTGTAAAACATAATAACCCTATAATATGCATGAAATGTCTTCCAACTAAAAATCGTCTTCTCCATCTGGTCTGATGCGACAAGTGGTCACATATGCCTGATAGTTAGTTGAACACTAATACACCTATAAATTTCTCCATCTTTTTTTCCAAAGATTATTATGAGGTGAAGATTATTTGCCATTTTTTATTCATTTATCATATTGAAACTTCTTTGGGTAAGTAAGTAAAAAATTCAAATACACATAAATTTAACTTGGATATGTTTATACTTACAAACAGATGCATCATACATATATAATGATACCTCATTTCTCTGCCCATGTAAGAGACTCGTCTTAATGCCCACAATTCATAGTAATCAACTGATAAGAAGATAATGATTGTCCTGATTATTTATGTTACTAGTCGGCTTTGTCCTATAATCATGAGTATCTTTTATATTCTCTCATATTTCATGCTTTGCTTTTTTAAGGATAAGCCAGTTACTTGACTGCCCCCCCACCCCCCAGGATTTCGAACCCGGAACCTTCCCTTTCCCTAGCAAGGCCAGAACCGTGGAGTTGATAAACAAAATTTGTGCACTTCTCTTCTGTAACTCCTATACATATTTATAGATGTCCTCATTCCACATTTTCAAAATTCTTTAACAAACTACAACTGTATAGTGATCCACAGAGAAATTTTAGACGTGTATTGGAATCGAAATGTGACCTCTGGACTCGCAACCGGGTAAGTTCCAGTTGTTGAAATTAGTTCAAACCAGTGTTTTGAAAGTCCTGCTATAAACCAAGTTCTACCACAGAGTTCATGTCTTGCAATTTGCTAAATAATTGATATTGCATGCTTTATAGTACAATATATCGTGGAGTAATTAGTATTACTGGGAGCCTTAGTTCTCATCACTAACTACTCTCTCTCTTACCTATATTTTATTGAAGTGTTCATCCTAATCGCTGATATATTGTGATCGAAAGCATGTATCAAGAGAGTACACAAAAGAAGTTCCGTTAGCATGGTTGGATGAATGATGATCTGAAACCAATTTGTGTGGGCTTACCACCTTTTTGCTCTTTGCAGGTGCTGGTAATTCACCTGGTGCTCATATTACTTATCCCTTTGGAACTGATGGTGTTCCAAGGATTTCTCTCCCAGCTTTTGGGCTAGCTTCCTACAAATTCAGAGGATCGGTTTGGACACCTAATGGAGGATGTGCTAGACAGCATGCAAACTCCTTGCTACAAGCGGCTGATAGTTGGTTGAGTCTTCTAGGCGTTCATCACCCAGATTACCAATTCTTTGTTACAAATGGAGCATGCAGGAGATAATATTTGGCTGATATAATAGTTTCATTTGTTTTGTTGGATATTCCAACCTAGAGCTGAATTTAGACTAGCAAGTAACTGCACATTTCCATGCCCATAATATTGCATGGGGGGGCTTCATCTGTGTTCCAATTTGTTTTCTGTTTAGAAGAAGGGGGAGAAGAAACATTCAGAATAGGAAGTATGACAAAATACAAAGTATACAAAAGGGTCAGAACCCTTGAGAAGTTATTAAATGTACAAGAAAATAAGGAGCCCTTGCAAGAAATAAAGAGAGGCCTACAGGTGGGAGGCGGCATTGTTCTTTTTGTGCAGACATCTGAAAGGATTGTCATTTTTTCGCTGAAATTGTCTTCGTGCTTATGTCAAGTGATACTGTTAACAGGGTAATCTTGTTACATTATTCTTTGGTATAAAATGAGTTGTACTTTTGTGGATTGTACAATATAGTAGTAGTAGTAGTAGTAGTAGTAGTTGTAGTATTAGTATTTTGTCTAAACTAGGACTGTTGTTTGGATCAGGTAACCAGCACCTGAACCTATTATGTCTGTTCTTCAGGCCCTGGCCCAGCTTTTGGGCTGCTAGGGTTCCAGTATGCAGAACTAGACCCAGTCCCCAAACGGGTAGGGTGCCGGACCAAATTGTATGGTGATCCTAGTTTTAATCTTTATGTTGAAAGACAACTTGCATCCGACTCAAAGTTTGGATGAGAATGGCCTAATTCCAAAGCTTGGACTCGTCGTCGGTTCCTGACTAGGACTAGCGCAAAGCACATCATCTAAAGACGATATACAACAGGTACATTGTAAAAATATTTTAAGGGGAAAAAATTACCACAAGTTGAAGTGTTGAACAACTGTGAGGCAATAAATAAGTGGAAAAAAAGGAAAAACTGTGAGGCATAAACGTGATTTAACTAGACCCGGTTTGACGAAATTACAAGTTTCGACAGAGGAAAATGTACTCTCTTAAAAGCACTGCGAAGTGGTTCTCACACTCGCAAACTCTAGAAGCAACGGAAGCAATGAAACAGACGATCTTGACAACATTCTTTCTTGGAGGTGCTAATTTCTCTATGCTAAATGGGCCCTGCCAACTGTTAGGTGGCATTTGGTTTAAGTTTTTGAAGATTGGAAATGAATTTTTGATTTCTTATCCTTGTTTGGTGTGTGTGTGTGTGTGTGTGTGTGTGTGTTAGATTGAAATTTAGGAGAAAATATTAGAGGTTTTATATTCTCATTGTTGTGTAAAAATAATTTTCAATTCCCCCCTTAGAAATAATTTTGCTTTCCTAAGAATGTTGCTTCAATATTTTGTTTGGACAATAACACCCTTACTTTACTTTCAAAATTTTAACTTCTATCACAGACATAAATTTAAATTATAGAAACATGAAAAGACATTTATGAAAAACTAAATAAATTAACATTTTTTTTTCATATTTCTGACCTAATCCCGACCTAATCTAACCAAACATGGATATGAGAATATTGAATTCCTTTCCCATGAGAAAGGAATGGAAAATAAATTTCTGTGAATACAAAACCTTGATCCAAATGAGTCCTTAATGACATAAAAATTCTGCCAAAGCATCAGCTTCGCTCTACCACAAACCCTGGAGTGATAATGAAGTCAAAAGTAAAAAAGCCAAAGCAAAGTTGCTCATACAAAATACTAGGTGGAAACTAGCACAATAAAATTCCCAACGTCATAATATAGTAAATAATTCAGAGACGCCAAATGTAATGTCACTCTACCACAGTGCAAATTGCTGTATAACCATTTCATAATAAACTTTTTAGATCCAGAGAGTAAACCAGCAACAAAAACATAATAGAATTTGACATCTCAAACTAGATAGTAAGAAAACAAAAGTCAAGAACCCAGCATTGATAGCTCCAGGAGAATCCTAATATGAAACTACCGACTCAACAATAAATTTTAACTATCAGATGCCTTTGGAGAATTCTCTGGTGTCTTCAGTACATTGTCCTTCAGCCCCTTGTGTGCTGTAACAACTCCACGGAACTCCTCTACGAAACTACTATCCTTAAACTTCATAGCAAATGTAGCAAGCTCGCCCACCGAATCTCCAGCACTATTAATGCAAGCAAAGGTGATACCTTTTTTGTCCATATTGGTCAGGTTCATTTCTGGGTAAATGCTTGCATTTAAGATCAGCCTATAGTTTCCTCTAGCCCTCATAACAAGCCTCGCTTTCTGGGCATCTGATATTTGAGTGTTCACTTTGAGTTCACCCTTTCCCCTCTCCTTCCACCCCCCATCTAAATACTCGTACAATACAGCATCAGCAGTAAATATTGCTCTCTCATTTTCTTCACCCGTTTCGACAGGCACCTCCTGCATTGAAGGTATGCTCTTTGTCCCACTCAGTGTAGTATCCTGGGGAGACATCATACCAGACAATTGGAAGGAAAAACTACCATTACTAGCGCTCCCAACACCAAATGAAGGGAATGATTTTTCGCTCTTGAAACCAAATATAGATCCAGAACTTGAACCAAAAGCAGGCCCCTCTTTCACAATTGTTCCAAAGGAAAATGAAGAGGATCCAAACCCAGTTCCAGCAATGCCTGTAAAGGCATTTTGGCTGCTTGACAATTGTTGAAATGAGCTTACAGGTGCAAGTGGCTTGGCTGCATCATTCTTGTCATTTTCTAACGTTTTGTTTTCAATTTCTTCTCCAACCACCTTCTCAGATACGCCTATAGCTCCTTCAGTTTTTTCTAAGACTGCCTTCTCACCTGCACCTATAGCTTCGATTTCTTCTTTTTCTCCCTTAGTTTCTTCTATTCCATCTTGGCCATCAGATTTCTCCTGTCCATTTTCTGCTTCTTTCTCAACTTCCACTAGTTTGGTTACTGCTGCAACTGCATCATTGTTCACCCCATTGATGACTTCTGGCACTGCATCATTGTTCACCCCATTGATGACATTGATGACTTCTGGCACTGCATCATTGTTCACCCCATTGATGACTTCTGGCACTGCACCAGTTATGTCTCCTAATTTTCTGTTGGAGTTTTCTGTTCCATTTGTTTCATCCACCACAGTGCCACTTCCGGTTCCTTCACATCTTCCAATCTTCTCGTTAGCAGTATCTCTCTCTTTGGGACCTGTTTTATCAACAGCATCCGACTGTAAAGAAGAGCTGATTGCTTTTGCACCAGTGGCAGAGGGAGGAGCCAAGCGAATTGCAGCAAAAGGATTGGAAGACGGAACTGATGTGGGTTGAGTCCTCCGCACCTTTACCATTTTTCTGGTTGCCAAAACTTCATCACTAGCTCTTTTGAAAGTCCCCGTTTCTACTTCAGGAGCATCGTCATCGGCCTCAGGATTGTCCTTTGTGAGCTGAATCCCAGCTCCCCTCTTCTTGGATGGAGGAAGGGCACTTTCCGCATCCCCCATTTAGACTGTTGTAAAATCGGAAGTTGAGAACCTGTTTTAATAAAGAAGTCTGAGATAAGACAGTAATGGCAAAAAAACTCAACTCCTCATAAAAGAAACCTGAACACAAATTTACAACTATCAACTATGAATTACAAATGCATTAAACAAAACGGTGCTAGTATCAGTCTGCATACATAACATTTGAATCAATACACGAATAAGAAGTTTTATACAGCAAATTTGACAAACTAGATATATCCATCAAAAAGTGGCAAGAAATAGATCTTTGGAGACGTAATGAGGAAAGGAAGACCGAGGGAAGAAAAGAGAGCAAAAACTTCATATATTCCCACCGAAAAGGATTGCAAAATGTACATCACAAAACAATGAAATAGATGGCAAGAAATAGAACTTTGGAGACGCAATGAGTAAAGGGAGACGGAGGGAAGAAAAGAGAGCAAAAACTTCATATATTCCCACCAAAAGGTGTACATCACAAAATAATGAAATAGATGTGTAACACAAGAGTTTCAAAGAGCTGGTTTGATACAATACGAGGCAATGTGAAACATAAAACTAGTTCTTACTTCTTTAGACAATAGAAGTAAAGATGTGACCTTCATTCTACATGAGCATGACCTTCTGAGAGATGACCAATTAAATGTTGATTTCAGTAATTTATAGGACACGACAAGTAATTTATATATATATATATATATATATATATATATATATATATATATGGAAAACGGGATATGAGCTATAGTGCTCATATTCCTACATGAGCCATGCACATGTCATGTAGGAGCCTATTCTTAATGGTCCACATGTGCATGGTTCATGTAGGAATATGAGCAGTATGGCTCATATCCCGTTTACCATATATATATATATATATACCCAATTTTGAGACATTTGAGTTATTTATTTGGTTTACTTTTTTGTGCACTGTTTGTTCAATTATTTAATATTTATGCACATAGTGCACATTGTTAATTTCAAGGATTTCGTATACTTATTCTTATCATGATTAAAAATATTTGGTTAAGTTTGACTAGCACTAGTATCTCATAAGAATTGGTTTTTATAATGTAAACCCCCCTTTTTCATTTATTTATTATTTTTAGATAACCTAAGAGATTATTTATAGTGTATTTATATAGGTAATCATAAGAAATATGAATGCATAATTATATATAGGATATATAGGAGAGACTATAAATGTGTGTGTGTGTGTATAATTGGGTCTATATATGTATACATACTAGGATTAGTATGTATGGGATTACTACATAGCATATGTAGCACGCATATGATAAACGCAGAATGTATACTTTAACTCCTATTTAAACCTTGGGTAATATAGAAAGAAACAAGTGGTTAAGCCTTTTTAACCCATTTAGAAATTCCGCCCTCCGCCCAAAACCTATTAAGTAACGCTTGGCCATTGATATACTCAGCCTATTTATATTTAATAAGCCCATTAAATTATAGGCCCGATAATTAAGCCTTAGTTAAACCATTAGCTAAATTAAATCCCAACTTGCTTAATTTATCCATAAATTGATGCCTCTTCCTGGTCCAGATCCACGGGAACAGGAAACCTCCCCTTCTTTTTTTGTTCAAAAGATCGATTCCTTCGACCCAAAACTTACGGATCACGACCGAGCACTTAACCCATCCTCTACTTCCCCCACTCTTCTCCCCCATATCATTTGTTATTTTGCCTTCAACACTTCAGCAATCCTCGGTTGTCAACAGTCGACACAACCCATCTCATAGCAAAACTGACCTCACCGTCAAACGAATAATGTCGAAGACCTGACCGGATTCCCAAGCTTTCCGCCCCAAGCCAAGGTCATCCCTATGCGAGCCTTAGACGCTTCGTCGGACCCCCACGGCGTCTATTCCACTCGGCAGACTCGAGCACGCATTGGCACCATCGGATCGCGGACATCCCTGTCACGCCCGTGTCCCAAAATACGTAGGACTAGGAATACGTAACACGTCCAGCCGTATATATATGAACTCCAATATATGGAAACCATATACACACGTACGCTGTAAATGAATATGCAATCCATCAGTGGTAATATACTGTCACAACAAGTCACACACAATCTATATCTCATCCACAACACCAATCCTCAGTAGGAATAAAGAGCTGAAAATATAACTGGATAACCAAGTAGGTATCGAGTCTGATAGACAGGTGGAAACAAATCCACTACAAAATAATTATACTGAGAAGCAACAAAATCTCTAAACAGTGGCAGTAGATCACAGGTACTCTGAGGGTAAGATCTCCTCAGCCTGGTAAGTAGCATCCGGTCCAGGCCCATACTCCTGAGGATACTCCTGCTCGTCCATATCTGAAAATGGACCAGGTCCTCAGAGGAACGTAACAAGATACATAGAAGCATGCCAATAAGTACTGAAATATAAACATCCATTGGGTCGCCTAACCATCTAAGTGAATGCAGTTTGAGGACAACTTTGAGTATAAGAGAAAGTGTAGGCTAGACATATGCCGACGTAATTCACCAATCGTGACAACTGGCTAGTATATGCCACATATGCCCCCCAACCCAGGGGCGCACTGTAAACAAGAGTGAAAATTTCATAAGAAAGTGGGTGTCCCGTACACTTATGAGTCGTCCTCCCCGTCCCAATGATCTAGGCATGTTGCCCCCACCACATGCTAATACCCTAAATAACTGCCAGGTCTACTAGCATACAAAGTTTCTATTAACAGTTATTCCTAACGCACGGCCATGCGTACAGGAGGCCATCCCTGTCACGCTGCCCGTGAACTACATGAGACTCACAACTCGTGAAAGTCACTGTGTCACGGTTAATGAACCTAATGATGCTCTCTAATACTGGGTGGTCTCATAAATAGGTCCAAAATCTACATAAATAAACATCTATATAAGCGGAAATAAATATGCATGCTTCAGTTGGAATGTAAATAATTAGTACAATGGCAAGGTATACTTGCCGAGTAAAGTTCTGTAAAGTGCACGTTCAATAGAAATGTTAAGTTGGTAAGAAGGAGTTATTGCTTGGAAGTTGTAATTATATATAGGAATAGGAGACGGTGGAATTTACTTAATGGTTAAGAAAACTTTTGCTGTTGTTTTCTTCTTATTGGTTTAGGTGTGCGGCTGAGGATATTTCCTAAAAAGTGGTGGAATGAGAAACTTACACGTGTAAAAGAACAAGGCAAAGCAAAGTTGAGTTTTGCTTCTGCTAGTGATATTTTCTTTCCTAATGATTGGTGGTTGGATTTTACGCAGGGGTAAAATAAGCGGTGGTTTAGTTACTGTTGTTGCTGCTGCAGTGGTTTACGCTGGGTAGTTTGCTATTTCTATTGATATTTACGCGCAGAGAAAGGAAGTATACGCAGGATAGTCTTATACGCGTCAGAGGAGAAATAGAAAGCGGCGGAGAGTTATACGCATGTTTTGGTTTTACGCGCAGAAAACTGAAGTTTACGCTGGTACACTGCTGCTGATATTATACGCGCGGAAGCGGTTTTGTGCGTAGAGAAAGGAATTTAGGCGGGGTGGGTTTTACGCTCGGGGTTTTCTCTAATTGAGTTTTACGCCGGAATGATTAACGGGTTGCGGGTTTGGTATAATAGGAATTTCTGTTTTTCTTTTCTTTTCCTTATTATTATACTTTGATAAATAATTTAAATAATAACTAATACGATTTGCAGGAATGGGGGTTTACATTCTACCCAACTTATAAAAATTTCGTCCTCGAAATTAAAACTAAGCCAAGTAAAATAAAAGTCAAGGATTGGTAGAAGATATAAATTAACAAAGTAATTCATACCTTGGTCTATGAATAGGTTCGAAAAATGTTGGCGTATGTCATCTTCACGTTCCCAAGTAGATTCTCCTGGCGAGCCATATTTCCATGCCACGCGGACTAAGGGAATAGACTGGTTTCTCAATACCTTCTCTCGACGATCAAGGATTCCTATGGGTTGCTCTTGATATGTCAAGCTTGGCCCAACGGTGATCTCCGAATGGTTAAGAATATGACTGCTATCTGCCACATATCGCCTGAGCTGCGATACATGGAATACATCATGCACTCCCTCAAGTGAAGGTGGTAGCGCAAGTCGATATGCCACCTCTCCCACTCTTTCTAGTACATCAAATGGTCCAATATACCTTGAACTCAACTTGCCGCGCCCTCCGAACCGAATGGTGCCTCTAGTAGGTGATATCCTCAAGAAGACATGATCGCCCTCTTTAAATTCTAGGGGACGACGATGAAGATCTGCCCATTGCTTGTCTGTCTTGCGCTGCTCCCAAGTGTCCTTGTATTTTCTTGACTGTCTCAACAGTATTGACCACTAACTCTGGTCCCAGAATTTGACGTTCTCCCACGTCACTCCAACATACAGGAGATCTACACTTCCTCCCATATAATGCTTCAGATGGAACCATCTGGATGCTTGCCTGATAGCTATTGTTGTAAGAAAATTCCACAAGATGTAGGTGGTCCTCCCATGATCCCCCAAAGTCTAACATACAAGCCCTTAACATATCTTCTAATGTCTGAATAGTACGTTCTGACTGCCCATTTGTATGAGGGTGATAAGATGTACTGAACTTCAGACGAGTTCCAAGGCTTTCTTGCATACTTTTCCAAAAATGTGATGTAAAGCGCGAGTCCCTGTCTGATACAATGCTGACTGGAATAACGTGCAATTTCACGATCTGCCTCATATATAAGTCAGCTAAAGCTTCTGTAGATTGGCCAACTTTAAAAGGCAAGAAATGTGCTGACTTGGTGAGTCGGTCTACTATTACCCACACTGCATTTTTACCACTTGGACTCTTGGGAAAGCCCGTGACAAAGTCCATGGTGATATGTTCCCATTTTCATTCTGGAATTGGAAGTGGTTGCAATAACCCTGCCGTTCATTGGTGCTCTGCTTTTACTTGTTGACATACCAAGCATTTAGCTACAAAGCGAGCTCTCTTTTCATTTCATGCCACCAGAAATGTTGTCGTAAATTACGATACATCTTGGTGCCTCCAGGATGGATAGAATATATCGAACTATGAGCTTCTGTCATCAGCTCCTGTCGAATTTCTCCATTGGGAACATAAAGACGATTACCACATCGTAATGTCCCGTCATCACGGATGTGCAGTCCTGTCTGCTCTCCAGCCTCTATTCTTTCTTTTAATCTTTTGAATCTGGCGTCTGTAGGTAATGCTGCATTGATTCTCTCTACTAGGGATGATTGTACTTGCAAGTTGACTAGTGTCCCATCTGCTCCGGACAATATTACTTTAATGTCAAGATTTTGCAAGTCCTTTAATAATTTCCTCTGTGTTGTTAGGAAATAAGCTACTGGCTTCCGGCTTAATGCATCTGCTACTACGTTAGCCTTGCCTGGGTGATAATGTAACTTTATCTCGAAACCTTTCATAAATTCAAGCCATCGACGTTGCCTCATATTTAACTCCTTCTGCGTGAAGACATACTTTAGGCTTTTGTGGTCTGTATAGATTTTCACCCGTTCTCCATATAAGTAATGTCTCCATAACTTCAAAGCAAATACAACTGCTGCAAGTTCCAAGTCATGAGTTGGATAATTCTTCTCATGTACTCGTAATTGCCTAGATGCATATGCAATTACCTTGCCATGCTGCATCAATACACATCCCAAGCCTTTCCCTGATGCGTCACTGTAGATCACATAACCTCCTGATCCTGATGGAATAGTTAGTACTGGTGCTGTAGTCAATTGCTTCTTCAATTTCTCGAAAGCGGCTTGACACTCATTAGTCCATATGAACTCTTGATCTTTGCAAGTCAACCGAGTCATAGGAGTCGCTATCCTTGAGAAGTTCTCCACGAATCGTCGGTAATATCCCGCAAGTCCAAGGAAACTTCTTACTTCTGCTGCTGAAGTAGGAACAGGCCATGTCTCGACTGCCGAGATCTTTCCTGGATCAACAGAAATACCATCTCCTGTAATAACATGACCAAGAAACGAGACTGTCCAAAAAGAACTCACATTTACTGAGCTTCGCAAATAATTGCTCTTCTTAAAGTCTCTAGAACAATCCGCAGGTGTTTCTCGTGCTCTTCGTGGTTCTTCGAATAAATAAGTATATCATCTATGAAGACGACCACGAACTGGTCCAAATACTGGTGGAAGACTCGATGCATTAAGTCCATAAAGATAGCTGGCGCATTGGTCAATCCAAATGGCATAACCAAAAATTCATAATGCCCATATCTTGTCCGGAATGCGGTCTTCGGAATGTCCTCCTTCCGTACCTTCACCTGGTGATATTCCGATCTCAGATCTATCTTTGAGAACACCTTGGCTCCACTAAGCTGATCAAAATAGGTCCTCAATGCGTGGTAGTGGATATTTATTCTTCACCGTTACTGCATTTAAGGCTCTATAATCGATGCACATACGTACTGACCCATCCTTCTTTGGTACAAATAACACTGGTGCTCCCCAGGGTGATGCACTTGGTCGGATGAAACCTTGGGTGATGCACTTGGTCGGATGAAACCTTTTTCTTCTAGTTCCTTCAATTGTGTCTTTACTCTTTAGTTCATCCATTTCCTTCTTTGCTAGTCTATAAACATGGGATGCTATGGGTGCTGCTCCTGGTGTTAATTCAATTGAGAATTCTACGTCTCTATCTGAGGGTAGTCCTGGTAATTCTTCTGGAAAAACGTCTTGAAATTCTGGAATAATGGGATGATAGACAACATTGTCCATTGCGAGCTGCATACCATCAAGGATTTCTGTGGATCCTCGTGCAAACTCAAGTTCAGGCTGGCCGGGTATTTTAAAAAGTATGCTTCCTCCAAAGCAATCGAAGAAAGCGTAATACTTGCTCAGCCAGTCCATTCCAAGCACAATATCAAAAGTTGGTATAGGGAGTAAGAGTCGGGCATTCATCTCTCTGCCACGTATCGCTATAGGACATGATCTACAAATTCTACTAATAGGTACTACTCCTCCTCCGGTAAGAATTCTAACACAACTAGGTAAAGGTGTAGTGGTAATGTTGTGTTTGGCAATAAAACTAGATGATATGAATGAGTGGATGGCTCCTGTATCAAATAATGTCACAGCAGGAAAAGTAAAAACAAGAGTGATACCTGCTATGACATCAATCTCCTGATCCATGTCATCAATTTCCATAGCAAAAGCTTGCCCATTCCTCTGTGGCTGTCCATGATAAGCCCTCAGGTACTGATCTTCCTGGGTAGGTAGCGGTAGCCTTTGCTGAAATCCTCATGCTGCTGGAGGTCGAGGTGCTCCTGGTTTAGCCATCTGTTGAACTGGCCTTGGTGCTGGAAGTGCTAGCCTCTGTGCTGGCGGTGGAAGTGTTGATGCTTGTTGCATAGGACAGTCTTTCAATATATGCTGTCCAGAACCACATCTCATACACTGTCCTAGGCGAGCTCGACAGTCTCTTCTAATATGTCTATGTTTGCCACAATGATGGCAGAGGGGTTTCTCTGGGATCTGGTATGGTCCCGCTCTTTGCTGGTACTTCTGTTGCTGAGTTAAAGGACGTCTGATAGGTCCTCCTTGTTGTGTCCTGACCGGTCCCTGTTGTATCCTTGCTGGTCCTTGTTGTGTCCTCAATTGTCCTCCATTTCCTCTGCTGATAGTTTCTTGCAATCTGGCTTCGGTTAGTAGTTCAGCATAAGAGATTCGGGACTGGGAGCTTGTATAGTGTTGGAGCTCCTGAGTCAGTCCACGATGAAACCTCTTAGCCTTGGCCAAGTCATCTGGTATCAAAGCAACGCCATATTTGCTAAGGCGGCTAAATTCAGCATCATACTCGTCTACTGTTCGGTTTTCCTGTTCTAGGTGGAGAAATTGATCGTATAATGCATCTCTGACAGTGTCCGGAAAGTACTTTCTTTCAAAGCATTCCAGGTATTGCTCCCATGTCTGGTATGTACCCAGCTGACGCTCCATGGATTCCCACCAGTGATGGGCATTATCATCTAGAAGCGTTCTCACACCCGTCATCCACAGCTCTGTAGGTAGCTGTGATGCTTCTAATAACTTCCGAGTGTGAGTGATCCAGTTGGTAGTTTCTTCTGGACTCTCAATGCCTTTGTACGGCCTTGGACCCATTTGTACAAAGTCCTTTACTGAACCAACTTTAGCTCGAGGTTCTGGAGCTAGTGCTTGAGCTGGTACAGCAGCCTGTGCAGCCATCCTTTCAAGTGCTGCCAGAAATTATTGTCGTTGCTCGGCTGCCTGTTGCCTTTGTTCCTGCATCATCATCTGGAAGAATTGGAACAGTTGGGTCTGGCCGTCCTGCGGTGTTGATGAGACTGGAAGGGTCCCATTAGGTGGAATGGGAAAGTTACATGGAGCTGGGTTAGGAATCTGTCCATCTGGTCCTGAAAGTCTAGGGTTCGTTGCAGTCCCTCCCTGAGTCTGACCATTGAATCCAGGAGTTGTGTCACCATCAGTGATAGTACATTCTTTCTGCATATCCATCTTTCTGCAGTTAATGTACACAATCGTTTAGGCAAAGTATGGGAATCGAATAGGGTATAAGTATTAATTAGGATGTAGAAGTATGAAATACGCTGGAGAGTTGTCCGCGTAAAACATAGCTTCAGAGCTAGCTGCGTAAAGCAGGGCTCCAAGGAAGTTTGGCGTAAAGTAAAGATTTCAAATCGTCGGCATAAAACATAGTTGAGGATTTATTCGCATAAAGGTCTATACGTAAAATCTGCATGGATTATGCGTAAAAAGTTTTGCGCATAAATCTGAGCGTAACTACTGTTCGTAA
The DNA here is from genome assembly GCA_036927795.1 of Iris macrosiphon. Taxonomy (NCBI): domain Eukaryota; kingdom Viridiplantae; phylum Streptophyta; class Magnoliopsida; order Asparagales; family Iridaceae; genus Iris; species Iris macrosiphon. Next base: position 318,673,088 of record JAYESA010000005.1, on the reverse strand, counting down.
AATTCTCTGCGTAAAGTATAGCATACTTGGCAGCGTAAAGTCGTACAAGAAACTTTTCGTTTTTCTTGAATGAATTTGTCAGAAAACCTGACATCTGATAAAAAGTACCGTACGATAATCGAGAGGACGGCTGTGATGATGTTTTTGCACAGAAACCCGGATTTGTCGTCTAATGATATGGACAAAATCAAACGCCTATGTCAAAGGCTGTTGCTGCACAGGGCTCAGAGCATATCTCTGCATTTAATGCAAAAGATTGATTTCTTAATGACTAAGATAGTGACCAATACGCTTATCAACATCCTTATATTTACGCCTGATCAAACTATTTACGCTGGGTTCAGGGATCATCAGGTTTACGCTGGGTATTTACCTATGTAATGGCATGCGCAGATTTAGAAAGACTAAGGATCGTGGGAAACAGTTTATTATAACTGTAGCGTAAAGTATATCTAACTATGGCGCAAAAATAGGTAATCTCCTGCAACATAAGGTATATGCCAACAAGAGTAAAGGATTTGTGGCGTAAAGTAAAATATAGGATAGTTGAAAAGATGAATAAGGTTTAGTCAAGTGTGGATGAGATCCTTAAAATCTTTTCCTATATGCAGGCTTGTTTTGGCACAGTTACGTAACCAAGACAATATATTCTGGACCTGCATGAGCCACCACCAAAAACATGTCACGCCCCAGTCCCAAAATACGTAGGACTAGGAATACGTAACATGCCCAGCCGTATATATATGAACTCCAATATATGGAAACCATATACACACGTACGCTGTAAATGAATATGCAATCCATCAGTGGTAATATACTGTCACAACAAGTCACACACAATCTATATCTCATCCACAACACCAATCCTCAGTAGGAATAAAAAGCTGAAAATATAACTAGATAACCAAGTAGGTATCGAGTCTGATAGACAGGTGGAAACAAATCCACTACAAAATAATTATACTGAGAAGCAACAAAATCTCTAAACAGTGGCAGTAGATCACAGGTACTCTGAGGGTAAGATCTCCTCAGCCTGGTAAGTAGCATCCGGTCCAGGCCCATACTCCTGAGGATACTCCTACTCGTCCATATCTGGAAAGGGACCAGGTCCTCAGAGGAACGTAACAAGATACATAGAAATATGCCAATAAGTACTGAAATATAAACATCCATTGGGTTGCCTAACCATCTAAGTGAATGCAGTTTGAGGACAACTTTGAGTGTAAGAGAAAGTGTAGGCTAGACATATGCCGACGTAATTCACCAATCGTGACAACTGGCTAGTATATGCCACATATGCCCCCAACCCAGGGGCGCACTGTAAACAAGAGTGAAAATAAGAAAGTGGGTGTCCCGTACACTTATGAGTCGTCCTCCCCGTCCCAATGATCTAGGCATGTTGCCCCCACCACATGCTAATACCCTAAATAACTGCCAGGTCTACTAGCATACAAAGTTTCTATCAGCAGTTATTCCTAACTCACGGCCATGCGTACAGGAGGCCATCCCTGTCACGCTGCCCGTGAACTACATGAGACTCACAACTCGTGAAAGTCACTGTGTCACGGTTAATGAACCTAATGATGCTCTCTAATACTGGGTGGTCTCATAAATAGGTCCAAAATCTACATAAATAAACATCTATATAAGCGGAAATAAATATGCATGCTTCAGTTGGAATGTAAATAATTAGTACAATGGCAAGGTATACTTGCCGAGTAAAGTTCTGTAAAGTGCACGTTCAATAGAAATGATAAGGAGTTATTGCTTGGAAGTTGTAATTATATATAGGAATAGGAGGCGGTGGAATTTACTTAATGGTTAAGAAAACTTTTGTTGTTGTTTTCTTCTTATTGGTTTAGGTGTGCGGCTGAGGATATTTCCTAAAAAGTGGTGGAATGAGAAACTTACACGTGTAAAAGAACAAGGCAAAGCAAAGTTGAGTTTTGCTTCTGTTACTGATATTTTCTTTCCTAATGATTTGTGGTTGGATTTTACGCAGGAGTAAAATAAGCGGTGGTTTAGTTACTGCTGTTGCTGCTGCAGTGGTTTACGCTGGGTAGTTTGCTATTTCTATTGATATTTACGCGCAGAGAAAGGAAGTATACGCAGGATAGTCTTATACGCGTCAGAGGGGAAATAGAAAGCGGCGGAGAGTTATACGCATGATTTTGGTTTTACGCGCAGAAAACTGAAGAGTTTACGCTGGTACACTGCTGCTGATATTATACGCGCGGAAGCGGTTTTGTGCGTAGAGAAAGGAATTTAGGCGGGTTGGATTTTACGCTCGAAAGAGTTTCTGCAGGGTTTTCTCTAATTGAGTTTTACGCCGGGATAATTAACGGGTTGCGGGTTTGGTATAATAGGAATTTCTGTTTTTCTTTTCCTTATTATTATACTTTGATAAATAATTTAAATAATAACTAATACGATTTGCAGGAATTGGGGTTTACAATCCCTAGACTGCATCGAGTTCCGGCGAGTCGCTGCGCCACATGGCAGTAGTAGCAACAAAGCGTGCTCCTCCGACGTCGTAGTAGGATCTTCGTCAACTTGCTCGCACGTTGTCGAGAAGCTGAACTGTTCAACCACGGCTCGAGGCCGAGCCCGCCTCCACCGCCAAGGCTCCACACCCGCCTCCATCAGCGTCGGAGCACCCCGGTCGCTAACACCTCTCTGCCAGGCGTCGCCGGCCCGACTCCGTCAACACCAGCAGTAGACCCGCATGCACCGTTTCCCCGACCCCTCTCCACCGCAGGGTGACATCGACTTTCCTCCATGGTCGAGCCTCCCTTGTAGGAGCCGATTTTTCCCCTTCCCTTGGTTTTGAGAATTAAAGAGAGACTAAAGTAAGTTTCTCTCTCCCTCACTCTCTCTCTCATGTGAGCATAGATTTAAGAGTCTCCTTTCTCTTTCTTTGGGGGGAAGCAAAAGGCTCTATTATGAGTATAGGTTTCTTTACAGTTTGAACCCCCTCCCCCATTATTTAAGTTTTTACAATTCACTATTGTGTAGCTACAAAATCATAATATATGTATATAGTTTTATTTAGCTACATATATATGAATTTGAATACTTGCATTCGAATGCTTAATAGGACTATATATATATGCATAAAGTTTTATTTAACTACACCCTAGTATGTATACCTACAAAACTACTTATAACTAACACTTATAAGTATTCATAAATAAATATATATGTATATAGATATATACTTGCGTATATAAAATTAGTTGATTAAAATGGTAATACAAATGTGTCTTATTCTTTTAAGCTCTACTATTATGGGAAAATGGAACTTATATTAAACCTATGTTATCAACAAATAGAGTGGGTACAATCAACAAATAGAGTGGGTACAATCTATAATTGGTTATATGGCACTATATATCTATGGTTGTACTAAGGACTTTAATAGTTGGTCAATTTAAATTTACATTGGTAGACTGGTTGACGCAATTTGGAGTTGGGACATGACCCTCGGTTGCAGCTCAAAAATTGTACTATAGCCAGGCAAGTATAGTACCTTGCTACTATACAGTATTTTACATGCATTGTTATTTTGTCTGTCTTTCCATATTCAGTGTATGTTATTTAGTTTACCGTCTTTTCTTGTTAACACTTGTTGGACCAACTACACGATCACGTTGCGCGTATCCTATTTGTTTATCTTAGTATTTATCGCAACTATGTGTTTCTTCGGTTGCGACTTGCACTAGATGTTTGCTTGGTCTTGTACTACATTTTTCTTTGAGTATGACTTGACCTGATTTCTGACTTCCCTATACGATGACACTGTTATTAGGAATTGGCTAATGTAAACACTCTTGACTCGTTAGCGCCTCACCAGGCTACGACAGAGACATGTTCACTTGACTACCCTCACTCGTTAGTGCCTCACCGGACTGCGATGGAGATCTGTCATAGGACCGTTAGTGCCTTACCGGACTGCGGTTATTATTACTTGATTTTCTTATAGCCACGAGTAATATTGTTGTTTTCATAGCATGCCACCATCCTAGTTGAATTTTTTTGTCTTAGTTGTAGAGTTCCTTCTGATTATTTTCTTGTCTTTCTTGCATGTTTATTTACTATTACATTTGGCATGTATATTATGTATTTTTCTACGTCCCTCTGAGGACCTAGTTCTCTTCCAGGTATTTGCTGAGCTGTCGTTGTAGAATAGATGGATAGATGGTGACTGCTTCTCCAAGATTTCAGATATATTTAGTTGATACCTTCATCATATTATTCTGTATTTATATTTTTGTCCTATATTGACTCATGTTGCTATTATACCCTATTTTTTGCAAGCTTATCCTTTTTTCGAGCTTGTTCATGGCATATGTATTATTGGGGGCCCACTCTAATACATTTGTCTGATTAGAATAAGTATATTACGGTCTGATTAACCTTAGTGCACTTGATTCGCTCTTGATATTTATTCTTTATGTTGATTGAGATATAGTTGACTTGACATTTTAGATACATATACTTGATCCCTAGACAGCGTATACGTATTCGAGTTGGACTAGAGGTCCACTTCATACGTAGCTGGCAATGTATTCTGGTCCTATACATTTTAGGACTGTGATGTGACACATATAAAAAGGAGAGTTTAGAGTATTTTCTTATTATGTTAAGACCAAGGTTACCTGGAATGTTCCGGTACGTTGTACGTTGGGGGTAGCCTACTTCGGAACACGGTACAATGCACCAGAACTGAACATTTTTTCGGATACATATATAGTAAAATATATTATATAATCAAATTAAAACCAAATAAGTTCATTATTTGCAGCATTTTTAGCAATAATGTTTTTTTCAAGAAGAAGTAGCAAGTAATCGTCTCTTAAATCGTTATCAAAAATTAACTAAAAGAACTACATCTTTTTCCTTTTTCCTTTTTCCTTGCTAAATTGCACTTTTCGTTCAACAAGGATGGAACATAAGCGAAGTTTTTTCTCCAATTTAGGTCCATATATTAGGTCACCAGTCCATGTAGACAAACCCAATAACACCTTGCAAAACCAAGGTAATTCATATATGAGGTCACTGGCTTAGGTTCAACGAAACGTGGTTAGCCACCCATATGACGAATTCTGGTAACAATATATAAAACCAACCGTACTTTATGGATCAGAGTATTGGTCGATTAAGAGGGTGTCGTATGGCACAATGCAAGATTTGTAGATTGCATTCTAGAGGATGCGATTATGGAGAATCGATATTCAAGTCATGGAAGCCACCTCTATATACTGGTGGGTGTAAGATCGCATAGATCTTCACTCTCTCCATACCATGCATAAGTAGTAACCTCGTGGCATTGGGACACCCTCTTATTGTTGGTCAATAACAAACATGTCAAAATGTGTTGAGAAATGAGTGCATTTGTCGGATGTAGGAGGTTGTGACAATTGAGGACAAGATAAGAGAAAATCATCTTAGGTGATTTGGAAATGTGTGAAACAATTCGAAAGATGCATCCTTAAGGAGTGAAAACATACTAGTTAAAAGAGTTGATAGGACTAGGTATACATTTAAACAAACAGAGTGGAGCTATAAAGAAGGAAATGACATTTGTTAGTATTATGGAGGGCATAACCCTTAACAGAATTGAATGTGAGAAAAGGATTCAGATGGCTGGCCTCGAAATTCTTGGGATTAAGGCTTTGTTGTCATTGTATTGGGTGAGACGCCAATTCTTAGATGAGATTCTTCTTCTTCGGTACTATTCAAATCCTAAATCTCCAAAATCTATCTTTTCTCCTTTGAATATAGTTAAAACCAAAATAACCCAATTATCTAAATTCTGGAAGCAAAGACAAACCAAAATAGGTGTTGTGTCCGTGTAGTGTTGTCCTTACCGTTCGCGTCGCATCCGTCTAACATATCCCAAATCTCTAATTTCATGTCATCTACAAAGTCTCTCGTTGTTCATCAACATATTCAGTTATCCACATTCAGATTCTGTTTTACAGATTCTGCACTGCACAGCTGTTACCAAAACAGTCATATCTTGGACGTACGACCCTAATTAAAAAAACTTAGTTCACTACTACAATTTTCATGTATGAAGGATCTCCATATTCTAATGTTTAGATATTTGAATCTGCGGCGAAGTCACATCAAGAATTTTGGAAAGATTTTGAACTCATGACTCTTTGGTAAACTGAATCTAGGATGCATGAACACACTGAAAATCGTTGTCATGTTCGTGTTACGTCGTTTCATACACGGCACGGTAAACACACACCAAAATACACTAGGACCTTAGTTTGTCAACTCACGATACGTATCATGTAATCGATTTATTTGTGTCGTATGATATATTAACTCTAGGAGTTTGTCTATACTTTAGATACATATAGCTATATGATTTAATATAAGTTTCTCATAATTCTTTTATTTATTTTATCTTTATAGGTCTATCTAGTTCCATAGTCACAGATCATTAAGTATACATTACATGACTCGAGTAAAAAAAAAATACTAATACTCTCTCTCTCTCTCTCTCTCTCTCTCTATATATATATATATATATATATATATATTTGAAATAATGGTAATTTTATTTCAAATGAATCTCAAATAACATCCGAATACATTTCACTCATGATCCCATGTCCACCTTATCGCATCTCATTTACATCAAAATCAATATTGTGTGCTATTCCAATAGGTGGGGTTATAAGACCCTCAAAAATCCTCATGTTTCGCTCCCTCCATACATGCCAAACTGTGGCCGCCAGTCGAATCCTGGCCTCCCTAAACCACTGATATCCTCTTCGTCTCTGAGCATGTATCTGTCCTATAATCGCAGCAACAGAACTTGCTCCACCGCACCCCACTTATAGTTTCCGATCCTACTCAGCCCAAATACCCGATACAACCGAGCATTGGAGGAATATATGCCATATCGATTCAGCATGGCTATCACACAGGACACAACGTTGATGATCCACCTGCACTCCGAACCTAACAAGCATGTCCTTTGTCAATAATCGACCAAGCAACATCCGATACATTACCAACTGCATCTTCCTTGCAAGTCCATGTACCCATATGTATTCAAAATGATCAATAGCAGGGAACTTGGGTCTCAACATTTCATAGCAAGAGCTAGTAGAGAAACCTCATTTACCTGTGCCTGAGGCGGTGATGCCTGTCTCCCATTCCCACCTGTCAGCGTTGGCATCAGCATCTCTAGGCACAGCAGTAATTTCACTCATGAATCTAGCAGCAACTGGGTGGTGGCCAACTTGCCACATGCCTTAGTGTAGAAAACAGTTTACCTTTTTTTTCCTACTTGCCTCTCGATGAAATTGATCACCAGCCAAATCCAACAGACTACGGTGTGAGATCCATGGATTTAGCCAGAGATTCGTGCTTCTGCCATCTTGTATAACTCTTCGAATGGCGCCTTTGATGCGTTCCCGATATCTCAGGATACTTTTGAACGTAACTGATTCATTGTTGTTGGAATGGTACGTCCAGAAGTTCCTCCCCTTAAGGTATCTGTTACTCAAACCATTCAAACCATAGCAAGCCTCCATTCACAAATTTTCAAGTGAGCTTCATACCAGACATCCCGTAATGTTTTGAACGAGCGTAATCCGACACCCCCTCCTTATATGGACGACATAATTAGTTCCAGGCAATAGCGTGCATACCACCCCTCCATATGAAATTTGCACACAAGTGTTCTACTTTCTGTATAGTAGCGTTTGGTAACATCAAAGCTTGAAGCAAGAACATGGTGAGCACCATAATAACAGACCTCACGAGCTCTATACGTCCTCCAAAAGAAAGGCATTGAGCCTGCCACCCTTCCACTCTACTCTGAGTAAACTCCACCAAGTTTTTACAGTCCATATATATATATATATATATATATATATATATATATATATATTTGTGTGTGTGTGTGTTCAATTACGGACCCGACCGTACTGAGAAAAAAAACACAAACCCAAATATACACTGTCCAATTTTATCATCTATACGCATCTTTCTTCTCTATCCTTTTTCCTTAGTGCCTCCTTAAATCTGTATCCAAGCAGTTCTTGACTTACAATTCATAGACCATGGATCCATGGCTGTTCCTTGGCCCCAGTGTTGAGAGATGATGACCATAGGTACATAGGCCATGGATCCAGTTGAGGTGTTTGGTCTCTCTCTCCAACACACCATGACTATAGGTTTCCACCTCTGCAAATGCAGAGGCCTTAATTGGAAAATTTACATTCCAATATTTAGTATTTAATGCCAGTATGCTTCTTGTGGTTGGAGGTGTTGTGGAGGAGCCAATATCCTCAACAATGACAACTGAATTGATGAAGGTGTAGACGAGTATGGTAGTTATTTTGTTTAGCGTCCTCAATGACAAAGATGAACTCCGCGAAGAAAAAAAACAATCAACTTGGCATTGCAGAGGTAGGATTAGAAATCGACAGAGTTATCTCGTGGTCATGGACCTCAAGGTTGTCTAGCTTGGCCATGGCAACGAGGATGATCTTGTTTGATGCTGCAAGAGTGGGCATGGAAATATATCCTCGCACGGACGATGCCTAAGTAGTAGTCATTGTATGCATGCAAGACGCGAAGAATATCAAACGATCTGAGAAGAAGTTGGAATAAATAAAGGAGGCGCAGAGGACTGATTGGTGAAGAAACGACCAGGGATCCACAAAAGAAACAACGAAAGAAACTTGGACTATCAACAGATGTGTCTACAATAGAAATAGAAAAAAAAAATGGGAGGTAATGGCCAAACAACATAGAAGGGATCGGGTTAGAAGGAAGGGAAGAGAAAATGAGAGGGACATGGCTAAACACTAAACAGAGAAGTTGGGTTAGAAGAAAATAATGGGAGGGCGAGAGCCAACAATGGAGGAGTTGGGTTAAAAGGAAAAGAGAGGGGAAAATGCAACAAAATTTAAGGAAGATTAATTAGCTTGCATTAAAAACACAATTTGTATTGGGCAGTAAATATAGTGGCTATCTTTTTTTTCTTTGTACAACTGGTCCACATCAGAACAAAACTCTCTCTCTCTCTCTCTCTCTCTCTCTCTATATATATATATATATATATATATATAGCAAACAATAGTCTTTTAATTTTTTGCTACTTGAAAAGAACAGAACCTGTTTTTTTTTATTACTTGGAAGATTTAACAACCACCACCCTTATTTTTTTCCTATACATAATTACCTAACTACCCATATTAGATTTACTAAAAGTAAACATAGATAAGGGTATTTTTGGAGGAAAAAAAACTTGCATGGTATATATATATATATATATATATATATATATATATATATATGAGGAGGGATCCTCAAATTTTTTCATAATCACAGTCGTTAGATCTTGTTTAAGTCATCTAATCTTAACCGTTTGATTTGAACTATTCAAATCAATGGTTAAGATTATATGACTTAAACAAGATCCAATGGTTGTGATCATGGGGATGCAAAAATGCGAAGATCCATATATATATATATATATATATATATATCCTCTCTCTCTCTCTCTCTCTCTCTCTCTCTATATATATATATATATATATATATATATGTATATATATATCTTTGGAAATACTTGTACAATATTATTTATGTTAAGAGATTCTAATCTAAAGGCCATAACAACTAGTAGTAGACATAATCTTATACTTAATTTATAAAGTGAGATACTACAAACATTCAGCCAGATTATTGATTAGTAATGATGGTAGACAAGATTTATATAAAGCTTCCAGATATTTGAACATATCTGCTTATGTGAAAATATACAAACTATACATGAAACTTTGGGCGTATATAATTATATTCATAAAGATGTGAACACTAAGAATACTGGCCTACTTTACATCATATAGTAAAGTTATTGTATTATATATTGCTTAATCAGCAAGCTAGGTTATAGAGTGAGATTCCATGACTTTTTCAAAATTCTTAACTATATACTAAAATTTAAAGCTATTAGTACAATTCCTATTTAAACAAAATCATGATTCGAATGTATGGTAGAGCAAGCACTACTTCTGCAATACTGTCTATAAACAACCTTAGCATAATCATATTACCACCATTCTTTGGTCCATCTATTAGTAATTTATTTTCTACAAGCAACATTCTAGTGTTTGTTAATAAGAATAGATTGACTATAATAATCCTTAAAAATAATGTTCAGGATCATCACTTTAATGATTAGTATGCTACATATGAAAGTGCAGGTGTGACTGAAAAGAACAAATTATCCAGTGATAAAGTTCATTCAAAATAAGAAATATCAAAATTTGGAAACTATAAATGGTCCAAGAAACATAATGTAAGATGTTATATGCTTTAATTATTGAACAAAATAGTTTGGAGCGTGTTTAGAATCTTTAGATAAGCTTTCTAGGGTTATAGCTATAGTCTTTATGAGGCTGATAGGAGCTGGGTACAAAATCTATTCTTCCAAAGGTGTCCCCACATACTTGTAAAAATTTCCAAACCCAGCACAAATCCAGCTAGAGGAAATGGATTGACTTGCTTAAAATTGTCTATCCAATTGTCGATTTCATTCAGTGGATTATGATTGAACTTAACAACTTAGTTGACTTAGGACCAAACTCTAAATATGTGCGTGGCTCATCACAAGACCTTAGCCCGATGTTCTACCCCTTGGTAGTTGAGTTGTTCTGTGCCTTGCTATTTATTATTATTAATAGAGAACTTCATGATTTTGGTACTCATAGATTCGATATTTGCTAGCCACCTTCTCAAAGATCATTACGAGCCCTCTCTCTTAATGCTTTTATAATTATAGATTCTGAAAATGTAAATGGTGGATTAGGGCGAGAATGAATTTAGGAAACCATGACATATTCCCTCCTAGTTTCCTCCTTTAACATGGTGGTGTCGTGACTTACAGAACATTTACATATGATGATTCTTTGAAGGAAGGGAGAGAACACATGACGAAATTCTTTCTCTGCACTGAGAGAGATTTAAAGACTCGGGCTTCCGGCTCATAACTTAAACTCCTGCTTGGGCACGTCTAGGTTTTTGCTTGGTTGGCTATGCGATCCTCGAATTTATGGTGTTTGCATTGCCTAATTAGCCTTGTTGCCTTGGCTATGCGGCAATTCCGAATCTATTTTTGATCCAAACCAACTCAACTTATAAAATATAGAAGAAGAAACAAAGAAGAAAAGGTTTAAGTCTAACGTCAAATTCCTATATCATCAATCTTTTCCTCCGGTTCCTAACTCAAAAGATGTTCAAACAGAAGAAACTAAGCAAATGTACCCGGTTTGAATTTTATGACATTGTTTTCTCCTGGGAGGGAGATTCAACATGGTACTCAAATAATCCAGCGTGCTCCCAACCGTTTTGAAAATTAAGTCAATTGATGATGTTATGATAAATACCCACAGCTTACTATTTACTTTATCATGTGAAAGAGGGAAAAAGAAAGAGAGTTGGGGCTGATTTTACCCCTTTTAGGTGCAACACTTCCCTTAGTTCCCATGGTTTGGTCATTCTCAGTAAAACGCGGCGTGTTCGTCTTCCAATTAAAACACGACGTATTCAACTCCCATTAAAACACGAGATATTTGAATGATTATAGCTTTTACACAAAAAAGGGGGATCACCCTCTAAGCCTCCGTTCCGAAATCTCAACCTCCCATTTCCTTTGTTTGACCCATAGGTTTGTGAACCCAATCATTCATTCATTGATTGATGAAAGGTAAATTTACCCATTGATTGAAAAGGTAGAAAATAGTCGTCAGCCCTCCGTCCCCTTTGATTCTGCCAAAACTTTGAGATGGGGCTAAGTCTCCTATTGAATGGTCGGCATGGCAATATGCTTCACTCCGTAGACTGGTTTTCAGTCGTTGCAAAGACTTCACAAGAACGATCAGAGGTGGCGGTAGAAGAGGCTTTTGCTCCTACAGAATTGAATACCTTGCTTCATATTGCAATGGAATAAGGTTAAAGGAGTATGGCGAAGGGAAAATGCATCCATTTGCGCGCACCATTTGCGCGCTGATAGGTAGGGGCAACTCTACGATATTCACTACGCGTGGAATGAATTTTTACCCTTTGATCTAATTTTACCATTTTATCTAAATCTTATGCATTCCAACCCAATATATACTTTGGTTCGCAACAAAAATTATTAATATTCACCTACTAGGTTTTATATCAAGTTGCTCTTTTGCCCATAATACTTTTGCAAAGAAGTTGGAATCTGACCAATGTTGCACGGACACGGAAAAATGGTCTATGAATCCGTATCGTGTCTGTACTCGTGTCTGTATCCATGCAACATAGGTAACTACCTTTGTACGTATTTTAAAATGTTCGGATCTTGTATCCATATCGTGTCTGTACCCCTGTCCTTATTCGTGAAACATAAGATCTGACAAATACAGGAAGCCGTAACAAAAAAAACTTTGCCCTGGGGTCAGGCACATGAATCCTTATGTGGATATTCTAATGTTACTTAGCCTTAGAAGACAAGTAAAAACATTGAATGAGGATTAAGACAAGCATGAAGCTGATGATTGATTACAGTATATTGTTATTACCACTACATATTATGAAATTACATCAGAAAAATAGAAAGGTAAATTCTTAAAGTTCTGAATGTGGCTATGATCAGGAATATACGTCTATCTGCCTAGAACAGAAACGGAGGAGATTTTTGATATAATAGTGAAGTATAATGAATGAGCATTGACAGCCGATGTTTAAGTATCAAGCCTAAATATATTGTTTTCACATCATTATAATAGGTACTTAGAGATAATAGATCTCTTAAGGCACACAAATAAAATATTGAAGCACCAATATACGCAAATCTCAGTCTAGTAGGGACCTAATTAAACCTTGTGCGTACTTTGTTTATTTCAATTAGTGTTTTAAGTTCTAACCTACTTACAACTTGACTGCATGCATCTATTGTCAATTTTATCAGATAAAAGCTATCAATTTAAGCAACCATTAGGAGGAAAAACATGAATAAATTTAATCAAGGATAAGGCAATTCTTTTAAAGTATCTATTTAGCTAACACAATTTCTTTGAAAAGAACACCAGCGTCATCATCCTATAAATCTGCACAAGAATTGACAGTTTCTTTAGACCGGTTGTCAACCCTTTGTTCTGGTTTTAAACTTGTAACCCATGTAGCTATGAGCAAGAGAGGGCCTTGCCATAAAACTAGGAGGGTTGAGAAGAACTAAACAAAAATTCAAATGGAAAATACTCGTTCTGATCTCACTGTGCTCAATATCTTTTAGCTTGACCAATTAACATTCCAAAGAACACAAACAAAAGATCACCAAAACTTTGTAACTATGGTATTGTTTCATTACTTCACCAATGTTTTATATTTGACTGCTGAAAACTTCACATGCCATATATCATATTAATTTAGATATTAGTTTATGATCAGTTAGGTCCCAAGCACTATTATTTAGGGTCAGGTTAAGCTTGAACTAATCGATCGTAAGATTCATAACCATACCCCACCACAGATCCAAGTTTGTTTGGGTCAGTGTGTTTGGTTTCACCATATACCTAAACCTACCAACAAGGATGAGAATGATCTCATAGGATTTCACACATCTGCAACAACATATCCTAGCATCGTATATCTTTTCCTTACAATATACATCAAATCAAGAACTTCAGACAAAATAACGATAGGATATATCTTAGAAGCCAGAACCTCCTATAAGGCAAACGAATCTCAGTAAAAACCTCAATTCGACGGTTCTTACTTGAGAGCGACTTGGAAGCTCGTTTTTCCGACGACGAGAGTTCATTTACTCGGCGACGAGAGCGCTTTCCATAGCATGACCATAATTTTAAAAGAGGACAAAAAATTTGGAAAGAAAGTTAAAAGAATTTTTAACACACGTTCATCAAAGTAACAAGAAACTAATAATTACTTACCTTGACATCATAAAAATTACCATATAAATGATATCTCTGTAATTTTGAAACTGAACTTTATAAATTCTAATAAATATTAAGATATATATAAATTTGATAACAATAATTAATAAACATACAAAAATTATTAGCGCATATTCTCATCACGTTCCCAACTTTAGACTCTTCTAAGTAGTCGAGCCCTCCCACTCCCGCTCATGGCTTCTAACAGATAGATACTAGAAATTGCATACCTTCTAAGAAAAAGGAACGTGAAATCTATGCCAACAAGAATAAATATTAAATGGCCACGATATGCAAAGGTTTGACACAACAAAACTTTGGTGAAACATACAAGCAGTTCTAACCTGACAGCAAAAACTTAAACTTTTGCCCTCAATTCTACTTGTTTGTGACCTCCAGGAATACATTCAACTATATGTAAGCCATCTGTTGGACGAGACAAGAAGACCGTAAAATTAGCTAGTAATATTGTCCAAACAGCAACAATGAAAAAGAAAACAGTCAACACTATCATCCCAAATCATCATGATCCAAGCCTTCTACCATTAGAATGAGGTTAAGACAATCTTTTTCAAATAAAATTTCACCTAAGCAGCCTGACATACAAAGTTATTTACAATCTACCAAAAGCACATGCCACTGAAAGTTCTCAAATATGTCTATTGGGAATACCAAATAGGTTTCTTCTTGAGACAAACTTGGGCTACAACTACAAAGATGACATTAAAGAGTACATAAAGATAAGACCTCAGAATTCAGCCTATATGGTCCTTGTAACAATATAACAACTCGTACTTATTTGCATGTTTTTGGGACTTGTATGAAATTTGAATTTTAGTATTACCACTAGGATGAGTAATAGAAATAGTTACTTTAAGAAAATGTACACAAGAACGACAGGTACAATAAGGTCTCATAAGCCATCAAAATCTCTCACAACACAACCGCATGTAAACATGGAAGCCTTTTTGAAATAAAACCATCACATGCAATACAAACATATGATGATAAGAGAAACAATTTAAATCTAAGGATTCCCAATTTCAATCAGCATGCTCTACTAGTACAACTATAGTGGACAAATAAAGATGGATAGAGACTTAACAGTTTGAAGTAAAGAAAAACAGAAGTTTTTGGATCCCTAACCCTGATACAATAATGCTAAGTTTACTACCAAATGCTTACAACCTTCTTACAACCCTCTCACCCCCCTGCTATGTGGGCCACCCCCGGCCCCACCTCTTCCCCAATGACCGACCGCCACGTGGCATTCCAGCCACGCGGCGATCACCCGGGCAGCCACCGGGTCCCACCTCTCCCTCCTCCTCCAATGGGCGGCCGCCACGTGGGCGCCACGTGGCGGTTGTAAGAAGGTTGTAAGCATAAGGTTGTAGGCATAGCACCACCCTGACTGCAACCCTGATAACCAAAAGAGTCAGATTTCATGGATAAATTAAATACAGAGAGATTCTACTGCACAAACTGGTTATAATAGTCTAAAACGACTAGTTTAACCTGGCAATATTGGCTTATGTGGACAAAATTTAAAGAAAGTTTACATTACAGTGAAATTCTAAACTTCCAAATGTCAGTTTATACCACCCTAACCTCGTAATGTCAGAAAGAAAGAAGTCAAATTCAATATTTACATTAGACTCTTCAGGTAAAATATCTACTTGGTTTAACTGCCTGCATGACACAAGAGAGTCGAGCACTATTTGTTTCAATCTGGGGAGCAAGGACACCCCAAAAATTGGTGACATGTCCTTGTGGCAATTTGTTGGATATGTCTCGAACACAAAAGTCACACCAAAACATACTAGGACACACCAAAATCAAGGCCATGTCCGTGTCTCCGGGTCCGTGCAACATATACACCAATGCGCCGATGTGCTAGAACCATTAGATTCATTCATGGGATTTGATTAACAGTTTATCCATATCGTAAAAGGTCATATGTTTCTTAAATAAGGATCAAAATGCAAATTTCCATTTATACTTGTGATCAGACAAGCAATGCCAAGAACCAATTACAGAAATAACGAAAATTAGGTTAAGAAAGAAGACTAGTCATGATACGATGGGACGATTTCATATGAACCCTAAAATTAAACGAGTACCTACTTCTTCTTGTAATTTTGAAAAAATAAAAATAAAAAAATGATCGCCAAATGTCAAAATCCACACGGAGACGAGTGAACTTTTCTCTAGGTTCGATCAACAACATACTCGAATCGAAATAAAATTGTGAACTATACCAAAAATAAAGATCGATCAAACCCTAAAGATAGACGAAATCGCTAATTTGGGAGGAGTTAAGCCGTTACCTCCTCTCTCTCTCTCTGTATTGACGGCTGTCAAACCCTTCCCGCAGCTGTGCACGCTCCAATCCTTATTACATTGCTTTTTTAGCTAGCAGCCCCTCTTTCTTTTCTTTTTCACAATCAAATCCTATAATATTTATTATTAAACTATCATAAGATAAGATAAGATGACTAGGATATACTATAAAACAAATATTATCTGAAGTTTAATTCCATATTTGTGATGTATATTTGCTAAGAGGGTGTAAACGGAACGGACGACACGGATCAGGATATGTCCAAGTTTGGTTTGATTCAGTGGTCGGATGAGCCGAGCCCTAAGCTTGATTTTTTGCTTCGGTCAACATTTCTTGTCCGAACTAGATTTCGTACAGTGGTCGGACAACTTCTTGATCTTGGTACGGATGGTAGTCATGTACCACCAAATATCAAAATGGATGATATCATGATCAAAACTAAAGAAACAGAAACTTGGAGGAGAGTGTGGTGTCTTTGGACTCCAAATTCGAACAAATAAGAAAAAACAGCTATGGAGATGCATAAATCATGACTTGAAAATCTAAATCCATTAAAAATAGTCTTGGACAAAATCAAATCACATCTCCAAATTTTGGAATGTTTTCAAATTTGGATCTTTAATTCTTAAACGTGGATTCTTGAAAAAGAAAATCGCATAGGGGCAGAGAAGAAGAAGAGTTTGATTTTTTAAAAGAGGTTTGATGCCATTTTCAGAAAAGATTTGCGTGCAGAGAGAGAAAGAGGCGTATGGTCTTGCATGCTATTGACAGGTAGTAAAACTCAAACCATTATGCATACAAAAAAACTTTTGTCCACGACATTCGAGTCGGACAATATGTTTGGTCCGTTAAAGTATTCGGACCACAAAATATGTTTTTGATTTTTTAAGCCCAACAGATGAACTATGGACCAGCCCATAACCGAGCCGAACTCGGACAAAAATCAAAATTTTTGTTCGATTTACAGCCATATCCCTATGTGAATAGTTGATTGATATGGCTCTTTCTTTATATCTTTCTTTTTTATTAAATGAATTAGATAATTCATGTTTGAACCCTTATGAACTCTTTGGTAACCTTTAATTGATCATGGATTTTCACTTCCAAATGTAGTGTCCCGTTTTCCCTATTCGGGGAGCGCGGCTAAGGAATACTTGGTATCGTTCGATCGGGACATATTGAATCAAGATCATTTCCCTGTTATGGATTGGTTTCTTAGAAATCAGGTCCCACATTCAGTAGATCGTGCCTCAAGGAAGGACTCGGCAGCAGAGTTGAGAGGGGCCTTGTAAACACCCGAAATTTTTCAAAATTTTAAAAAATGAACTTATGGAATTTTTCTGTAATTTTTAACTAATTAAAATAAATGTTCTTCAAAGGATAAATATTTTTGTGTATTAAATTAAATATTAAATTATTATGAAAATAATATTTTTGAGTGTAAAATAAATAATTAGTCATAGTGTAATTTTTTTGGAATTTATTGGACCCAAAAACTATTTTTAAACACCTAAAAATATTATTTTTAAATAAACCAGAATAAACCGGTTTAAAATTAACCTGAACCGAACCAAAGCCTAAATAAACCAAACCGACCCAACCCAAACCGTTGCGAGTCGGATCTGGATCTGAACCCGACCCGTACCCGTAAACCCGGCCCGACCCATCCAATTACTACTACAGTAACCCATCGTCCCTTCGACTTCCCGTAACCGCCCCGACCCCGTCGATTCCTCACCGGTCGTCGCCTACAACCGACGAGACCCCTGCCTACCCGCCGCGACCCCTCATGTCCGTCTCCGCCAAACGGTCGACCGTCCACCTCCCCACTCCTCCTATTTAAACCCTCGACCCGGCCGCCCCCTTCACCCACCGCTGCCACCACCACTTCACCCGACTCCGCCGCACCGAGCTCCTCCGACGACCCTCCGGCGATGTCGACCAGCGACCATCAGCAGCTAGCAGACGCCGCCGCCGCCAGCAACCCCACCATGACGACCGAGCACAGTCGCCGACCGGCCACCGCGTGTACACGACGTGTAGTCGATACCGATCCCCTGTTCCGGTGAGTCATTTTCTCTCATCGTCGCGTTGTTTTCTGAACAGACTGTTGCGACATGTTCGCTGTGTAACCCTCTCGAATCCCGTACCATTTGACTGGGGTATTGTGTCTTGTGTAGATCGCAAACTGCGACGCAAAAACAGGAAAATATTTCCAATTTTCGGACTTCAGAAACCTGGGCCGAACTCACAAGTTCACGGCCGTTTAAATCCCAACCTGTGTAATAATTCTAAAATTCACCTGAACAGTTAATTAGATAATATAACCGAGTTTCAAATCCTGCATTAATTTATTTTGATGTGTTGTAGATTATAATTATTTCGCGGGTGAAATCGACCAAAAGCTTGGTTATTTAAAACCTGAATTTTCCTGAACTGGGTGCGTTCCGCTAAACGAGGAGCTTGGTCATGTGCGAATTTCACCAAAAGGTGTGCACCGTCAATACGGACGTGTGGAATTTTGCGAAAGTTAATTTGGATGTGCGTGCACACCGGAATCAACGTATATCCGTTGAAATTGTCCCGTATCGTGCCTGTTCTGAAACTCGTTGTAGCTTCGTGTGTGCTTATCGTTTCGAAACAAAACTTGCGCCATCGGACTCGTAGCATTACGCTGGTCCTGTGACCCAAGTTTGGTTCGATTCTGAGAACGCTGACGAAATCTCGTATTGTGGGCCCCACGGCTCCACTTGAAGGGTGATTTTTGTGATCGGCTCATCAGAATCCAGTTCTGGACATTCTGTTGGGTTCGTATCATCGTTCTGGACTTGTAGACACTAAGTTTGACAAATTTGGAGGACTTTGTCTCTGACACATTTTTCGGTGCGAAGTAGGCCACATGTGGACCCCGCTTTGACCAGAAACTGTCAAGTTTGTCCCTGTATTCAAATTAGACTTATGGATAGGCAATCCTAGCTATTTTATATCTTCTGAATATGATGGTAATATTTATTTCAGCATCCGGAGGAGTACTTGAAGATCCTGATGTTACAGGAGCAACTGTTGGAAACCAAACCCCAAGCAAGTGTACATTGTCAATCTTGCAGTTCTTGCTTCATATTAATTCTTGATTTATGTTTCTGATGTATCTGCTCAACCTAGGACCGTGTGACATTACTTAACGTCCGATAAAATTCGGGTGTCAATGTCGTACGCGGAGTTGTGTAACGTCACCTAGAGATTGATATCGCGACCATATACATTTTCGTGCTTGCATTATCAAGTACGTCATACCATAGGACACCTGACACTATTCATGAGACAGAATCTTTCCTGAGTTATTCATGGTGATTCTGTATAGGCTTACAGGATTCGTGACATAGACTTTATATGTGCATAACTATCATTATGACTCGCTGTATTAGCTATGATCTTGCGTGTTATGGATATGAGACGTCGTGGACATGAGACGTGTGATTACATTTGGTAGGGAGAGACACACGGGCTACAGGTTGATTTTATATATATATTTATTATTGTGAGGCCGTAGATTCTATATCAGGGCTAGGCACAAGACGATCGGTTCCGTAGGGACCAAAGCGAGGACGAACGGCCCTGCGGGACCGGGGCGTGATAAAAATGGTATCAGAACGACTCGATTCTTTGCCCATTCCGTTGCCTTCGATTCTGAGTTGTGCCCAATGTGAGATACAATGAACGTTCCATACAATGAGTCCGTAAATATTCTCAAAGTTGCCGGCAAAAGTTTTCTGGATTTGTTTTTATTGCTTGAGATATGATTTGTGTTTTCTGGTGGCTAGAGTTTCATTGAGTTCTGGATTGCTAGAGTTTTGATTGAGGATGGTGAGGGATGAGGACTATCGCTGCTATGGATTCTTGTGTGAGTTTCTCCTTGAGTTTCGAGGATGAAACTCTTTATTGGTGGGTAAGTATGTAGTACCCCGCTCCGCGTAGGCACTATGTACAAGTGACATCGCCTTGCTTGCTCGAGCGGAAGTCTTCTCGGAGATTCTCGACTGAACCACAAGACGATTGATCAATGTGAGTGGGCAGAACTGTATTCTTTGATTCTTGCATGCCTTAATAATGAATATGAGTTTTGATTGCTTGTTCTAAGAAGATGGTTTCATAAGAAGAATGATAGAACCTGACTCTGCATGCCAAATGAGAGAACTCACATAGCTTGTCATTGAAACAATCTGCTTGCTTGTCTAACTAGAGAACTGGAAATGCTTGCCTGAAATGAGATAGAACCATTGCCATGTTAAGTCCAGAGTATAAGAAATATTGCATGCTTAGTTACACGGACATCGCTATCGAATGAACCGCTGCCATGCTAATAAGAAAGAGTAAAAGATTGCTTGCACTTATTCTTGATATCGCATGCTTAACTGGAATACTTGAATGCTTGTCTAAAGAGATAGAAATTGCATGCTAGATTTATAGAACTGTCTTTACTTGTTACTTGTTAAAAGAGTTAGCTTTGCTTGAACATGTTTCTTTGATTGCTTGAAAGAGATAGAACTTGATGAATGGCTTGAACTTGTGCATCTAGACTAATAGTCCGCCCTGAGGCTTGAAGCCCTTACTTACGGGAGGGTGTGGCTATTAGGCAAGAGTATTGAGAGAGCTCCGGCTCTATAGCTTGATGGATATGCTTGCTTGCTTGTTCTGGATCATGTGCATCGTATGGTATTTTATCTGATAGGAGCTTGCATTCATGCATTTGGTCAGGACAACTTGTGCACAAGGTCATCTCTCGAGCGTTTTCTAGGGCACTGGGATCGTTCGGCCTAGGATAGATCTAGATACCCTGAGGCTTAAAAACCTTACTTACGGGAGGGTAGACCCGTCTATTAGTGAGATGGGCTTGTACGTCCCAACTGCTAATCCCGTGGAGGGGACCATCATGTAGTTAGGGCGTATGCTAGGCTAGCCTTCTTGCATACCTAAATGTTTAATGCAGAGACGGACAGGGAAGGAGAAACCTTATACCTATATGTTCATGCAAATTGTTGCTAACTTGTATGTCTGCTGCAGGGATAACCGTTCGGCTATGGGTAAGGATCACTGAATAAGTGATCACTTGTATTTTCTTATGTCCCTTAAATTATGCTAAAAGTGATCCATCTGTTTTACATTGAGTATGCTGCTGCCCTATTGCTTTGAGTTAAATATCCACTTGAAATACTTGTCTTGATATGAGATGAACAGTCCACTAGAGAACCTTGTTCCTAAGAGTATCGAATATGGCTCACAATACATGATGCTCACTGCACGATAGAATATTGCCTCTATAGCTTGCTTGTGTGTATTGAACATTCAAAAACTGGTTTCCAACTTGTGTTTTCAAAATATGTAATCTGACTATAATCCTGAGCTGCATGAAATAAACTTAGATAAAAGTAGCAAGGTCACTAGAATGTAATATTTTGCCACATGATTACTTAGTGTGGGTTTCAGGGGGTGTAGCTTATGTTCGGTTGTTTTATACTCACCAGTACTTATAAAAGTGCTGATCCACCAACAGTTTGCTTGTTCTCAGGTGCTTGGACGTCAGAGTAAGCGATAGTCGTGCCTCATCCCAAGGAACCAGAAATCTGGAGTCGATGCCTTGAGCCGTATCGAGTTTGAGCTGCTTTTGTATAGAGGGATATAATGTATGGAATGGTGTCATTGTAATCGAGAGAAAGAGTGCTTGAACGATTTGTAACCTCGGCCATGCGCCGCTTATAACACTTTCGATTATCAATAAAAGAGCTTGTTTTCATATGCCATTGTGTTCTTTACTTTTCTGCATTATTGAATAGCTTACTTGCCCTTGTTCAAAGCTTTGGCCTTGTGCAAGCGCACTTTAGGCTTGCACGACATCACGCCCGTGCGAGTACGATCGATTCCGTAGGGACCAAAGCGAGGACGAACGGCCCTGCGGGACCGGGGCGTGACAAAAATGGTATCAGAGCGACTCGATTCTTTGCCCATTCTGTTGCCTCTGACTCTGAGTTGTGCCCGATGTGAGATACAATGAACGTTCCATACAATGAGTCCGTAAATATTCTCAAAGTTGCTGGCAAAAGTTTTTTGGATTTGTTTGTATTGCTTGAGATGTGATTTGTGTTTTCTGGTGGCTAGAGTTTCATTGAGTTCTGGATTGCTAGAGCTTTGATTGAGGAGGGTGAGGGATGAGGACTATCGCTGCTATGGATTCTTGTGTGAGTTTCTCCTTGAGTTTCGAGGACAAAACTCTTTATTGGTGGGTAAGTATGTAGTGCTCCGCTCCGCGTAGGCACTATGTACAAGTGACATCGCCTTGCTTGCTCGAGCGGAAGTCTTCTCGGAGATTCCCGATTGAACCACAAGACGATTGATCAATGCGAGTGAGCAGAACTGCATTCTTTGATTCTTGCACGCCTTAATAATGAATATGAGTTTTGAATGCTTGTTCTAAGAAGATGGTTTCATAAGAAGAATGATAGAACCTGACTCTGCATGCCAAATGAGAGAACTCACATATCTTGTCATTGAAACAATCTGCTTGCTTGCCTAACTAGAGAACTGGGAATGCTTGCTTGAAATGAGATAGAACCATTGCCATGTTAAGTCTAGAGTATAAGAAATATTGCATGCTTAGTTACACGGACACCGCTATCGAACGAACCGCTGCCATGCTAATAAGAAAGAGTAAAAGATTGCTTGCACTTATTCTTGATATCGCATGCTTAACTGGAATACTTGAATGCTTGTCTAAAGAGATAGAAATTGCATGCTATATTTATAGAACTGTTCTTGCTTGTTACTTGTTAAAAGAGTTAGTTTTGCTTGAACATGTTTCTTTGATTGCTTGAAAGAGATAGAACTTGGTGAATGGCTTAAACTTGTGCATCTAGACTAATAGTCCGCCCTGAGGCTTGAAGTCCTTACTTACGGGAGGGTGTGGCTATTAGGCAAGAGTATTGAGAGAGCTTCGGCTCTATAGCTTGATGGATATGCTTGCTTGCTTGTTCTGGATCATGTGCATCGTATGGTATTTTATCTGATAGGAGCTTGCATTCATGCATTTGGTCAGGACAACTTGTGCACAAGGTCATCTCTCGAGCGTTTCCTAGGGCACTGGGATCATTCGGCCTAGGATAGATTTAGATACCCTGAGGCTTAAAAATCTTACTTACGGGAGGGTAGACCCGTCTATTAGTGAGATGGGCTTGTACGTCCCAACTGCTAATCCCGTGGAGGGGACCATCATGTAGTTAGGGCGCATGCTAGGCTAGCCTTCTTGCATACCTAAATATTTGATGCAGAGACGGACAGGGAAGGAGAAACCTTATACCTATATGTTCATGCAAATTGTTGCTAACTTGTATGTCTGCTGCAGGGATAACCGTTCGGCTATGGGTAAGGATCACTGAATAAGTGATCACTTGTATTTTCTTATGTCCCTTAAATTATGCTAAATGTGATCCATCTGTTTTACATTGAGTATGCTGCTGCCCTATTGCTTCGAGTTAAATGTCCACTTGAAATACTTGTCTTGATATGAGATGAACAGTCCACTAGAGAATTTTGTTCCTAAGAGTATCAAATATGGCTCACAATACATGATGCACACTGCACGATAGAATATTGCCTCTATAGCTTGCTTGTGTGTATTGAACATGCAAAAACTGGTTTCCAACTTGTGTTTTCAAAAGATGTAATGTGACTATAATCCTGAGCTGTATAAAATGAACTTAGGTAAAAGTAGCAAGATCACTAGAATGTAATATTTTGCCACATGATTACTTAGTGTGGGTTTCAGGGGGCGTAGCTTCTGTTCGGTTATTTTATACTCACCAGTACTTATAAAAGTGCTGACCCACCAACAGTTTGCTTGTTCTCAGGTGCTTGGACGTCCGAGGAAGCGATAGCCGTGCCTCATCCCAAGGAACCGAAAATCTGGAGTCGATGCCTTGAGCCGTATCGAGTTTGAGCTGCTTTTGTATAGAGAGATATAATGTATGGAACGGTGTCATTGTAATCAAGAGAAAGAGTGTTTGAGCGATCTGTAACCTCGGCCATGCGCCGCTTGTAACACTTTTGATTATCAATAAAAGAGCTTGTTTCCATATGCCATTGTGTTCTTTACTTTTCTGCATTATATGTGTGCCGCTGCTTCAGTATTGAATAGCTTACTTGCCCTTGTTAAAAGCTTTGGCCTTGTGCAAGCGCACTTTAGGCTTGCACGACAACACGTCCGTACGAGAACAATCAAATTTCTGTAGGGACCAAAGCCAGGACGAACGGCCATGCGGGACCGGGGTGTGACAACCGGCTCCCCGACACAGAGCTTGTAGTTGTCTCATCCTGAGTACTAGTGATGCTCTCACTTGCATATCATATAGCTGGTTACATAGTTTACCCTATTGATACATTTTATATACTATAATTATTTGGCTTGAGTTATTCTTGTACCTTGCTATGTCCCCTGAGGACCTGGATATGGATTATGTCCCCAAGTATAGTAGAGAAGATCTATCCCGAGGTATACGGGACATGAGCAGAAGCAGAAGCAGGAGCAATACCGATACCCGAGGACGAGGTGATGGTCGAGGATTTCTCCTGAGTATCTACTTTATTATACTCAGTCATTTATGTTGTTAGACTCATATTTTCTATTTATTGAACTGCTGTATCAGACTCTTTATCGGGTTGTTCCCCGAGATACTTATTTGAGACTTTATGTTGGTTTATATTTTATTATGTTGATATTGGTTGAGTTTATCTTCCATGGATGAGATTAGAATGTGACATGTTTAGTAGACCTTTATTATTGTTTTACAGCTTAAGTACACCTTGATGGGTCCATTAAATTGGGTTTGCCCATTAGAGTGTGCTGTTGGCCATTGCCACGTGTCTAGTCCCTCGGTATTTTGGGATTGGGGCGTGACTGGCCTTTCTGTTGTGCTGGTTTCTTTGCCCGTTTTTGATGCCCTTGGTTGCTTTCTTATTGGTTTTGTGACTTGTATTTTCTTGAACGATTTTGATGGATTTTATTGTCTTTGTTCTTCGAATTTCGTATTTCGTATCGAACCCTTGGAGACTGAGGCTGGAGATATTGATCATCTGTTGGTGCGTGCAGGTGATCACGTAGGCAACGCGCAAGCGAAGTCGTGAAGATCTCTCATTTCTCTCCCCCGATTCACCAACTAAGTGAGTGGCCTTACTCCCGAATTGCACCCTTCTTCCAAGTCTTCGTTCCTAATAATTTGACTCGTTTGTGCGTTCCGATCAATGATACCTAAAGAATAAAATTAAGTCAAGATAAAAGAAGAATTAGATTTGAAACACTTAATGCTGGTCACATAAATTTTTATACGGTCATATTGTTGCGTGCTTGTTCGTTGTACATGTATCTATTTTGTGTTCAATTGTAGTTAGAACTTATTTATCTATAAATGTTTAATGGGTAGTACATAACTTGTAATTTGATCATATCAGCTAGTAGACTATGCCATCGCACTGTGCTAAAGTAGTTATGTTCATGTTGATGTCTTGAAATGCTTCATATGTTAACTTAGTGTTTAGATTATCAATGGTCATGGATAACTTGTGCGCAAGGTATATGGTTCCTGTGAACGGACGTCGGGGCACCGGGGCCGATTCGTCCCGGGCGGAACAACAATTAGTCGTGCTAGCAACTTAGCACCGCTGAGACGGGAGTTTGTAGCGGGGCTCGCTACTTGCGCTGCAAGCATCGCCGTCTACCCAGACTATAGTCCATGATGGCTAGTCAAGACAGTGATCCTTATATAAATTTAAACTGTGCAAACTAACTATGTCTTCGTGGCAAGGAAGGTCATGGTAAGTTTTATAGAGATGGTTCAGACGGTGCAGGTAAAAATCACCGAACGGTGGCACATTTTGTTATGGCATTCCATTCTATCAAATATATAAAGAATTGAACTAAGGCAAGATAGAAAGATCACATAATAATAATGTTGCATGTTCACATAAATACGATATTGATTTGGTATGTTGGGTTAGCTCACCCTCACCGGTACTTTTTGAAGTACTGACCCTCGTTGCAGCAGGTTCCCCGAGTCAAGGCGACGCGGTGATGAGCTGAAGCTTTCCCCAATCTTCCACTGATCTGGCGTGTTCGTGTTTGTGACTTTTGGAGCGCAATTACATAATCTCAAGGAGCTCGTACATACCCTTTTGAAGCTTCTAGGCAATGGTGCTAACACGGACCCAATGTGGTTTGTTCTTTTAAAATATTAGTAAGGGATGTAATGTATGGATCGACTATCTCATTTTGCGTCCGAGTTGTAAGTCTGTGCGGCACCCTTATTACTTTTGAGTCAAGAGTCTGTAACCAGATGTTCATTATTAATAAAGAGAACTTTTCTATATTCAATGTGTGATATCTCATTTGCGTACTCTGTTGCATATATTTCTAAAGTATATCATTATGCGGAGGCCTTGTGCGGGCACGCCTTACGCTCTCACGGCATCACGTCCGGGGGACGATTATCGATTTAGCGAAAATCGGGACGTGACACCAAAATGATTTGGGCTCGATCCATAAGACCTAGTGTTTGGATAACAGTGGTAACGTAGGGGTGCAAATGTCCTTTGAGGCCAACGACCGCATCATATCCCCTTGGTAAAGTGCCACCTCTACTTCCTTTTCACTCTTCAGAATTTGGGCAAAAGAGTTTCGAGGACTTTTCTGAGTTTCCAAATCCTCTTCTTGCGAAAATTTGGTTGGATCTAGTCCATGTTTCTCGTCACCATTGTTCTTCTCCCACTATTCCCATTGTATGGCATGTTGACAAAGTCTACAAGAAATTCTCTATTTTCTCAATTTTAATCCTTTCACCATGATTTATGTGTAATATTTTGTAGATCTATCGTCAATTGTTCCATTTTTGATGTTTTTCTGAGACTTTTTAGATTTTTTAAAATTTGGTGAAGGATTTTTCCTTTGTGTTTATTTTGAATTTATTTTCGTATTGTCATGCTTCTGGCTTTTTATGTGGAACAGAAGGATTTTTTTTTACGCATTACACCATTGGTTATGGATTTCTTCTTAATTGAACAAAAAGATTTTTTGCACCGACTTAATGTGTAACTCGTACATGTTTGCCGCAATTTGTCGACTGATTTTGTCTTTCGGTTTGTGAAAATTCAGATCAATGTGTTTGCAATATATTTGATCTACGTGTTTTCAAAAACTTTGCTACTATTTATGATAATTTTTTCATGTATGTTTGTAGATTTTTATATTTATGTTTTTGCAAAAAAAATAGATTTATTGTTGATATTTCTGAAAGTGTCTACATTTTCTTTGTATATTGTCTGTATCATTGATAAATTAAGATCTATTAGTATAGAGAAAATTTTCTGTAAATATTTTGGATACAAAAATTTACATATTACGGAGGAAATTTCCTCTTTGAGATGTAAATTGTCTCAAAAAAAAATTCCTCTTCTCATTGATGAATTTAAATATACTAATATTGAGACAATTTTCTATAAATATTTTAATTATAGAAATCTAAATGTCACATATCATGTTTTAACTATATAGGCAGTATTTTTGTATTTTTGATGTCACAAAGTTGTGTATTTACTATCCGGTTACGAAAATTTGGATGTACTAGTATTTAGATATATCTGTTATTGCTTTTATTTTTATGGACAATATCTGAACATTATTTTTGTCATTTCTCGATGAGTTTTGTGTTTAACTATCTAGACAGTATTTTTGTATCTCACACTTGTTCAAACATTGTTATATTTATCATATTTTCATATTTTCTATAATGTGTCATTATTGCATAACCAAGTAATGATCTGAACTAAAGTAAATTAAGCGCATTGCATGCTTCCACAACATTATAAATAAAAAGAATAAAACAAGTTAATTTTGCAACAAACTTTCAAGCTGCACAACAATCCAAAAAATAACTTTAGAGTAACATTACAAAATATAATGTTAGAAAAGAATTAAAAGATAAGGCAAAATCGAGTAGAAATGCACTATATCAATTAGAGGAAGTTTTTCCACAACTTGTTCGAGCGGGTTTTCAGGATTATCACGAACTAGCAATTCTCAGAACAAGCACTAGAAAAAAAAAACTTGAAGAACACAGATTTGAAACAATTGTGATGAAAACCTGTGTTGGAAGTGGACAACCAAAGGTCACCATGCAGTTCCTATATTAGAACATTAATTTCGTGGGTGCTTAGTTTGGATCGCTAAGCCCTTTAGACTACTAGGACTGTTGAAAGTCTGGATATTCTTATGGCTCACGTGTAAGAGTGTCATCTTTACAGCGGACAGTCTCACAAAATGCAACTGGATTGGACCAGGCACTTGTGTTATATACAGTAATTTTTAGGAGACAGTGGAGTCCCTTATACTTTACTGTGATTTTGTATGACCTAGGAGACATATCGGGAGTGATTCCTTATCAACAAGAGACCAGAATCGACAGAGGCATTACGGGGTTTGTGTAGGGAAGAGAAGGTCAAGAAAGCATATGTTTGATTATGGGATATCGTATTCGCAACAGTGTATATGCTGGGATATATGGTTGGAAAGGAATTGTTGGTATATTAGAATATTTTTGATATATTTGTTGCTATATTAGAATATTTTTGGTATATTTGTTGGGATATTAGAATATTCTACATGGGATTTTAATGGGATATTAATGTAAGATAAAGGGTTATAAGGCTATAAATAGCCAAGAGATTATCAATAAAAAATATAACAATTACTCCAAAATATTCTATATGGTATCAGAGCCCAAACCCGAGCCACAACCTTACAAATCCTTGCCGCCACCACCGCCAC
Source organism: Iris macrosiphon (assembly GCA_036927795.1). NCBI lineage: Eukaryota > Viridiplantae > Streptophyta > Magnoliopsida > Asparagales > Iridaceae > Iris > Iris macrosiphon. The sequence goes on along the minus strand of JAYESA010000005.1, from coordinate 318,643,921 downwards.
CGCTGCCACACCGCCCGCCACCACCACCGCTGCCGCACCGCTCGTCCGCCACCGCTCGCCACCACCACCGCGAAGTCGTGAGTCCCGCAGAGCCTTCTGTCGCGGTTCCTGGCATCTCCCGCGGGTCGTTCCAGACGTTGACATCGAAGGCCTAAATCTGATGGGGATGAGACATGATCGGGTCTAGGAGAGGACGAAGAAGGCGAACGTGAATCGTGGGACGGGTGTGAGGTGATCGGAGAAGAGGAGGATCGATGGAGGAGATCATCAAGAAGTTAGACTATGCGGAGGTCACAACGTTGATGAAGCTGATGAAACTATCGGCGGGTGAGAGCGCGACACGAACATTGGCGAAGTTGAAGCTTCCATCCATCGATCTGAAGCTTGATGGACCGACCACCTACCTGAGTTGGTCACGACGGGTGAAGAGAACCCTCGTCGGGAAGAACCTGGAGGGTTTCTTGTTCGGAGAGAAGACAGAGCCGGATGAGGGTTCGGCAGGACGCGACGAGTGAAAGTCTACTCATATGGTGGTATATATTTAGCTCCTCAATTTTTTAGTCCAGTCGATCACCGCCATAGTAGATGGCATTGAGATGGTGAAAGACGTGTGAGAGAAGTTGAGGAGAACCTACGATGGTGTGGGGAATAACTTGAGGGTTTTCCAGATCAAGGGTGAGATCGACGACACCATACAAGGAGAGAAGACGGTACAGGAGTATGCCACGGAATTGGAGCGTCTGTGGTTGAATTACGATCACTTCTCAGATCAGGGGAGCTGCGAGGATCCGAAGTATAAGGAGAGACATGTATATCTGCAGGGGAGGGCAATAAAGTTTCTTAAGGGGCTGGCCGCAGTGTTTGCTCAGAGGACATCACTATTTCTAGCCCAACCGAAGATTCCTACACTTGAGGAGGCTATCTTGGCCATGATCCTGGAGGAGACTCGTATCAAGCTACAAGCAGCGAGATGTGGTCCTCCTGAAGTGAAGACAGCACTGGCGGTTGCCAATTCATGCGGCACAATACCTAAGGGAGACCCCCGACAGTGTTACAACTGCGGGAAGGTGGGCTATCTGAAGTATGCTTGTACCAAATCATACAAGGAGGAAGATTCAGGTGGCGGACGTGGACAGTTTGGAGGACGTGGTCGTGGGGGTCGACGGGGTGGTCGAGGAGGTTATCGGGCGATCTTGCTGGAAGCAGAAGGCGAGGAGGGAGCTAATAGTGCCTATTCTGAGGAGGATCAGGCACTACTGGGCATGCTAGAAGTACTCAGGAGAAAGCATAGAGCGTTAAGCGATGGAGGCAGGAGGAGTGGGACCGATGAGGCATCCACCTCGGTCTTTGCCAGAGGCAACGCTGCCATGTATGTCCATCTATCGGAAGGTACTGATGACTTACTCGCCCTTGTATCTATGTCTTCCCTTAGATCGTCGGACTGGATTGTCGATTCTGGCGCGTCTCGACACGTGATAGGGAATGCTAGTGAGTTCTCTTCCTACACTTACTGTCATGCTCCGATTCGGTGGAATCGATAGTCGTCCCCCGGGTGTGACGTCGTGCGGGCCTAGGTTGCACACCGTACAAGGTTAAGGTATTTTTCGCATAGCGAGCACATATTCAGAGTACGCAGATAAATTAAAAAACAGATTTGAAATATGGAAAAGTTCTCTTTTATTGATAATATGAACATCTATTATAAACTCTTGAACTGAGTCATAAGGTTGCCACCCGGGCTTACAAAAGTGTTGACACAAAATGAGATAGCAGTCCTGTACATTACATCCCTTACTAAACTTTAAAATATAAAGACCTCCTGGTGGAATGATGGCCTTTCCACAGAGCTGCATTTGAGTTTTGAGTAGCTAGCTCCTTTCTTCAAGTACTTCAAAAGATGGCACGCTCAGGACGCGCCTACAGCTGGACTGGATCGGGGATTAGCTTCTGCTCCTCGCTCGGCTCTCCTTAGTGCGGAAAACCTGTTTCAATGAGGGTCAGTATATTGAAACGTACTGGTGCAGGCAAGCTAACCCAACTATACCAATCAACACGTTGTTTATATGAAGCATGCATATTATTTGTGGTCTTTCTATCTTGCCTTAGTTTATTTTACAGCAAGCAGTAGATATAGAATTCAATGAAATACTTGTCACCATTCGATAACATTTATCTGCCCGTTTGAACCACCTGCACAATACTTACCATGTCCTTCCTTTCCACGAAGACACACGTTAGAATGCACAGGTTTAAATATACGAGGGGATCACTGGCGTATGCCATAATGGACGATATAGTCTTTAGCGGAATAGCATGCAATGAAAGTACAAGAGGCGTTGCAAGATATTCCGTCAAGTACAAAAGACTAAACAATAGGTTCTGGCTGGACCGGATCGGTGCTAGTGCCCCAGCGACCGTCGGCAAGAACCGTGACCTTGTGCACAAGTTGTCCATAATCGAACGGTATAGAGGCTAAGTTATTATTTATATAGTTGAGGCAACAAGAGTACAAGACAAGCATCAATTCATGATTCATTTTGCATAGTCTCCCTGAACAATTTGAAGCATAGCATGGCATATTCTATACATAGCACAATTTATAGAAGAAGATGCATTCTAACTAAAATTGAAGCATATGATGAACATTTGAACGAACTAGCATGCAATAAATAACCGTTCACAAGTTTAGTTGACAAGCATAATAGTCCAAGTCTATTCCCATTTTATCTTGATATCTTTTAGTTATTACTTGGTATCGTTTGATCGGGGCAAACAAGAATAAAAGATTTTTAGATGTGAAGACTTGGAAGAAGGGTCAAATGAATCGAATATAAGCCACTCACTTAGCTGGTTGGAAGGGAGAAGGAAAGAGGTGCTTCAGGACTCCACTCGCGCATCGTCTACTGCTCGTTCACCTGCATTGCCACGAACAACTGATCAATACCTCTTCTACTCTTTCTAATCTCGGAATTAAAGTGCAGTTCAATGAACGAAAATAATGAAATCCATCGCAGTCGTTCAAGAAAACTCAAGAAAATTCGAAAAACAACTCAAAGCACGAAAGCAACAAAGCGACAGCGAAAACTGAGGCAAGGAGAACTTGCAGCGGAGAGGTCCCTCCTGACTCTGCCGCCACTGAATATGGGAATCGATTCCGAAAAAGCAAATCCATAACGAGGATAATATCTTGTTTCAATCTATCCCGATCGAACGATACCGTCTTGTATTTCTTAGCTGCGCTCCCCTAATAGGGGGAACGGGGCACCACATCCTACCCAACTAATTAGAAGTTTCGTCCACGAAACTTAGGAATATAACCTACCACTAGAAAATATTATATTGAGGACGACGATCATGACGCAACGGACAGTCGCGAACTGCATGGTTTGATTCGCCATATGCTAGGCATAATCCAAGTTTCAGAAGACATTTATTGGCCGTGTGCCCCGACTTCTTGCAGAAGTTACAAGGTTGCCCTACATTTCCTCTCTGTTGACTGTCGGTGTTTGGACGCTTTGCAGCATTGTTTTCTTTCTCATTGCTATGGCATTTATGATTGGAGGTATGCACAGCGCCGGCAGCAACATGAGGATACTGCGGTTCAAGAGATAGGGCATGGTTCATGACTTCTCGTATAGTCTTGTACTGATGAACGACTACGAGCGCATGGATGGCAGGGCATAGACCTCCTTCGAATCTCCTGTCATGACTCGCTGCATCAAGTAAATAGGAGCTGGCAAATTTGGAGAGTCGGTTGAATTTGGCAGAATATTGTTTAACTGTCATGATGCCTTGCCGTAGTTGTACGAACTCGTTCTCCTTCTGACGACGTACAGTAGGGGGTATGTACTCCTCTTCAAATACGGCACAAAAAGTAGCCCACGTGATCGCCTCCTCTCCATGGTTAACTTGAAGAGATCGTTGATGCACGTCCCACCAATCATGCGCGTTAAGACAGAGCTGCAGTTGAGCGCATGCGACGCGCTTCTCTTCGGGGACCTCCAGCAGGGAGAAATGGTCTTCAAGTTCGGCCAACCAATCTAGAGCCACGATTGGGTCCTCAGTCCCTTTAAATGGAGTATTGCAGACTTTCTTGAAGTCGCCAAAGTCGAAGACAGTCATATCCCTCTTCCTTGGAGTTTGAGGTATCTCGACTTCAAGCACGGGTTGCTCCACCGGTGTTGCTGTTGTTGTCGCAAAATGGTTGGAGGCCAAAGTCTACACGATCTATTGCACGGTATCTACCTGGTTTTGTTGGACTGAGAATCGGGCTTCTATATTGTCTTGAAACTTGAGTTGCCTCTCATCCGCTCGCTTCTCGGCCCGTTCATAGCGAGCCTCGTCCCTTTGTTGGTTTGCTTCCAACATCCGCATCATTTGTTGGATAGGATCGATGCGAGACATGGCTCGCTGGCTCCGTGAACTTCCCGAAGTGTCGAAACTACTTTCTTGGGCTTGTGTCTCGCCCGGCGTTAGCACTGAGGATTGCGCTGGTGCCATTCCTTCAAAAGAAGGTAAATTATATCAGGATCATAATGTATTATGGACTTATTACATGAACGTATCTCATTTTGGCCTAACGAGTTCAAGAGTTCGCACAGGGATTTGATCGTTAAAGAAACTTTTCCAGTACGAGGGTCAAAGAAACTTGAAACTGTGCTCTGATACCAACATGTCATGCCCCAATTCCGTGGAATCGATAGTCGTCCCCCGGGCGTGACGCCATGCGGGCCTAGGTTGCGCACCGGACAAGGCTAAGGTATTTTTAGCATAGCGAGAACATAATCAGAGTATGCAGATAAATTGAAACACAGATTTGAAACATGAAAAAGTTCTCTTTTATTGATAATATGAACATCTATTACAAACTGTAAACTCCCTCACCCAAAATAGGTATTTTGTGTATATTTTATATTATTATATTTATTATAGATGTTGAATTTATTTAGAGTATTCTCTTAGTTAATTAAAAAATAATTTTTTTTGTATATTTACTTATATAAATATTTATTTATAATTATTTTTAGGCTATTTTAGATTATTGAGATTTTTCCATAATTTTAGTTAATTAAAAACTAGTAACACTAATTTTCTAGGACTTTGAAGAATTTATTTTATGTTCAAAATTAATTAAAAATATTTCAAAATTTTATTTTAGTTTCCAAATAGTCAAATATATTTTCTAGAATTTTCTGGAAATTTTCTGAATACTTTTAGTATTTATTGGGAGTTATTTAGACTAATAACTAATTTTTAATACTTGTAGAATTTATTGTGCAAGCCCAGGAATATAGAATGGACCCACATTATTTTCTAGGATTTATAATATTATTATATATTTTCTGGAATTATTTCAGAATTTTTGGAATAATGTTAGTATTTATTTTTAGTTAAATGGATAAAACTAATATTTAGAGCTTCTCCTAATTATAGTAGTAAACTTATGAATATAAAATTGTCCCAAATATTTTTCTAGGGTTTATAGGTTCAAAATATATTTTATGTAATTTTTCCAGATTTTATGATTATTTTTAATATTTATTTGGAGTTATTTAGATTTAAAATGACTTAAATAATATTTTGATAAAGGCAAATCAAAAACAAATAATATAACAAAAACCATCCAATCAGATTCTGACACGTGTCATCCTATAAATATCTATTCAGCCGCAGGTACATCCCTATATATATATATATATATATATATATATATATATATATATATTATTATAACCCTAATTATCCCATTATCTTAGAGAGAGAGAGATTTTAGAGAATTGACATCTAGGGTTCCTTCATCTTCCACAAGCCATTGCGCATAGCTCCGGACTCCAAATGAGGCCTAGTTTCTTGCGTTAGAAAGATATTGAGTTTAGCTTTCTGATTATATAATTTATTTTATGAAATTATGAGTATTAAATTCTGAAAAATTCATAGAGCACAACATATCCAAAAATAGACGTATTTTAATATTTTCATAATTCCGGGAGAACCAGGAATCAGAATCATGAACCGTTTAAAGTTTTGGAAATATAATATCGAGATCATTGACATATGTTTTTTACAGAATTTAATTCGAAGTATTTATATACTGTTAATTCTGTAGAACTTCTAGGTTAGAATTTAACCATCGGTGCATAATACAAAATTTGTATGTGCCATAATTCCCAAACAAATTTGAATTCGGACGAGCCGTAAATTCCAGCATATTTTTGATGCTGAAATCTACAGAAAATCATGCATAAAAGTTGAGTTTGTGTCGGTTGACTTTTCGGTCAACAGATTGCCTCGATTTGCGTGCCATGAGTCTCGAGTTGATAAAATTCAGTTTCTTTGGACAAAATTTAGGAATTAACATAAAAATTAGAATAATAAGATTAAAATAGGATTTTAGAGTAATTATTCTAGAATTAAATAAATTAAAATAAATTATCTTTTGACGTGATAAATTTGTAATACATAGGCTATTTGGACTGTGACTTGGACTCTGATTCATACCAGCAGCAGGACCCCAGGCAAGATACCTTGCCAAGTTGTTTACAATATTTTGCATGCTTAGTATATTTCTGTATATTTATTTCCTTTTTATTTATTTATTGCATGTGTAGTTTCTTTCAGTCATACTATATATTAGATATGTTGACACACACATGGCACATAGTATCATGAGAGAACAATCATTAGGCGTATGGGCTTTTAACCACTCTGGTAAACCGTAGTATATAGTTCGCACTACAGGCGTGTGTCGCGCTGGTCGCTACCCCAGAGGTATGTCGATTTCTGTAGAGTCTCGCTGGTCGCTACCCCAGAGGTATGTCGATTTCTGATGTCCATTGACGTGTGTGTGAGTTGTGAGGTAGATCGAGTAGCCTACCCTTGCCCATACATCGAAAAGTTGTCCTCATTTGCATTCATATAGATTGTCTTGTACAGCGTACTTATTTATTTTCAAACCATATGCATGTTTACTGTATTCAAATTGGCTCGTATTTTCTGTATCTTGTTACGTCCGACCTGGTCCGCTGCCAGGTGTATCTTTTCTTGAGTATTTGCAGGAGCGCAGATTTGGATGGTTACATATGATCCGAGGATGTCTTCTCTTCGAGCTGTGATGGATAGCTGGTATTCTTATATTGTGTTGTGGTGTTGTACTCATATTGTATTTGCTCTTATATTCGAGTTGGTAGTGGATTTGTTTCCATCCAACTATAATCCTTAGATACTTCTTATTGAGATCTAGTTCCATAGATTCTGGTTATTTATTTCTATATGATTTTGGTGGATGAGATTTAGATTTTACCCTGTGACTTGTATTATATTTTATACCACTTGTGGATTTTATATTCATATTACAACATACGTATGGATTTGGTTTCCATATATTGGAGTTGCCATATCCATGCGGCTGGCATGCTTACGTGTCATAGTCCTACGTATTTTTGGGACTGGGGCGTGACACAAACTCTTGAACTGAGTCATAAGGTTACCACCCGGGCTTACAAAAGTGTTGACACAAAATGAGATAGCAGTCCTGTACATTACATCCCTTACTAAACTTCAAAATGTAAAGACCTCCTGGTGGAATGATGGCCTTTCCACTGAGCTGCATTTGAGTTTTGAGTAGCTAGCTCCTTTCTTCAAGTACTTCAAAAGATGGCACGCTCTGGACGCGCCTACAGCTGGACTGGATCGGGGATTGGCTTCTGCTCCTCGCTCGGCTCTCCTTAGTGCGGGGAACCTGTTTTCAACGAGGGTCAGTATATCGAAACCTACTGGTGAAGGCATGCTAACCCAACTATACCAATCAATATGTTATTTATATGAAGCATGCATATTATTTGTGGTCTTTCTATCTTGCCTTAGTTTATTTTACAACAAGCAGTAGATATAGAATTCAATGAAATACTTGCCACCGTTCGGTGACATTTACCTGCCCGTTTGAACCACCTGCACAATACTTACCATGTCCTTCCCTGCCACGAAGACACAAGTTAGCATGCACAGGTTTAAATATACGAGGGGATTACTGGCGTATGCCATAATGGACGATATAGTCTTTGGCGGAATAACATGCAACGAAAGTAAAAGCGGCGTTGCAAGACATTCCGTCAAGTACAAGAGACTAAACAATAGGTTTTGTCTAGACCGGATCGGTGCCAGTGCCCCAGCGACCGTCCGCAAGAACTGTGACCTTGTGCACAAGTTTTCCGTGATCGAACGATATTGAGGCTAAGTTATCATTTATACAGTTGAGGCAACAAGAGTACAAGACAAGCAGTAATTCATGATTCATTTTGCATAGTCTCCTGAACAATTTGAAGCATAGCATGGCATGTTCTATACATAGCACAATTTATAGAAGAAGTATGCATTCTAACTAAAATTGAAGCATATGATGAATATTTGAATGAACTAGCATGCAATAAATAACCGTTCATAAGTTAAGTTGACAAGCATAATAGTCCAAGTCTATTCCCATTTTATCTTGACATCTTTTAGTTATTACTTGGTATCGTTTGATCGGGGCAAGCAAGAATGCAAGATTTTAAGATGTGAAGACTTGGAAGAAGGGTCAACTGAATCAAATATAAGCCACTCACTTAGTTGGTTGGAAGGGAGAAGGAAAGAGGTGCTTCAGGACTCCGCTCGCGCATCGTCTATTGCTCGTTCATCTGCATTACCATGAACAGCCTATCAATACCTTTTCTACTCTTTTCAATCTCGGAATTAAAGTGCAGTTTAATGAACAGAAACAATAAAATCTATCGAAACCGTTCAAGAAAACTCAAGCAAATCCGAAAACCAACTCAAAGTACTAAAGCAACAAAGCGACGGCGAAAACTGAGGCAAGAAAAACTTACAGCGGAGAGGTCCTTCCTAACTCTGCCGCTAAGTCGATCCTGGGGGCACGATCCACTGAATATGGGAATCGATTCCGAAGAAGCAAATCCATAACGAGGATAATATCTTGTTTCAATCTATCCCGTTCGAAAGATATCGTCTTGTATTTCTTAGCCGTGCTCCCCGAATAGGAGGAACGAGACACCACACTTACATAGCATCTGCAGACAACATTCAAACAACCAATGGTACTTTCCAACCAGTGGTCGGTAAGGGTACTGTCGATTGTACAGGTTCAGTAAGATTATCCAATATTTTACATGCTTCTTCTTTTTCAGTCAGTCTTTTGTCCATTAGTTCTATAATCCTCCAACTAAAATGCATTGTCTCTTTTGATATTCCTAAGGTGATCTTCCAGGAGAAGGAGACGGGATGAAGACTTGGGACTGGCACTTGGCATGATGGACTGTGGTACCTGGATCAGGAAGGAATGGATTCGGCATTGGTGTTTGTGGCAGAAAGGACAGGAATGAGAGGACCAAAGATGAGTGCCGATGATACATTGATACTCCATCACGGGCGTTTGGGGTACTCCTCTTTTGGTATTTTGAGTAGGTTGTATCCATCTATTTATGAGAAGGCAAATAAGGAGAAACTAGTATGTGATGCATATGATTTAGGCAAACTTACTAGGAGCTCATATGTTGGTGCGAGCCATATGAGCTTTTCTATTTTTGATATTATACATTTTGATGTCTGGGGATCGTGTGCCACAACTACTATGAATGATTACAAGTATTTTGTCTCTTTTATTGATTGTTTCTCTCGTATCACCTTGCTGTATTTGATGAAGAATAAAAGTGAGGTCTTTGTCCATTTTTGGGACTTTCATAAATATATCCAGACTCAGTATAGAGCAGTGGTGAAGGTACTAAGGTCTGACAATGGAATAGAGTATACCAACAAAGCACTTGAGGAATACCTGTCAGCCCAAGGGATACAACATCAGACCACTTGTGCATATACACCAGCACGGAATGAAGTGGCAGAAAGGAAGAACAGACACCTTCTGGAGGTAGCAAGGAGAATGATGATCGCCATGAATGTCCCACAGAGTCTGTGGGGGCATGCAGTATTGACAACAGATCAATTGATCAATATAATGCCCTCGAATGTACTGGGATAGAAGTCTCCATGTGAGATATTACAAGAAAATAATAGTGGGATACTCCCACTAAAGGTGTTTGGCTGCATATATTTTGTGAAGGACAACAGACTGTCTGTTGGGAAACTTGATCCTAAAGCAGTCAAGTGTGTATTCGTGGGCTATTCGGCAACTCAGAAGGGGGTACGTGTGCTGGAGCCCAGTAGAGAAGAAGAAATTTGTGAGCATGGATGTTCACTTCAAGGAGTTTGAGCCATACTACCGCCAGGAGGGAACATCATCCATGGGCAACTCACCTGATACTGAGAGTATGAGACAAGAGAGAAAGATTGGTGAGAGTGTGGTGACCGATTTAGGAGTATGGCATGGAGGAACGTTTGAGGAGGAGCAGGAGAGTGAAGAGGAATAAGGGGAGGCGATGAGAGGTGTTAGGCCCACGGCTCAGAGGGAGTTACTTACCTATAACAGAAAAGGGAAGCAAACTGCAGGACCAGTACCTATAGTGCCAGTGCCAAGTCCCTTGCCTGCGTTCGTCTAAACTTCTGAGACACCTACACCACTACCACCAGCTTCTCCTTCAGGTGATATCATTCTTCCTACTCCTCCTACACCATTATCGGTACGGAGAACCACTCGCAGTAATGCGAGAAATCCTCCTGATAGATATGGTTGTGACCTTACTCAGTTTGTTTCATATAATGACATCTCTTCTTCTCATGGAGAATTTATTGCATCTTTGGATAGTATTACTGTACCTAAAAATTGGCAGGTTGCCAAGAACGATCCAAAGTAGAAAGCGACGATGCACGAGAAGTTAGGCGCTCTTGAGAAGAACCACACTTGGGAACTGGTAAAATTGTCCGAGGGAAAGAGGGCTGTCGGATGCAAGTGAGTCTTTACTGTGAAGCAGAACCCAGTGGAAAAGTAGAGCACTATAAGGCTCGACTGGTGGCAAAAGGATACAGTCAGACGTACGGCATTGACTATGATGAGACCTTTGCATCGGTGGCAAAGATGAGCACCGTCAGGACCCTGATTTCTTGGAAGCGAATGGTGGATGGAAGCTACACCAACTAGATGTGAAGAATACGTTTCTTTATGGGGATCTAGTGGAGAAACTATACATGGAGATACCACCAGGATTCTGTACCGATAAGACGGTGGACAAGGTCTACAGGTTGAAGAAGTCCCTTTATGGACTGAAGCAGTCTCCTTTGCGTGTTTTCACAGATTCAGAAGGACGATGATAGGGATGAGATATCAACAGATCAATGCTGATCATACTGTTTTCTTCTGTCAGAGTGGAGGCTACATCACCATGCTTGCGGTGTATGTGGATGATATGATTATCACAAGAGATGATGAGCAGGAGATTGCCTGACTCAAGGAGAACTTGGCAAGGAGTTCGAGGTGAAGGACCTTGGCATTCTTCGGTACTTCCTTGGGATTGAGATTGCTCGAGAAGCAGAGATAATTAGTTTTTCTCAGAGGAAGTATGTGTTGGACCTTCTCACAGAGACAGGGATGTTGGGATACAGACCTGCAGCGACGTCGATCAACCAGGGGTTCAAGCTGTGTACTTAGGTTGAAGAACCAGTTGATCGAGACAGATACCAGAGACTGGTAAAAAAGTTAATCTATTTGAGTCACACACGTCATGATATCTGCTTTGCAGTGAGTCTGGTGAGCCACTACATGCATGACTCAAGGAAGGATCATATGGACGCAGTGTACCAGATTCTGAGATATTTGAAGGGTGCCCCCGGAAAGGGGTTGATATTCAGGAAAAATGATCACTTGAGTATCGAGGGCTATTGTGACTTTGACTGGGCTAGCTGTACTGATGACAGAAGGTCTACCTCGGGCTATTGCATATTTGTAGGAGGCAACTTGGTCTCTTAGAGGAGTAAGAAGCAATCGGTGGTGGCCAGATCGATAGCTAAATTGGAGTACAGAGCTATGGCCTTGGGAGTTGCAGAGCTGCTATGGATAAAGAGTATATTGGTGGAGCTGAAGCTGGATCAAGGAGCCAAGATAAAGCTGTGGTGTGACAACCAGTCAGCCATCAGCATCGCCAACAATCCAGTGCAATATGACATGATCAAACACATCGAGATCGATAGGTTCTTCATCAAGGAGAAGTTGGACCGTGGACTACTGGAGCTAGGTCTTGTTCCAACCAAGGAGCAGGTAGCAGACAGTATGACCAAGGGACTTAGCTCTGCATATTTGATTAGAGGATGTGACAAGATGAGCTTAGTGAATATCTTTCGCCCATCTTGAGGATGAGTGTTGGTATATTTGTTGGTATATTAGAATATTTTTGGTATATTTGTTGGGATATTAGAATATTCTACAGGGGATTTTAATGGGGTATTAATGTTAGATGAAGGATTTTAAGACTATAAATAGCCAAGAGATTATCAATAAAAAATATAACAATCTCCAAAATATTCTATATGAACACCAAGATTTTCAAATAAAAGAAAATTAGCACTTTATAAGTCACATCTAAAATTATTTCTAACGTAAGATTTTGGACGGGGAACATCAGGGAGAGGAGCAAAGAAGCAACATCAGTTGTTCCAGTATCAAGTAGGAAATGGATCGATGAGCTATTCTGGGTGACTGCAGTGGTACATGAGTTATTTTGGATGCTTCGACTGTACTGTGTTATTTTGCTTTTGGTGTGGCCCTTGTCACTTTTTTATTTGTTGTAATTCTTGGATTGAGTATGTTTTCAATTTTTTGTTTCGCTAACTCTCTTGTTAATAAAGGGGGGGGGGGTTGGAGGTTTATCATCACGCCAATCTCTTAAAGAAAAGAAGAAGAAACCTTTCCTTCTTCCATTATATATGCAGAAAAGATTTTCCCTGCTCTATAGATCTCCTATTTATATTTCTTGTTGTAAAACTTGCTGCACAAACAACGTTTAAGTAGTAGAAAGTTGAAATCTCTGCTTGTCCGAATAAAGATGCACTGTGAAATTCATACCCTAGAGAAATCTGTAACGTAATCTTTGATAAACACTTAAAACTGCTCATAAACAAACTTTAAGATCACGGATACAAAGGGCTTTGTAAAGGCGATGGCGAGATACCTTACCAGAATGTAGACAACAGAGAAAGTAAAAGACATAAGACAGCAAAACACAGTTGCAAGTGATAACATATGTAGAGTGAATAATGCTATGATATGGATATTACCATACTAGTATTGGCTTCCTAATCATGGATACAATATTTTATTTTTTTTCAAGGAGCTATCAATATTAGGCAAAATCGATACTAATATAAGATGCTGACAAGAGAAAACTATATGGATAAACCATATATAGTTGTGAACCAAATTTAAGATTACTTAGATGAGATATCCATATGAACTAAGAGTGATAATGATTCATATAGCCTGAATGAGATGTAAGATTTGAAGAGATATAAAAATATTTTACTAATATTTAAATTTGAAATAATGGGATAAAGATTGGAATTATTCTTGTATTCTTCAGCCTCAAATGGCCGAGCTTTATACAGAATGACAAAAAATAAAGATAAAAAAGAGTAACAATGGAAAAGATATACTCACTACATATCCTAACAATAGCAATATCTCCAATAACAATAACTAACATTATCTCCAATACTCTCCCTCAAGTTGGAGCATGGAGATCAAGAATGCCCAACTTGGAAAGGAGATTACTAAACGGATGACGACCTAACGCCTTGGTGAACATATCTGTCAGTTGCTCCACAGAAGGAAGATGAGAAGTCGCAACTGTTCCTGTAAGGACTAAGTCACGAACTAAGTGACAGTCGACCTCAATATGCTTGGTGCGCTCATGAAAGACATGATTTGCAGCGATGTGAAGAGCAGCCTTACTATCACAAAAGAATCTAACCGGAGTAGAATGCGAGATGCCAAGCGACCGTAGGAGCGATTGAAGCCATAAGATCTCACAACACGCACTGGCCAAAGACCTGTATTCGACTTCTGCAGAAGACCGAGATACAATAGATTGCTTCTTGATCTTCCAAGAGACAGGTAAGAGCCCGAGATTAATGAAATAACCAGTCACAGATCGGCGAGTGCGAGGGCAGGCAGCCCAGTCCGAATCACAGTAGGCCGTAAGTGTGAGACTGCTTGCACTTGAGAGATACAAACCTTGACCCAGATGCCCCTTCAAATAGTGAAGAACATGTAAAGCTGCTGTCCAGTATTCCTCCTTCGGCTGATTCATAAACTGAGACAAGGTATGAACAACGAAACTCAACTCCAGTCTCGTGATTGTGAGGTAGATGATGTCACACCCCTATTCCGTGGAATCGATATTCGTCCCCCGAACGTGACGCCATGCGTGCCTAGGTTGCACAACGCACAAGGCTAAGGTATTTTATATAACGAGCACATATTCAGAGTACGCAGATAATTGAAACACAAAGTTGAAACATAAAAAAGTTCTCTTTATTGATAATGGACATCTTTTACAAACTCTTGAACGGGTCAGATAATTGTCGCACGGGCTTACAAAAGTGGACTCAAAATGAGATAGCTATTCTGTACATTACATCCTTTTACTAAAACTTTAAAATATTAAAGACCTTCTGGCAAAGCTATCATCTTTCCTCGGAGATGCATAAATTTGATGCACGAGCTCCTAATCTTCAAAATGCTTCTACTAAGGCACGATCAGAGCGTGCCAGTTGGTAGACTGGAATAGAAAGTAGCTTTAGCTCCTTGCAGGGTCTCCTTGGTACGGGGAACCTATTTCAACGAGGGTCAATACATCGAAATACACTGGTGAAGGCATGCTAACCCAACCATACCAAATCACAAGTTGTTTATATGAAGTATGCAAGTTATTTTGTGGTCTTTCTATCTAGCCTTAGTTTATTTTACAAGCAAGTATTAGATATAAAAATCTACCGAATAAACATGCCACCATTCAGTGACTTTTACCTATCCGCCTGAACCACCTGCACAATACTTACCATGTCCTTCCCTGCTACGAAGACACAAGTTAGCTTGCACATGTTTAAATACATGAGGAGGTCACTGGCATTATGCCATAAAGGACGATTTATAATCATGGGACGAAAATGGCATGCAACGCAGGTGGCAATCCCCGCTACGTGCCATTTCTTCCTCCAACATACGACTATTCAGAATATTCCCCGGATCGGATCGATCCCAGTGCCCCGACGACCGTCTGCAAGAACCATAAACCTTGTGCAGAAGTTGTTCGTGAACAAACGATGTCTATATTAAGTTATCAATTTATGAAGTCTAAGGCAATATGAGCATGAGACAAGTGACAAGACATGATCTTGTTTTGCATAGTCTCCCTGATCAGTTTATGACATAGCAAGGTATGTTCTATCGATAGCACAATTTATAGAAGAAGTATATATATATTCTAACTAAATTGAAACATATGAAGAACATTCTAAATGAACTAGCATGCAATAAGGTAACCGTTCACAAGTTGATTGACAAGCATAAAGTAGTTCAAGTCTATTCCTTTTTATCTTGACATCTTTTAGTTGTTATGGTATCGTTTGTTCGGAACAAACAAGAATGCACGATTTTAGATGTGAAGACTTAGAAGAAGGATCAATTGAATCGAATATAGCCACTCACAAGTTGGTTGAAGGAAAGAAAGGAAATGGGTGTTTTAAGACTCCGCTCGCATGACATCTACTGCACGATCACATGTATTGTCACGAACAGCTGATCAATACCTCTTTTACTCTTTTCAAGCTCAGAATAAAATACAGTTCAACGAACGAAAGAAATAAAATCTATCAAAACCTTTCAAGAAAATATAAATCCAGAAACCAACTCAAAAGAACTAAAGCAACAAGGTGACAACGAAAACTAGACAAAAAACTTGCAGCGGAGGGGTCCCTCTTGACTTTGCCGCTAAGTCCATCCTCGGGGCGCGGTCCACTGAATATGGGAATCAATTTCAAAGAAGCAAATCCATAACGAGGATAAGATCTTGATTCAATCTATCCCGATCGAACGATACCGATTTATATTTCTTAGCCGCGCTACCCGAATAGGGGGAATGTGACACCACATCCTAACCAACTAATAGGAATTCTCGTCCACGAAACTTAGAAATAGAACCTACCACTATGAAACAATGAAGAAAACTTTTCCCTCATCTCAGACTCAAGCTCCCAGGTCGATTCTTTGATCGAATGATTTTTCCAAAGCACGCGCACGAGAGAAACCGAGCGACTTCGAAGCAGCTTTTCCTTGTGATCCAATCTCCGTACAGGATATTCAACATAAGTCAAGTCTGCCTTCAAGTCCAGTTGATCAAGATCCACTATATGACTCGGGTCATACACGTACTTCCTAAGCTGTGAAACGTGGAAGATATCGTGTACTTCATATAGTGACGGTGGCAAAAAAATCTGATATGCGACTGAGGTGACTCGCTTTAGTATCTCACACGGGCCGACGAATCTTGGACTTAGCTTCCCCTTTGCTCCAAATCTGATAATTCCTCGCATGGGCGAGACTTTAAGAAATACTCAATCGCCTACTGAGAACTCAAGAGGTCATCGATGCGTGTTTGAGTAGCTTTTCTGACGACTCTGTGCTACCTTCAGCCATTCACGGATCAAGCGGATCTTCTGGATGTTTTGTTCTACAAGTTTTGGGCCAAGAATTTTTTGTTCACCAACTTTATCCCAACAGATCAGGGATCTGCACTTCCACCAATACAATGCCTCATACGGTGCCATTTGAATGCTGGATTGATAGTTATTGTTGTATGCAAATTCGGCTAACGATAGATGCATGTCCCAAGTTGTCTTCAAGTCCAATGTGCAAAGCCGTAACATATCTTCGAGGATTTGGTTGACCCGCTTTGTCTGGCCGTCTGTCTGAGGATGGTAGGTGGAGCTAAACTTTAACTTCGTCCCCATTACTGACTGAAGGCTTTTCCAGAAGCGTGATAAGAATCGTCCATCTCGATCGGAGACAATGGATACGGGCACGCCGTGGAGTCGAACGATCTTATTGAGGTAGATCTGAGCCAGGCGGTCGGCACTCCAAGTAACTTTGATAGGCAAAAATTGAGCTGACTTGGTGAGTCGATCGACGATGACCCATATGACATTGTTCCCCCGTTGTGTCTTCGGCAAACCAATAATAAAATCCATCGTTATATGTTCCCATTTCCACTCCGGTATAACAAAGTTCTGCATCTCCCCACCCGGCTTTTGGTGCTCGGCCTTTACCCTCTGATAAGTCATGCATTGTGACATGAACAACGCCACATCTCATTTTATTTCGTGCCACCAAAATGTCGTACGGAGGTCTCGGTACATCTTCGTGCTTCCTGGATGTGAAGTGTAACTCGCATAGTGGGCTTCATTGAGTATCTCCTTTCTGAGGTTTGCATCGTTAGGAACACATAATCTTTCCTTACCCTCATTATTCCATCCATGCTTACCTCAAAGTCAGTTTCCTTTCCTGCTGAGATAAGAATTCGCATCTTTTCCAGGAATAGGTCATCCTTCTGAGCAGACTTTACTTTCTCCAACAAGTCTGGTTCGAGGCACAGCTGAGCCACTTGTGCCCCCTTTTTGTATTTGATTCGGAGTGTAATGCCCAAACTTTCAAGATCCCATTGAAGCCTGTCATCGATGGCCAAGCTCCCAACGAACACTCGACTCAGCGCATCAGCTACAACGTTACCCTTGCCCTGTGTGTATCTAATCATCAAGTCAAAGTTGCTAAGGAGTTCAAGCCAGCATCATTGTCGTAGATTCAGATTCTTTTGAGTATAGAGATATTTTAAGCTTTTATGATCCATAAAGATCTCGTATGACACACCATAGAGGTAATGCCTCCACAACTTCAGTGCGAATACCACCGCCGCAAGCTCCAGATCGTGTGTTGGATAGTTCTTCTTGTGAGGCTTCAACTGATTCGACGTAAAGTCTATCACTTTGTCCCTCTGCATAAGGACATATCCTAAACCCTTTCCTAAGGCGTCGTTATAGATCTTAAAATCATCGGGTCCGTCCGGAAGGGTAAGAATTAGTGTTGAGATAAGTCGCTGCTTTAACTCCATAAATGAAGCTTCACAGTCATCCTTCCACGCGAACGTTACTCCATTCCGAGTGAGATGAGTCAGAGGCGAGGCGATTCTTGCAAAATCTTTTATAAATATTCTGTAGTATCCTGCTAGACCAAGGAAGCTCCGAATATCGCTAACTGACTCAGGCCTTTTCCATATCACGATGGCTTCCACTTTCTTCGGTTTGACTGAGATGCCCTCTGCGAAAGTAATGTGCCAAGAAAATATATGCTGTCCAACCAGAACTCATACTTACTTAGCTTCACGTACAACTTATTGTCTCAAAGAGTTTGAAGCACCATCCGCAGGTGTCCCGCGTATTCATCCTTATTCTTTGAGTACACTAAGATGTCATCTATGAAAACCATATCAAATTTGTCGAGAAAGGGTCGGAATACACGGTTCATCAAATCCATGAATTCAACATGGGCATTCATCAGTCCAAACGACTTAATAGAAAACTCATAATGGCCATAGCGGGTTCGGAATGCTGACTTCGGCATGTCCTCTGGCTTAATCTTTAATTGGTGGTAGCCAGAGCGAAGATCAATTTTTGAGAACACCGATGCTCCTTGTAACTTATCAAAGAGGTCGTCTATCCTGGGCAGGGGATACTTATTTCTGATAGTGACCTTATTTAGCTCCCGATAATCTATACAGAGTCACAACGTTCCGTTCTTCTTCTTTATGAAGAGCACAGGCGCGCTCCAAGGAGACACGCTCGAACGAATGTACCCACGGTCTAGTAGTTCCTGAAATTGGCACTTTAACTCCTTTAGTTCAGCATGGGCCATTCTGTACAGAGCTTTGGAAATTAATTGGGTATTCGGGAAGGTGTCGATGGTGAACTCGATTTCTCAGTCGGGTGGCATGCTAGGTAGTTCGCTCGAAAATACATTAGGGAACTCTGCCACAACGAAATAAGACACAATATTTGCGTAATCCAGTTGCATGTCCTGAACTGACACTAAGTATCCCTCGCATCTAGAGTGTAGCATCCGTCGAGCAGACATCGCACAAATTACCATACAGGCCCTGGACGCATCTGTTGCTGGACCACTTGTGTAACAAAATTCGACTTCTCCAGGTAGACGAAAGATGACTCATTTCTCTGCACATTCAATGGTTCTCGAACAAGCGCCGAGCCAATCCATCACCAAGATGATGTCGTAATCCCGAACATCTAGGACTAAAACATCTAGCGAGAGTTTTCCTTCCCCAATACAGACGTGACCACCCTGACATACTGAACGAACATGTATTTTTGTGCCCGACGGGGTGCTAACACTAAGGTCTAGATACAATTGTGTCATTTCTATATTATTTTCCATGGCAAAATTCGTGGATATAAAGCTATGCGTTGTACCAGAATCAAATAGCACACGTGCAGGTATGTTATTGAAAAGAAATATACCTAACATAACAGTGTCTGATGCCAGTGCTTCTTTCTGTGTCATAGTGTACACCCGGCCCTGAGCTTGATGATGCTCTTGATGCGGCGTGGTTCGGTTGGCTTGGGGTGCCGTGGCAGAATTTGGATGTTGAGAGCGAAGCTTGGAGGGGAGCGGATAGTCCTTAAATAGGTGGCCCTTGCAACCACAGTTGAAGCATAATCCTTTCTTGAGGTAACATTCGTTGATAGTGTGCCCTGGCCTCTTACAGAAAAAATATAGTTGCCCTGGATTTTCTTTTTGCTGACTACCGTTATTTGGACGCTTTTGAGCGTTGTTTCCTCCTGCATTGCTATGGCGCTTGTGATTGGAAGTATGCACAGTGTCGGTAGCAACTAAAGGATACTGCAGTTCCAGAGAAAGGACATGGTTGAGAACTTCCCGCATTGTCTAGTATTGGGGAACGACCACGTGCGTATGGATGGCAGGTCGTAGGCCGCCTTCAAATCTTCTGACAAGACTCGCCGTATCAGCTAAATATGAGCTTACAAATTTGGCGAGTTGGTTGAATTCGGTGGAGTACTGCTTCACGGTCATGTTGCCTTGCCGAAGCTGCACGAACTCGTTCTCCTTTTGTCGACGAACGGGAGGGGGTATGAAATCCTCTTCGAATGCATTATGGAAGGTAGCCCACGCGATCGTCTCGCCTTCTTCTTCTATGAAGAGAGACCTTTGGTGCACGTCCTACCATTCTTGCGCGTTCAAGCGAAGCTATAGTTGGGCACACGCGACACGCTTCTCCTCAGGTACCTCTAGTAATTTGAAGTGATCCTCAAGCTCTGCCAGCCAATCTAGAGCCACGACCGGATCTTCAGTCCCCTTGAATAGCGTGTTGCAGACCTTCTTGAAGTTGGCAAAGTCAAAGGTAGTCACTTCCTTCTTCCTTGGAGTTTGAGTCATTTCGACTTCAGGCATGGGTTGCTCCATCGGTCTCGCTGCTGTTGCCGCAGAATGGTTGGAGACCAAGGTCTGAACGATCTATTGCAGGATATCTACCTGCTTTTGTTGGACTACAAATCAGACTTCTAGATTGCCTTCGAACTTGCTCTGTCGTTCTTTCGCGCGTTTCTCGGCTCGTTCATAATCAGCCTCATCCCTCTGTTGGCTAGCCTCAAGCATCCGCATCATTTTCTCAATTGCGTCGACACGAGGCATGGCTCGCTAGCTTCGATAACTTTTTGAGGTACCGGAACTACTTTCTTGGGCTTGTACCTCACCCTGTGCTAGCGCTGATGCTTGCGCTTGAGTCATTCCTTCAAAAGAAGTTAACTTATATCAGGTTCATAATGTATTATGGACTCACTATATGTAATGTATCTCATTTTGGCCTAACGAGTTCAAGAGTTCGCATAGGGAATATATCATTAAAGGAACTTTTCTGACATGAGGGTTAATGGAACTTGAAGCTGTGCTCTGATACCAATATGTCATGTCCCGATTTTGTGGAATCGATAGTCGTCCCCCGGGTGTGACGCCGTACATGTCTAGGTTGCACATCGCATAAGGCTAAGGTATTTTATATAACAAGCACATATTCAGAGTACGCAGATAATTGAAACACAAAGTTGAAACATGAAAAAGTTCTCTTTATTGATAATGAACATCTTTTACAAACTCTTGAATGAGTCAGATAATTGTCGCACGGGTTTACAAAAGTGGACTCAAAATGAGATAGTTGTCATGTACATTACATTATTTTACTAAAACTTTAAAATATTAAATACCTTCTGGCGAAGCTATCCCCTTCCCTCGGAGCTGCATAAATTTGATGCACGAGCTCCTAGTCTTCAAAATGCTTCTACTAAGGCACGATTAGGGCGTGCCGGTTGGTGGACTGGAATATGAAGTAGCTTTAGCTCCTCGTAGGGTCTCCTTGGTGCGGGAAACCTGTTTCAACGAGGGTCAGTACATCGAAATGCATTGGTGAAAGCGAGCTAACCCAACTATACCAAATCACAAGTTGTTTATATAAAACATGCAAGTTATTTTGTGGTCTTTCTATTTTGCCTTAGTTCATTTTACAAGCAAGCATTAGATATAAAAATCTACCGAATAAATATGCCACCGTTCGGTGACTTTTACCTGTCCGTCTGAACCACCTGCACAATACTTACCATGTCCTTCCCTGCCATGAAGACACAAGTTAGCTTGCACATGTTTAAATACACGAGGAGGTCACTGGCATGATGCCATAAAGGAAGATTTATAATCACGGGACGAAAATGGTATGCAACGCAGGTGGCGAGCCCCGCTACGTGCCATTTCTTCCTCCAACATATGACTATTCAGAACGTCCCATCCGGATCGGTCCCAGTACCCCGACGACCGTCCGCAGAAACCATAAAACTTATGCACAAGTTGTCCGTGACCAAACAACGTCTATATTAAGTTATCAATTTATGAAGTCTAAGGCAATATGAACATGAGACAAGTGAAAAGACATGATCTTGTTTTGCATAGTCTCCCTGATTAGTTTATGACATAGCAAGGTGTGTTCCATCGATAACACAATTTATAGAAAAAGTATATATATTCTAACTAAATTGAAGTAAATGAAGAATATTCTAAATGAACTAGCATGCAATAAGGTAACCGTTCACAAGTTGATTGACAAGCATAAAGTAGTCCAAGTCTATCCCTTTTTATCTTGACATCTTTTAGTTGTTATGGTATCGTTTGATCGGAACAAGCAAGAATGCAAGATTTTAGATGTGAAAACTTGGAAGAAGGATCAACTGAATCGAATATGTCTACTCACAAGTTGGTTGGAGGAAAGAAAGGAAAGAGGTGCTTCAAGACTTCGCTCGCACGATGTCTACTGCACGATCACTTGCATTGCCACGAACAGCTGATCAATACCTCTTTTACTCTTTTCAAGCTCAAATAAAATGCAGTTCAACGAACGAAAGCAATAAAATCCATCAAAACCGTTCAAGAAAATATAAATCCAAAAATTAACTCAAAAGCACGAAAGCAACAAGGCGACAATGAAAACTAGGCAAAAAAACTTGCAGTGGAGAGGTCCCTCTTGACTCTGCCGCTAAGTCCATCCTCGGAGCATGGTCCACTGAATATGGAAATCAATTTCGAAGAAGAAAATCTATAACAAGGATAAGATCTTGATTCAATCTATCCCGATCGAACAATACCAATTTGTATTTCTTAGCCGCGCTCCCCGAATAGGGGGAACGGGGCACCACAGATGAGTCATCCAATAAGACGACGATAGCTATCGGGGCACAAAAAATTTGGACCAGAGGCGGCTGTAAGCTGGTGATTGGGGTCCATAGGTGAATCAATAGGCTTGGAATCGAGTAGACCAGCTTCAGCATTAATCTCGAAGGCATATTTCCATTGAGACACGAAAATGCCTGATGAGTTACGAGCAATTTATAGACCAAGAAAGTACTTGAGAAGACCAAGATCCTTCATATGGAAAAAAGTGCTCAAGTAATTCTTAAAAGCTGATATAGCAGAAGGATGGTTGCCCGTAATAATCAAATCATCCACATATATGAGCACGTGAAGAACATTACCGTTCCGCTGTAGTGTGAATAAAGAATAATCAGCATAGCTCTGTTGAAAGCCGAATTGATGAAGCGCAGCAACAAACTTCGAGAACCAATTCTTAGAAGCTTGTCGTAGGCCATAAAGTGATTTTCGTAGACGATAAACTTGCCCTGGAGAAGCCTGCGAGTAACTCGGGGGGGGGGGGGGGGTCATGTAAACAACTTCATCCAAGTCCCCATGGAGGAAGGCATTATGAACATCTATCTGATGTATCTCCCATCAACGTATGGCAGCTATAGAGAGAAAGACCCTAACAGTGACCATCTTCGCAACTGGAGCAAAGGTCCCATTGAAATCAATGCCTTCAACCTGCTTGTTGCCCAAAACGACGAGACGAGCTTTGTAGCGCTCAATATCTCCATTAGATTTGTACTTGATACGATAAACCCACTTACAGCTAATAGCTTTCTTGCCTGCAGGCAAAGATGTCAGCTCCCATGTCTGATTTTTGTCAAGGGAATCTAACTCACTTTGCATTGCAGTACGCCAGTGAGCATGCCTAACGGCCTCCAAAAAATGCGACGGTTCGTGCCCTGCAGTTACAACGACTAAAAACTTGGTGCGTTGGTTAGAGAACCTAGCACAAGAAACATATGCAGCTATAGGATAGGGTTTACCTGAGGCCGGTGATGGTGTGAGTGGAGAGCCTGGAGGGGGGTGGGGGTCGTGAAGAACTGTATTGCAGACATAATCACGGAGCAAGACAGAAGGCTATCGAGACCTGGTGCCCCGTCAGGCTTCAGCCACGGGATCGCTCCCCTTGTCGACTGGAGGCAAGTGGTCGGGGCCGTGCTCTAGCGAGGCCAACCTAAATGAGCTGTTGCTCCCCCTGTCGACGAAAGACAAGTGGTCGGGGCCTTGCATTGGCGAGGCCGACCGAGATGGGCTGCTGCTCCCTCTGATGATGGGAACTGGGTCCAGGACATCAAATACTGTCGGATGAGGAGGCGACGCAGGCTGGGACGCCGGCCCTAATGGTGTCTGAAAAGGGAACACATCCTCAAAAAAGATGACGTCTCTGGAGTAGAAGACATTTTTGGTCTCGAGATCAAACAAGCGCCAACCACACTTACCAACTGGATACCCCCAAAAAATATATTTTTGACTATGAGCAACAAACTTGTCCTTTGATCGGGGCAGACGCGAAGCAAAGCATAGGCAACCAAACACCCTGAGATAGGAATATGTTCATGGCCAAACATGAGTTGGTAGGGAGTCTTGTTTTGTAGAAGTGGAGTGGACGTTCTATTGATCAAGTAACAGGCTATAAGAACGCATTCTTCCCAAAACTGAAGAGGAAGAGAAGCTTGAAAACATAGTGCTCTAGCCACATTGAGAAGATGACGATGCTTGCGTTCAACACGCCCATTCTGCTGAGGCGTATACACGCATGATATTTCAAAGTAAATACCGTGGTCAGCAAAGTAATCCTTTAGACGTAGAAACTCAGTTCCGTTGTCGGAACAAAAATGTTGAACCTTCTTATGAAACTGAGTCTGAACCATTGCACAAAATTGCTTGATCAAGGCAGCAACGTCAGACTTAGAAGACATCAAATCCATGTAGCTCAAGAGTAATCATCCAAAATTGTCAAGAAATAGGACGCTCCACAAGAGGAGGGGGTACTATAGGGACCTCAGACATCACAATGAATAATCTGAAATAAATCATCTGCTTTATTATAACTTATAGGAAAAGAAATATGAGTTTTTTTATCCTTAAAAAAAATATCACAAGTTTTACTAGAGCTAATAGAATGCTGAATAACAGGTAACGATGATATCGCAGATGAAGAAGGATGACCCAATCGTTAATGCCAGAGAGAAGCAGAAACAACAGAAGATGAGGCAGAGGTGTGACATGCTCGAGCAGCTGAGAAATTACGCAGCCAGTGGACCCCACCCCGTTGCTCACCCACACCAATCATATAACACCCCATTCCGCTCAAGCGGACTGCCGATATCCAGACTTGTCGAAGGCGAGAATACTCGTTCGAGGCAAAGGATATCCAGACTTGTCCCTTCAGGAGTTCGGCTTAGGCTTTCAGAGGCTCGCTCGACGTATCACTCAGCCAAGACGAATCATCACTAAGGTGGGTGGCTACGATGAACTTGTCTTTGCTTAGTCAGCACACTTAAAATATAGAACGATACATGCTAGTCGCTAGGTGAATCACCCCCTGCATGCTAATAAGAATACAACGCACCTAGTTAAGGGAAAAATCCCAACTTATATTGCTTGTGTTAGAACATGGAATTGAAACATTGCTTATATTCAGACCCTCGCATGCTACCTTAGATTATGTGGTTCGGAAAGTCCTTTACTGTTTCACTCCTCGGCTTACCTTCGGGCCCGAGCCAACGCGATTACTTAAGTTCTTAATGTTGCCTTGCCTCAATGTTTTTCACACGAAATCATGCCACAAGAAAGTAACACATTCGCGTATCGTTCATGCATTGAGTCAGCCAGAAGACTATCGAATAGTCCTTCTGTGCAATTGAACCTGCAAGTATCTGGGACCGTTAGGTCACCACGACAATCCTCGAACCAGGGGCATGCATCAAGGCATAGTTGAATCAATGAACGAAAATCATGTCAAGTTACATTGAATGATAATCACATCCAGTTTATATCTGAACGAGAATTATGTCACGTAAATAAAGAATCACAGCTCGTGGAGCAAATGCTCGATTCAGAACAAGAATCATGGATTATCATCTTAAGTTATGGATTTAGAAAGACACTGACCTGCATGTCGCGAACAACTTGAAAAAGGTGATCTTCGGATCTCGTTCCACGGGCAGTCACCGGGGCACTGGGACCGACCCAATCCGGATGGAACTAATGTTATAGTCTCACGTGATTGACGGAATAGCTTGCAGCGTACCACATACTTTTATTGCATATGCTTCCCGTCAATGACTATGTCCTTTATGGCTATGCCAGAGACAAATGTTCATATAGATAAGTCATCCTCGCTTAGCGGCTATCCGCATGCGAGTCATTGCATCGCATCAAGAGCATCCGAAACATAGCCCCGCACTAAAACACTTGTGATTGCATATGATAATCTGATTTATTTTATAAATGCTCATGCTTGAATTAACTTGGTTTGCCTTGGACATAGAAGGTAAAATGGTAAGTTAGTAAGTCTCGCCGTGTTTCCTCTTATATCGCACCGGCGCACTGCCACACGAGTTAGGCTATTCAATATTGCCATAAAAATGATCCTAAGGCAACTAGAAAGACAATATAATAGTTGGTACACGAAACCTATATTACGTGTCTGGATTTGTCGAGCGGGCGAGTAGCCTCCCCACCAGTACATTCGTGTACTGATAATCCACCAGGTTGTTTGCAGGGTGCGAGAGAACCTCGTCCGGTGCGGATGCCTCCTTCGTGCGTGCTAAGGCATGGAGATCACTCTGGAGCCTTGGAGCATTGTGATCCGGAACTGAAGCACATATACAAGACATAATGTTGGAACATCGCCTGTACATCTTTCCATAAATGTAGCCACTTGGCACGCTTTTACTATTTCAGAGAGAGAGGCTTGAGAGACTTGTAATATCGGCTATGCGCCGCCTGTAACATTGTTTATATCAATAAAGAGTTTGTTTTACTTCAACTTGTGTTAATGCTTCTGCTATTGTCGACTCAGTGAACTTGTTACCAAATTGCCTACGCGTTTATAATTCGGCTGTACTCGGACAATCTGTGCAACTCTGTGGCTTAGAACTCTTATCGCCAGCCAATGAACCACGGCCTTGCACGGGCGCGGCTCATGCTCGTACGGCATCATGCCTAGATGGGTCGAAGCGATCACCCCGCGGGAGCGCTGGCGCTATGATTCTCGCCTAGCGGGGAGGCCGATTAGCCTGCGGAAGATCGGGACGTGAAAGATTGGTATCAGATCCTGGCTTATACGCCTTTGGACTTCGTTTTAATTTTCACAATTTCGAAAGCTTGTTCGTAGGTTATGTGCACACTCTCTCTCTCAATGTCCCAAATGGAATATTCCAACAATAATTCTAAATAATTTTAAAAAGCGCATTTGAATGATGTGATTGCTTGTATAAAATTGTGATGCTAAGGCCTTTGTGCCGACCTGTGTGAAACCCTTAAAGGCCTTTGCAAGTATCTTGTTCGATTTTACTATCTCTAAGTTTGGTTGAATGCATATATTTGAGGGATGCCTTGAACGTATGCACGATCCAAGACTCAAGGAGATGTGTGCTAAGACTTCGCTATCGCCGAGTTGGTTGATATGCATATGTTTGAGGGGCACTTCGAATATGTGTATGATCCAGACTCGCGATATGCTGATCTCGATGCTAGTGCAAGTAAAAAATCTGCCTGAACAAGTATAACGACTTGTATAAGTTTGCCTCTGCCTTAAATCGTTAATCAAGATTGATTGAAAAAGTACTCCGCATTAAGCAATATGTCCCACGCTAAGGCGCAAATAAGATTGACTATGCATGCACGCGACACGACGTAAGAACCGAGTAGAAGATTATGTTCAATTGGATTTAGTGGTACCGATTTCTACGCTTGGGATAGATTCCATAATGCGTTAGTATTGCCTGCCCTCAAGAAGTCTCGAGGATGAGACTTTTTCTGAGTGGTGGATGATGTAACACCCCGTTCCGCTCAAGCGGACTGCCGATTCAAACGGCAAAAGTGCAACGTCCCAAACCGCTTTGCTAAGGTGAGAATACTCGTTTGAGGCAAAGGATATCCAGACTTGTCCCTACAGGAGTCCGGCTTAGGATTTCAGAGGCTCGCTCGACGTATCGCTTAACCGAGACGGATCATCACTAAGGTGGGTGGCTACGGTGAACTTGTCTTTGCTTAGCCAACACACTTAAAATATGGAACGATACATGCTAGTCACTAGGTGAATCACCCCCTGCATGGTAATAAGAATACAACGCACCTAGTTAAGGGAATAATCCCAACTTGTATTGCTTGTGTTAGAACATGGAATTGAAACATTGCTTATATTCAAACCCTCACATGCTACCCTAGATCATGTAGTTCGGAAAGTCCCTTACGGTTTCACTCCTCGGCTTACCTTCGGGCCCGAGCCAACGCGAATACTTAAGTTCTTAATGTTACCTTGCCTTAATGTTTTCCATACGAAATCATGCCACAAGCAAGTAACATGTTCGCGTATCGTTCATGCATTGAGTCAGCCAAAAGACTATCGAATAGTCCTACTGTACAATTGAACCTACAAGTATCTGGGACCATTAGGTCACCAACGCAATCCCCGAACCAGGGGCATGCATCAAGGCATAGTTGAATCAATGAACAAAAATCATGTCAAGTTACATTGAATGATAATCACATCCAGTTTATATCTGAACGAGAATCATGTCACGTAAATAAAGAATCACAGCTCGTGGAGCAAATGCTTGATTCAGAACAAGAATCATGGATTATCATATCAAGTTATGGATTTGGAAAGACCCTGACCTGCATGTCGCGGACAACTTAAAAAAGGTGATCTTCGGATCTCGTTCCACGGGCGGTCACCGGGGCACTAGGACCGACCCAATCCTGATGGAACTAACGTTATAGTCTCACGTGATTGACAGGATAACTTGCAGTGCACCACGTACTTTCGTTGCATACGCTCCCCGTAAATGACTGTCCTTTATGGCTATGCCAGTGTCATGCCCCGATCTCCCGTAGGCTAATCGGCCGTCCCCGCTAGGCGAGAATCACCATGCTAGCGCTCCTGTGGTACAATCATTTTGGCCCATCTGGGCGTGATGCCATACGAGCGTGAGCCGCGCCCGTGCAAGGCCGTGGTTCATTGGCTGACGGTAAGAGGTCTAAGCCACAGAGTCCCACAGATTGTCCGAGTGCAGCAAAATTATGAACGCATAGGCGATTTGATAACAAGTTCACTGAGTCGACAATAGCGGAAGCATTGGATAACACAAGTTGAATGTAAAATAAACTCTTTATTGATATAAACATGTGTTACAGGCAGCGCTTGGCCGAGATTACAATTTGCTCAAGCCTCTCTCTCTGAAATAATAAAAGTGTGCCAAGTGGCTACATTTGTGAAAAGATATACAGGCGATGTTCCAACATTATGTCTTGTATATATGCTTCAGTTCCGGACGCAGTGCTCCCAGGCTCCAAAGTGAACTCTACGCCTTATCACGCACGAAGGAGGCATCCGCACCGAACGAGGTTCTCCCGCACCCTGCAAACGATCTAGTGGATTATCAGTACATTGAATGCACTGGTGGGGAGGCTACTCGTCCGTTCGAAAAATTCAAACACGTAATATAGGTTCCGTGCACCAACTATTATGTTGTCTTTCTAGTTGCCTTAGGATCAGTTTTATGGCAATATTGAGTAGCCTAACTTGTGTGGCAGTGCGCCGTACGATATAAGAGAAAATACGGCGAGACTTACCATCTTACCATTTGTCCTTCCCTGTCTAAGACAAATCAAATTAATTCAAGCACGAGCATGTATAAACATTCAGGGCAATAGCATATGCAAACACTATGGCGTGAACGAGACTATGTTTCGGATGCACGAGTTACTCTGATTTCTTAGTGTGTTGCATAAGATAATCAAGTGCCCTTTATGCACAAGTGTTATTATACTACGATCGTTCAGATATTTCAGATGTTCACGATGCAATGCAATGACTCGCATGCGGATAGCCGCTAAGCGAGGATGACTTATCTATATGAACAATTGTCGCTGGCATAGCCATAAAGGACCAATTTTAGTCGATGACGAGGATGGCATGCAGCAAAAGATTTATGAGTAGCTACAAAACTATCCCGTCCAGATGTATGAGACTAAACGTTAGTTCCATCCGGATTGGATCGGCTCCGGTGCCCCAGAATCGTCCGTGGAACGAGATCCTAAGATCCCCCTTGATTCCAAGTTGTCCGTGACACGCAGTCTGAGTCATTCCAAATCCATAACCTGATATGATAATCCTTGATTCTTGTTCTGAATCGAGCATTTGCTCTACGAGCTGTGATTGACTGATTCTCGTTCAGAGGTAAACTTGATATGATTATCATTCAGTTGTAAACTTGACAGGATTCTTAATTTTTGAACAACTTGCCTTGATGCATGCTCCTGTTTCGGGGATTGCCTTGGTGACCTAAAGATCCCGGATACTTGCAGGTTCAATTGCACAGAAGAGCTATTTGATAGTCTTTTGGTTAACTCGGATGCATGCACGATACACGAAAGTGTTCTTGATTACGACATAAGTTTTGTGTGGCAAACATTGAGTTTAGGCAATATTTCAAGTTAACTTATAAGCAGGCAGGCATCGCATTCATAAGCATTCACGTTAGCTCGGGCCCAAAAGTAAGCCGAGTAGTGAAACCGTAAGGGGATTTCCCGAGCGACATAGTCTAGGGTCGTGCAGTGTAGCAGTAAAGAAGTGCACACGAAGTGTAAAATGTTTATATCATTCCACTCGAGGCATAGCGGGTCCAGTTGCACCAGGCAAAGGTAGCATGCGAGGGTCTGAATATAAGCAATATTTCATTTTCATGTTCTAACACAAGCAATACAAGTTGGGATTATTCCCTTAGCTAGGTGCGTTGGATTCTTATTAGCATGCAGGGGGTGATTCACCTAGTGTCTAGCATGTATCTTTCCATATTTTAAGTGTGCTGGCTAAGCAAAGACAAGTTCACCGCAGCCACCCACCTTAGCGATAATTCGTCTCGGTTGAGCGATACTACGAGCGAGCCTCTGAAAGCCTAAGCCGAACTCCTGTAGGGCTAAGTCTGGATATCCTTTGCCTCAAATGAGTATTCTCGCCTGAGCAAAGCGGGTCAGGTTATTGCACTTTTGCCATTTGAATCGGCAGTCCGCTTGAGCGGAACAGGGTATTACATCATACACCACTCAGAAAAAGTCTCGTCCTCGAGACTTCCTGAGGGCAAGCCGTTCTATCGTATTATGGGATTTATCCCAAGCATAGAAATCAGTACCACTAGATCCAAATTGTGAACATAATCTTCTACTCGATTCTTACGCCGTGTCGCGTGTATGCCGAGTCAGTCTCATTTGCGCCTTAGCGCGGGACATGTTGCTTAACACGGAGTACGTTTCAATCGATCTTGATTAACGATCTATGGCTGAGGAAAACTTATACAAGTCGTTATACTTATTCAGATAGATATTCACTTGCACTAGCATTTGAGATCAGCATATCGCAAGTCTGGATCGTGCACATATTCGAAGCGTCCCTCAAACACATCCATGTCAACCAACTTAGCGATAGCGAAGTCTTAGCACTCGAGTTTCACATATCATTGAGTCTTGGAGCGTGCACACATTCAAGGCGTCCCTCAAACATATGCATTCAACCAAACTTAGAGATAGCAAAATCGGACAAGCTACTTGTGAAAATCTCAAGGGTTCAATCCAATTCCATATCATTTTCCATTCCAACTCAATCAAGTAATTGCACACCCGTTAAGCATGATCTATTTGGTTTACCGACTAGCGTTCATTTGTTCGGGTCAAACTTAGCACTCGTTATCGTTCCCAAGTCTAACCCTAAGTCTTGTTGCCCCAGTTGTATAGCTTATTCAAGCAATATGGTAAAGTCGGTAACACATGTTCATTCACTCGGCACAGGGTCGTCTGCCTAATTGCTAGGTCAGCTCACAAGGTCATAGGTACAGGTTCAAGCACACGATTCGTCGTACAAATTCGTCGCACGATGCTCGCCCTAATTCCTAGGGTTAAACCATTGTTCATTTGCACGGGGTAATCTACCCAAGCTCGTTTCACTCAAATTTTTAAACATCGAGCACAGATTTTTCTACACTCAATAACACGTTCGTTTGTACGGGGGACGAGTCCGTTCAGTAAAATCCACTATATGCGAGATGCATGAAAAGCCTAGTGATTTGCATAGTCTATCCCTCCAAACAGGTTTTAATGGAATCCCTATCCATTCCAAGTCTAGTCCACCAAGCCAAGATTCGATTCTAAACCTTTAGTTTAACTCTAATTCGTTCAACCTGATTCATGTATCCATTTAGGAAACCATCAAGCATAATTTTTATTCCAGGTTCTAGGCTAACTTATCCATCAAAATATTTTTTGATTCACTTGCATTCTAAATTCGTCTTATCGTGTCGAACCAAAAGTCAAGACAATCCATTTGTTTGTCATGCCTCGGTCTCCCACAAGTTCGATCACCCTCGTTGGACGTGAGATCACCATATCAACGCTCTCGCTGGATAATCGTCATAATCTGGGCATGACACATAAACGAGCATAGAGTTACGTTCGCATAAGGCAAGAATATTTGAACGTTATGGTTTTCTTCGACACGATCGAGATACCTTATATTCCACCAAGTCATGTCCGTTCATGCAGTGATTTATAATTTTTTTAGTAAAATCATCCAAATTCAATGTTACCGTTTGGTAAATCGTCTAAGTCCATTCAAATTTTTGATACGTTCCATTCATCGAGTTCATTTGGAATAATCACCGAACATATTTCCGTGAGTTCGATTATCCCCGCCGTACGTGAACTCTATAAATACTGGAAGACAGGGCCCGTTTGTCTTCCCTCGTCCACCGTCGTAACGGGAGAAAATACAGCTTGCAAGCTGTGTGGTCGAATGTGACCCTTCCTCTCTCCTGGACGAATCATCATATGAAATTGCTGATCATCCCGAGCAAAGGAATCTATGATATCCTTCCATGATCCATCGTTGCAGAGGGCATTTGCTCGAAGACGCCTTCTTTTTTGGCTCCTTACATGCTGGAAGAACATGATCTTCTTCTTCCTCAAGTCAACAAGACGAACCTCGGCAACCATCTCTGTATGGTGAAAAATATATGGGAAGAACAGGTTAACTCATCAGCCTTTATATAGGCAAAAGAGAACACACCGAATCCCAACAAACTCTCAAAAATCCGCTAAGAAATCAGCCTCGAGGAACGAGTCAGACTTGACCGTTTCATGCTTCATTCAAAGTGTTTCAAATTATGAGGAATTTGAAAACTTTGAAGGGGTCTTGTAGAAGCATGAAAAATACGCTGCAGAGTTATACGCAGTATGCAGAAAACCCACATAAAGCAGAGTTTCAGTACTGTGTGGCGTAAAACATGACTTCAGAGCCATCGGCGTACATCAGAGCTTCATCGCTAGTACAACGTAAAATATAGCTCCAGAATAACCCGCATAATGCAGTATTTCCAGACTGCTTCAGCGTAAAAAGGTTGTTACATCGCCACTTTGGCATAAAACCTGCTCGCTTTTAATGCAGCGGGAAGTTGTACGGGGAACTCTTCATATTCCTTGAATGAACCTGTCAGATCATGCAGTGAACCTGACTCCTGACAAAGAGTACTGCACAAATATCCAGACGACGGCTGTAATGATGGTTTGACACAGAGACCCAGACCGTCGTTTAGTGATATTTCCTTGATACAAATTGCTTTTACGCATTCAAGGGAATACGCTGCCTAGTTTTATACAGGCAGATGTGAGCTTTTACGCTCAACAGAAGACGAAACAAACCGCTATGTCAAAAGCTGCTCTTCGTACAGAGCTCGAGGCACGTCTCTGCAGTTAATACGCGTGATGGGAGCAGATCTCTGCATTTAATGCACGAGATTTGGTTTTACTTTCAAAGACTGGGTGAGCCATAATTATGGCTAATACATCCACATCAGCATCTCTGTATATTACGCCATCAGGCTATTTTCAGCTATAGGAGCACGCTGTACGCTATCTCCTTGAAATACGCCGACCTAGCTATTTTCAGCTGCATGAGTACGCCGTATGCTATTTCCTCGGAATACGCCAACTCAGGCCATACTTGTATTGATGCGTGATAAAAATATTTGGTCCAGAATACGTTCAAGACCTCAGCCAAGGAAAGAGTATCGGCTATCTTTTACGCTAGCTTCCTATCCATGCAGCATCAGGCTTCTACGCCAACTTGACAACTATTTGGCTTCTACGCCATGGTGACAGTTATTGACTTCTACGCCAACCTTTTCTACGCGAGGGGCAGTTACCTACGTGGCTTGCATGCCGTGATATTCGTAGCAGTTATACGCGTTACCTCATCATGGGACATGCGTCACACGCAGATTCAGAAGATCATTTATACGTGGGTGGCAGTTATTATAACCGTCGCGTAAAAAGTGCCACACTCTCCACTGTCCGGCTTCTACGCCGACTGGACGGTTACTGTCACTAAACCCTATAAATAGAGCCCGCCGTCCACGGAGGTCCAGGGTCGAAGAATTGAGGAGAGAAGTCATAAAATTGAAGAGAGAAGAGCACAGACAGAGAGTAGTGATCGACGATTTTGGTATCGAGCATCCACTCTCTCTTGCAATCTTTGAAGCTTCTCCTTCTTCTACAACACTTCTTCATCATCGTGTGGTCCAAGGGACAAAGTGATCGACCGCAGATCAGACTCCTATAGCAATATTTATCCAGATTAAATTTTGTACTAAACATTCTCGTATAGGATTAATTGTACTTCTTGTTTGTAAACCAAAGGAAGGGTTTCGTATAAACCTAGTTTCATTTCTTTCGTTTATTATCAAACATTCGCAATGGCAGACCTTAGGCGGGACGTAAGTCAATAACTCATCCCATAATTTCTTCAAGAAGCCGTAGTAGGATGCAACAAATTGTCCTCCCTGGCGACAATTAGCGATGTCGGATCGAATTTGCAAGATTCTTGGTCCGTTACCGACCGAGAATCGCTGATGCAAATTTTTCCATAATTCAAGAACCGTATCGGGATAGGAGATCGAAGTGCGCAGGAGCGGATCAATGGATTGAACGATCCAC
Organism: Iris macrosiphon; assembly: GCA_036927795.1. Classification (NCBI taxonomy): domain Eukaryota; kingdom Viridiplantae; phylum Streptophyta; class Magnoliopsida; order Asparagales; family Iridaceae; genus Iris; species Iris macrosiphon. Next base: position 318,608,949 of record JAYESA010000005.1, on the reverse strand, counting down.
CCAATAAGCATCGAGTTGACGCTCCACCAATCGTCGATAGCTTCGGAGTGGACGTCCGGTTGAAGTAGTCGACCGTCGATGAAGCCGAGCTTCCGCTTAGCCTTGAAAGCATTCCATATGGCAGTTGTCCACTCCTGATAATTATCGCCCTTCAAGACCACGGGACATATTTACAAGCCTGGATGATCCGAAGGATGAAGGTAGAACAGAGATGTATGATCGAGGGGACGCGTGTAGTGAATGGACTGTCAATAGTTCTACAGTCCTGAAGATAATATGATTGTCCAAATCAGGACTGTAGTAATTATGACAGTCCACTCAGTATATTAGGACTGTATAGATTATGACAGTCCTATATTTATATAGGACTGTCATAATTTAGACAGTCCTAACACGATCAACATCAAAATATGGTTGTCATTTTGCACACCGAAGGTGCTTCGGAACAACCAGGGTGTTCTTCAGAAGGAGCAGAGTGCAGATTTAATAGATTGAAAATTCGATTTCTTCGTCGAAGATAATTTCGTGCATGACTCCTACAATGGTCGAATAAATATGAAGAATAAGGTGATAATTGAATGCTTGATAAACTAATTCATCGTATGTTATCGAAAATATACCGAATTTAAGAAAAAAAATTTCTTCCAAGTCTGAATTTCTTCCAATTGGGACCACAACAATTCAATTCCTAGATTTAGATTTTGGAACTTTAGAGAATGATGGAACCAGATTTTAGATTTTTCCCATATTTTGGGACTTGAGCAAATTGTTTTAACTTATAAAAGTTGGTACAGATAGCCCTAAGTAACTTTTAGAAGTGACAAACTTATAATTATGAAGGGTGAAACTTTGGGCTTGGACACCTCTCGCACTCTCCAGTACTTAAACCCCGAAGAACCTCGAGCGAGCTCCATTTCGAAAAACTCAACCTACCAATTCTGATCAAGCAAGGAGAAGAGAGGAGAAGAATGAGCGGTGGACACTATTTCACCCAATGGAATCTCCACGCCGACGCAGAAGCTGACGCCCACGTCGGTGGTGGTCTCCGGCAGCCTTCCTCCGAGAGCGACTTCTTCTCGGGATTCTTTGGGCCTCACATGCCCGAGTTCTCCACTCGGACCACCACCGCAGCGGCTGTAACGACCAATGCAATGAACGTCGGCGTTAGCGGAGGCGGAGGCGAGGAGGAGGTCGAGAGCTCCGGGGTCGGCAGGGAAGGAAAGATCATGAAAGCTAATTCTACGACTGCCGGGAAGCGCATCCAAGTAATTAATTAATTCAACTACTTTTCGTTTAGATTCTATGTTTTCTTTTCCAGTTTACAAACATATGAAATGTTTTTTTTTTTTTGAGAAACAAAGAAATTATATTAAAATCATAGACCACAAAAAGAGTACATTTCGTTACATATACTGTCTATGATACTGTGAGGAGTATCACTGATCAATCGAGTGACCGGATACAACTCCTGGAAAAGAGCTTCATTAGGTAAGATATGTGCAACATTATTAGTTGTTCTGCAGGCATAGGAACAAGAGATCCCAGTAGAGCTATCGATCAGACATTGTCCATCCTCAATGATGCTTCTTATCTGCCACAAAAAATTTCCATCTATGGAGTTGATGGCTTCTATTAAGGCTTTACAATCCCCTTCAATTTGGACATTGAAGTCTCGAAGCCGCTTGCAAAGTGTGATTCCAAGATGGAGAGCTTCACCTTCCGCTAACAGGGAGGAACCTCCATAAGTGTGCATTGTGATAGACCCTCGAATTGATCCATGCTCATCACGAAGTACAGCTGCAGCTCCCATTCTCCCATCATAGAAAGCCCCATCAAAATTGAGTTTCCAATAGTTCCTGGGCGGAGGGAGCCAAACGTCTTTGATCATGTTTATAGCAGCAATATCTGATGCCTCTTGAGTAGGAATATTAACTGAATCTTATGAGTCTTGTAGTCTCATAGCATCTTTGAGGATCTTGTCACAACAAACGTCTTTATGATTAAATATATAATCATTCCTAGCCTTCCATATTTCCCATATAAGATAGAGAGCAATGGATATGTCAATGTTGCTCCCAGTATTAAGTAACTCCTGCAGTAATCCTTGAATAGTTGTGTTTGGTTGAATTCTTCGATTGATAGATGGTAGATTTCGCCAGGATGAACCTGCAATAGAACAGTGAAGCAATAAATGGTTAGTAGATTCGTGATGTACCTCACATAGTTTGCACATTGGACTGATATCCTCCATTCGCTTGTTGATATTGTCTTGTGTAGGTAAAGAATTTGTGATTGCTCGCCATGCGAACAAAGTGACTCTAGGGCAGATCATGTGCAATTTCCATAGCTTCTTCCATTCTTGAAAAGATTCTGGAGATGTAGTTTGTTGTTGTTGAGGGTATCGGCAATCAAGTATAGTTCTGTACACAGATTTGATTGTGAATACCCCATTTCTAGTACACATCCAAATGAGTCGATCCGGACTGCATGCACTTGGAAGTTTAATTTAAAGGATTGCAGCTGCTGCTTCCGTGGAGAAAAGGTTGATTGTAAGTTCTGAGTTCCACCTATTGATGCTTTGAAGAATAAGGTCACAAACTCTATTAACCTGATGTTGGGCTCCTGGATTACCGATCACCCTGTAATGAGGTCTTGAAATGACCCAAGGGTTATTCCAAATATTGACACCAGTTCCATCTCCAATAGACCAACAAATGTTGTCTCTAAAAACCCTCTGCAATGGAGAATACTTTTCCAAATACTTGAAGATGATGGTTTTGCTTGGACAGACCAAAAATCAGCATCTTTGAGATATTTGTCCCTCAGAAATACAACCCAGTCTGACAAGGGTTGGTTTATGAACCTCCACACTAGTTTAGAGACAAGTGCAATGTTAGTAATCTCCGGGTCTCTGATTCCTAACCCACCTTGATTTTTTGGTTACAGAAAAGTCTTCCAAGCTCTAAAATTAATCTTCTTCCAAGTTCCAACTTTTCCCCACCAGAATTGTCTATGAGATTTGGAGAGGCAATGCAACACTTTCTTGGGGACGAGATAAGAAGCCATATGATAATTAGGAAGGGATGCCAGGGTAGATTTCAATAATGTAGTTCTCCCCGCATGGGAAAGGCACTTACCTTTCCAACCCATTAGCTTTGAATTAGTAGCTTCAATCAGGGGGGCATAGGCGGAAACTCTAGACTTTGAAAGAAGAAGATGATGGCCTAGGTACTTGTCTGTTACTCCCATAAGATTAACGTTCAGGATATTAAGCAGTATTTGTCTCATGTAAATGTCAAGACTAGGGGAGAAAAATATGTAGGATTTCTCAAAATTAACTCTTTGGCCAGACCATGATCTATAAGACTCAAGAGTAGTGATGATATGAAGAGGGTTATGGATAGAACATGCACGCCCCGATTCCGTGGAACCGATATTCGTCCTCCGGACGTGACCGCCGTGCGGGCCTAGGTTGCGCACCGCACAAGGTTAAGTATTTTGTTTCGTATAGCGAGCACATATTCAGAGTACGCAGATAAAATGAAACACAAATTGAAGCATGGAAAAGTTCTCTTTTCTATTGATAATATGAACATCTATTACAAACTCCTTGAACTGAGTCATAAAGTTGCCTCTATGGGCTTACAAAAGTGTTGACACAAAATGAGATAGCAGTCATGTACATTATATCCTTTACTAAGACTCAAAATATAGACCTCCGGTTGGAACGACGGCCTTCCCACGAAGCTGCATATTTGCTTGGCTTGCTAGCTTCTATCTTCAAAATATTTCAAAAGGTGGCACGGGTCAAGGCGTGTCTACAGCTGGACTGGATTGGGGGATTGTCTTCTGCTCCTCGCTTGGTTCTCCTTAGCGCGGGAAACCTGTTTCAACGAGGGTCAGTACATCGAAATGTACTGGTGAAGGCAAGCTAACCCAACTATACCAATCAACACGTTGTTTAGATAAAGCATGCATATTTACTTGTGGTCTTTCTATCTTGCCTTAGTTCATTTTACAACAAGCAATAGATATAGAATCATGAAATACTTGCCACCGCTCGGTGACATTTACCTTCCCGTCTGAACTACCTGCACAATACTTACCATGTCCTTCCCTGCCAAGAAGATACAAGTTAGCTTTGCAACAGGTTTAAATATACGAAGGGATCACTGGCTTGATGCCATAAGGGACGGTTCTAGTCTGGGGCGGAATGACTTGCAACGCAAGGATCAGGGCATCGCAGGCCATTCCGTCCGATGCAGGAGACTATCAGGAGTTCCGTCCGGATCGGATCGGTGCCAGTGCCCTAGCGACAGTCCGCAGGAACTAAGACCTTGTGCACAAGTTGTCCGTGATCAGCGTAGTACACTAAGTTAGTATTGAGGCAAATCAGGGCAATATCAAGCGCATGGCAATAACAGGGCAAGATCTAGTTTTGCATAGTCTTCCCGTTCAGTTTATTGTATTCAAGATGAGTTCTATACATAGCACAATTTTAAGAAGAAATATACATTCTAACTTGTATGTATGCATATGATGAACATTCCAAACGAACAAGCATGTAAGTAAGTAACCGTTCACAAGTTTCATTTGACAAGCATAATTTTCCAAGTCTATTCCCTTATTATCTTGTTGTCTTTTAGTTATTACTTGGTATCGTTTGATCGAGGCAAGCACGAATACAAGATTTAGATGTGAAGGCTGGAAGAAGGGCCAGCTAATCGGGATGGTAGCCACTAACTTAGTAGTTGGAAGGAAGAAGGAAAGAGATGCTTCAGGAGTCCGTTCGAGCGGTGCCTACTGCTGGTTCACCTGCATTGCCACGAACAGCTGATCAATATCTCTTCCACCCTTTCCAATATCGGAATTGAAGTGCAGTTCAACGAACGAAAGCAATGAAATCCATCGAAACCGTTCAAGAAAACTTAAGCAAATCTGAAATCCAACTCAAGGTACGAAAGCAACAAGCGACAGCGAAAATTAGGCAACAAAAGATGCAGCAGAGAGGTCCCTCCTGACTCTGCCGCTAAGTCGATCCCGGGGGAACGGTCCACTGAATATGGGAATCGATTCCGAAGAAGCAAATCCATAAAGATGATGGGTTCTTGTTTCAATCTATCCCGATCGAACGATACCGTCTTGTATTTCTTAGCCGCGCTCCCTGAATAGGGGGAACGGGGCACCACATCCTACCCAATTAATTGGAAGTTTCGTCCCGAAACTTAAGGAATAGAACCTACCACTAGGAAATAATGAGGGGAACCTTTTCCTCATCTCGGATTCAAGTTCCCAAGTAGATTCTTCGACAGAGTGATTTCTCCAAAGCACGCACACGAGAGGAACCGAACGACTACGAAGCAGCTTTTCTTTCCTACCCAAAATTTGCACAGGTTGTTCTACATACGTCAAGTCGGCTTGAAGGTTCAGTTGTTCAAGGTCTACCACGTGGCTCGGGTCGTACACATATTTCCTAAGTTGAGAAACATAGAAAATATCGTGTACATCGGATAGGGATGGTGGTAGGGCAATCTGATATGCAACTGAAGCAACCCGCTTTAGTATTTCGAACGGACCGACAAATCTTGGACTTAACTTCCCCTTTGCTCCGAATCTGGTAACTCCTCGCATGGGCGAGACTTTGAGAAATACCCTGTCGCCTTCTAGAAACTCAAGTGGCCTTCGATGTGAATCTGCATAGCTCTTTTGGCGGCTTTGAGCTATCTTTAATCTTTCCCGAATCAAGCGAACCTTCTGAACGGTTTGTTCCATAAGCTCAGGGCCAAGGATCTGCCGTTCGCCAACTTCGTCCCAACAGATCGGGGATCTGCACTTCCGTCCATACAACGCCTCATATGGCGCCATCTGAATGCTTGATTGGAAACTGTTGTTGTAAGCAAATTCGGCTAACGGTAGATGCAGGTCCCAACTAGTCTTCAAATCCAAGGCGCAGAGTCACAGCATGTCTTCGAGGATCTGGTTGACACGTTCTGTTTGGCCGTCGGTCTGTGGATGGTAGGCGGAGCTAAACTTTAACTTCGTCCTCATTGCTGACTGCAGGCTTCCCCAGAAACGCGATATAAATCGACCATCTCGATCGGAGACTATGGATACGGGCACGCCGTGGAGCCGAACGATTTCGTTGAGATATATCTGAGCCAGGCGGTCGGCACCCCAAGTGCTTTTGATAGGCAAAAAGTGAGCTGACTTGGTGAGTCGATCGACGATAACCCAGACTGCATCATTCCTCCGTTGCGTTCTTGGCAAGCCAACAATAAAATCTATCGTTATATGTTCCCATTTCCACTCCGGAATAGCAACGTTCTGTAGCTCTCTGTCCGGTTTCTGGTGCTCGGCCTTTACTCTCTGACAAGCCATGCAATGCGACACGAACAACGCCACATCACGTTTCATGCCGTGCCACCAGAATGTCGTTCGGAGATCACGATACATCTTAGTACTACCCGGATGAGAAGTATAACTAGCATAATGGGCTTCAGTGAAAATCTCTTTCTGAGGGCCGCATCGTCCGCAACGCACAGCCTTCCCTTCACTCGGAGCATCCCATCCATGCCTACCGCAAAGTCGGACGCCTTTCCTGCTGAGATAAGAGCATGAATCTTTTGCACGAACGGGTCATCCTTTTGAGCGGCCTTAACCTTTTGTAACAAGTCGGATTCGAGGCGCAGTTGTGCCACTTGCGCCCACTTTTTGTATCTGATTCTTAGAGTAATGCCCAAGGATTCAAGATCTCGGCGCAGCCTATCATCAATAGCCAAACTCCCTACAAACACTCGACTCAGTGCATCAGCTACTACGTTTCCCTTACCAGGCGTGTATCTGATCATGAGATCGAAGTCGCTAAGGAGTTCAAGCCAACGCCGCTGCCGAAGATTCAAATTCTTTTGTGTATAGAGATACTTTAAGCTTTTGTGATCCGTGTAGATTTCACACGTCACACCATAAAGGTAGTGGCGCCACAGCTTCAGCGCAAACACCACCACAGCCAGTTCTAAGTCGTGCGTCGGATAGTTCTTCTCGTGAGGCTTTAGCTGTCTCGACGCATAGGCTATCACTTTATCCCTTTGCATCAGAACACATCCTAATCCTTTACCTGATGCATCACTGAAAATTTTGAAATCATCCTGTCCGTTCGGTAGAGTGAGGATTGGGGCAGAGACGAGGCGCTGCTTTAACTCCGTAAACGAAGCTTCACAGTCATCCGTCCAAGTAAACTTTGCACCTTTTCGTGTGAGCTGAGTCAAGGACGTAGCAATTCTAGCAAAATTTTGTATAAACCTGCGGTAGTAGCCTGCCAGTCCAAGGAAACTTCGGATATCGCTAGCTGTCTCCGGCTGTTTCCACTGCATAATGGCTTCCACCTTCTTCGGATCAACTGAAATACCTTATGAAGAGATGATATACCCCAAGAAGGATATGTTGTCCAACCAAAATTCACATTTACTCAGTTTGGCATACAATTTGTTGTCTCGAAGGGTTTGCAGCACCATCCGCAGGTGTCCTGCGTGCTCATCCCTAGTCTTCGAGTACACCAAGATGTCATCGATAAAAACCACCACGAATTTATCGATGAAGGGCCGAAATACACGATTCATTAAATCCATGAATGCAGTAGGTGCATTCATCAGTCCAAACGGCATCACTGAAAATTCATAATGCCCGTATCGGGTTCGAAAGGCAGTCTTTGGCATGTCTTCTTGCTTAATCTTCAGCTGGTGATAACCCGAGCGAAGATCGATTTTTGAAAACACCGTTGCCCCCTGTAGCTGATCGAACAAGTCGTCTATCCGTGGCAGAGGATATTTGTTTCTGATTGTGACCTTGTTCAGTTCCCTGTAGTCGATGCAGAGGCGTAGTGTTCCGTCCTTCTTCTTCACGAACAGCACAGGCGCGCCCCAAGGAGACACGCTCGGACGTATGAACCCACGGTCTAGTAATTCTTGAAGCTGGCATTTTAATTCCTTCAGTTCTGTAGGGGCCATTCTGTACGGAGGTTTAGAGATCGGCTGTGTATTTGGAAATGTATCGATAGTGAATTCAATCTCTCGGTCGGGCGGCATGCCGGGTAGTTCGCTCGAAAACACATCGGGGAACTCCGTCTCAACGGAAGTAGACTCGACGTTTGCGTAGTCCTGCCGTGTGTCCCTAACCGACGCTAGAAATCCCTCGCAGCCTGTGTGGAGCATTCGCCGAGCAGATTTTGCTGAAATCACCATGCAGGCCCTGGTCGCGTCAGTTGCTGGACTACTGGTGTAACAAAATTCGGCTTCTCCAGGCAGGCGAAAAACGACTCACTTTTTTGCACATTCAATAGTTGTCGAGCACGCGCCGAGCCAATCCATTCCCAAAATGATATCATAGTCCCGAACATCTAGAACTAAAACATCGAGCGACAGCTTCCTTCCTCCAATACAGATGTAACCACCTTTGCATACTGAACGGACATGTATTTTCGTATCGGAGGGGGTGCTAACACTTAAATCTAGGTGCAACAGAGTCATTTCTATATTGTTCTCCACAGCAAAGTTGGTAGATATAAAGCTATGTGTTGTACCAGAATCAAATAGCACACGAGCAGGTATGTTATTAAAAAGCAAAGTACCTGACACCACGGTGCCCGAGGCCAAAGCTTCCTCTCGTGTCAAGGTATAGACCCGGCCTTGAGCCTGATTACGCCCTTGCTGAGGCGCAGCTCTGTTGGCCTGGTTTGCAGTAGCTTGATTTGGTTGTTGGGGACGGCGATCAGAAAGCGGGCAGGTATCAATCTGATGCGTCGCATCGCCATAGCGGAGGCACGTACCTAACTTCTTGCGACAATCTTTCTCAATGTGCCCCCATTTGTTGCAGTAGTGACATCGCGGCCCTGTATTTCCTCTCTGATTACCGCCGTTATTTTGACGCTTTGCAGTGGTGTTTCCTCTATCGTTGCCTTGGCGTTTGTGATTGGAGGTTTGCACAGCGCCGGCAGCAACGTGAGGATACTGCGGTTCGAGAGAAAGGGCATGGTTCAAAACTTTCCTCATTGTCTGATACCGTGGAACGACTACGTGTGCATGGATGGCAGGACGTAGACCTCCCTCGAATCGTCTGGCACGACTCGCTGCATCGGGTAGATAGGAGCTGGCAAATTTGGCAAGTTTGTTGAACTCAGCAGAGTATTGCTTAACTGTCATGCTGCCCTGCCGTAGTTGAACAAACTCGTTTTCCTTCTGACGACGTACATGCGGGGGTATAAACTCCTCCTCAAACGCACCACGGAAGGTAGCCCATGCTATCGCCTCCCCTCCATTCTCAACTGGAAGAGATCGTCGATGCACGTCCCACCAATCGTACGCATTGAGGCGAAGCTGCAGTTGAGCACACGCAACTCGCTTTTCTTCAGGTACTTCTAGGAGAGAAAAATGGTCTTCAAGCTCGGCGAGCCAATCTAGGGCTACGATCGGGTCCTCAGTTCCCTTAAATGGCGTGTTGCAGACTTTCTTGAAGTCACCGAAGGTGAAGGCAGTTACTTCCATCGTCCTTGGTGTTGACGGTATCTCGACTTCAAGTATTGGTTGTTCCACCGGAGTCGCTGCTGTTGCTGCGGACTGGTTGGAGGCCAAAGTCTGAACAAGTTGCTGCAGGGTATCTACCTGCTTTTGTTGGACTGAGAGTCGGGCCTCTAGATTGCTCTCGAACTTGGCTTGGCGGGCATCATCTCTCTGTCGTTGTGCTTCCAACATTTGCATCACTTGCTGAAGTGGATCAACTCGGGATACGACTCGTTGGCTACGTGAGCTTCCCGAAGTGCCTGAACTGCTTTCCTGGGCGTGTGTCTCGCCTGATGGTTGCGCTTGCGCCATTCCTTCAAAAGAAGATAAATTACATTAGGATCATAACGTATTATGGACTTATTGCATGAACGTATCTCATTTTGGCCTTAACGAGTTCAGGAGTTCGCACAGGGATTTATCGTTAAGGGAACATTTCCAGTTCAAGAGTCAAAGGAACTTTGAAGCTGTGCTCTGATACCAACATGTCACGCCCCGATTCCGTGGAACCGATATTCGTCCCCCGGGCGTGACCGCCGTGCGGACCTAGGTTGCGCACCGCACAAGGCTAAGTATTTTGTTTCGCATAGCGAGCACATATTCAGAGTACGCAGATAAAATGAAACACATATTGAAGCATGGAAAAGTTCTCTTTTCTATTGATAATATGAACATCTATACTCCTTGAACTGAGTCATAAAGTTGCCTCTATGGGCTTACAAAAGTTTGACACAAAATGAGATAGCAGTCATGTACATTACATCCTTTACTAAGACTCAAAATATAGACCTCCGGCTGGAACGACGACCTTCCCACGAAGCTGCATATTTGCTTGGCTTGCTAGCTTTTATCTTCAAAATACTTCAAAAGGTGGCACGGGTCAAGGCGTGCCTACAGCTGGACTGGATTGGGGGATTGTCTTCTGCTCCTCGCTTGGTTCTCCTTAGCGCGGGAAACCTGTTTCAACGAGGGTCAGTACATCGAAACGTACTGGTGAAGGCAAGCTAACCCAACTATACCAATCAATACGTTGTTTAGATGAAGCATGCATATTTACTTGTGGTCTTTCTATCTTGCCTTAGTTCATTTTACAACAAGCAATTGATATAGAATCATGAAATACTTGCCACCGCTCGGTGACATTTACCTTCCCGTCTGAACCACCTGCACAATACTTACCATGTCCTTCCTTGCCAAGAAGACACAAGTTAGCTTTGCAACATATTTAAATATACGAAGGGATCACTGGCTTGATGTCATAAGGGACGGTTCTAGTCTGGGGCGGAATGACTTGCAACGCAAGGATCAGGGCATCGCAGGCCATTCCGTCCGATGCAGGAGACTATCAGGAGTTCCGTCCGGATCGGATCGGTGCCAGTGCCCCAGCGACCGTCCGCAGGAACTAAGACCTTGTGCACAAGTTGTCCGTGATCAGCGTAGTACACTAAGTTAGTATTGAGGCAAATCAGGGCAATATCAGGCGCAGGGCAATAACAGGACAAGATCTAGTTTTGCATAGTCTTCCCGTTCAGTTTATTGCATTCAAGATGAGTTCTATACATAGCACAATTTTAAGAAGAAATATACATTCTAACTTGTATTTATGCATATGATGAACATTCCAAACGGACAAGCATGTAAGTAACCGTTCACAAGTTTCATTTGACAAGCATAATTTCCCAAGTCTATTCCCTTATTATCTTGTCGTCTTTTAGTTATTACTTGGTATCGTTTGATCGGGGCAAGCACGAATACAAGATTTAGATGTGAAGGCTGGAAGAAGGGCCAACTAATCGGGATGGTAGCCACTCACTCAGTAGTTGGAAGGAAGAAGGAAAGAGATGCTTCAGGAGTCTGTTCGAGCGGTGCCTACTACTGGTTCACCTGCATTGCCACGAACAGCTGATCAATACCTCTTCCACCCTTTCCAATATCGGAATTGAAGTGCAGTTCAACGAACGAAAGCAATAAAATCCATTGAAACCGTTCAAGAAAACTCAAGCAAATCCGAAAACCAACTCAAGGTACGAAAGCAACAAGCGACAGCGAAAACTAGGCAACAAAAGATGCAGCGGAGAGGTCTCTCCTGACTCTGCCGCTAAGTCGATCCCGGGGGCACGGTCCGCTGAATATGGGAATCGATTCCGAAGAAGCAAATCCATAAAGAGGATGGGTTCTTGTTTCAATCTATCCCGATCGAACGATACCGTTTTGTATTTCTTAGCCGCGCTCCCCGAATAGGAGGAACGGGGCACCACACCAAACAAGGTCAGATCATCTGCAAATATAAAGTGGGTAAGGCTTTTGGTAGAGTTTTTAGATAACTTCATTCCAGAGTATAAGCAGTTGGCCTCCATAAGAGAGATTTGCTTTGAGAGAAGTTCACCACACATAATAAAGATATAAGGCGACAAAGGACAGCCTTGACGGATGCCACAACTAGGGATGGACATTTTAGATGGAGTTCCATTCACTAGAATAGCAAATGTGACAGAGGTAATGCAATTCATGACTAAGTCATGAGATTTCCTGGTAAACCCGAACCCCTGAAGAGCTTGGCTAATGACCTTCCAACACAACCTATCATAAGCCTTTGCCATATCAACTTTCAGAGCAAAAGCACTTTGATTGTGGTTATATTTTGCAATAGAGTGGAAAGCTTCTTGGGCGAAGATAATGTTGTCAGTGATTTGGCGTGAAGGAACAAAAGCATTTTGAGAGGTAGAGACTAGTTTATGGAGCATGGGTCTTATTCTGTTGGTTAAAATTTTGGCAATAATTTTGTAACCAACATTGCATAAAGATATGGGTCGATAATCAACTGCAGAGATTGGATTAGACTTCTTAGGGATTAGAACAATGTATGTTTTGTTGAGTAGAGGGAGCATTGTAAAGGTTGTAAAGAATGAATGGATCATATGGATTACCTCATGCTTGATAATATCTCAACTGGATTGATAAAAGAGTGCAGGGAAGCCATCCGGCCCAGGTGCTTTGAGAGATTGCATATGATCGATGACACACTTAATTTCTTCCTGCGTGGGTATCTGCCAGATCGAGTCATCCTCCTCCTTGGTTATTTTCTGTAGGCTATCCAAGATATCCGTGGGAATAGGAGTGCTATCTTGTTGCTGAAACATGTCTTTGAAATGATCCACTAGGATAGTAGTAATGTCATCCTGTTCAGTAGCAAGTAGTCCTTCCTCCCTACGCAGGCTGAGATAGAGTTCCTCCTTTTACGGTGAATGGCATTCATGTGAAAGAATTTGGTGTTCCTGTCGCCTTCTTTGAGCCAAGTAATTCTCGAGCGTTGTTTCCAGAATAGTTCTTCCTGGAGAAGTAGTTTGTTAAGGGTTGAGTGAGTTTCCTTTTCCTCTAGGATACGTTCATCAGATAATGAAGAAGATTGTAACTTCAACAAGTGTTCTTCCTGGTACTTAATAGCTGAAGGCAAATCCCCCCAATTTTTTCTTACCCCAAGATTTAATCTTTGGTAACAATAATTGAAGTTTACAAGAGAAGTCGGGCACCGCTTTTGAGGAAAGCCATTCATGAGCCACTGTCTGCAAGAAGTCTTCCTCATGGGTCCATGCCTCTTCAAACCGATATGGGAAGCATCTCTTCTTGGCACTAGAATCAAACTTGAGTAGAATCGAATTATGGTCACTATTCAGACTTGGGAGGTGGAAGACAAATGCTTTAGGAAATAATAAGCTCTAGGTATGATCCTCAAGGGCTCTGTCAAGACGTTCAGACACATTCAATCTAGCTTGTCTTCTGTTAGACCACGTGAAAGCAGGACCTGCATATCCGAGATCCATAGCTCCAGTTGGTTAAACCATTCAATGAAGTGTTTATGCTTGTTGTAGTTGAAGCAACTGTCTCCCTGCTTGTCCTCTGCCCTGAGAATGGAGTTGTAGTCGCCTAAACAGAGCCACGGCTCACGAAAGGATGAGGTCAGATCAAGCATTGATTCCCAAAAATATCTTTTGTTAGCAACTAGAGGGGGACCATAAATACACAGCAAACTCCAAGTCTGGAGGTGGTGTTGCATCTTGATCCTGAGATGAATGCAGTTGTGGTTTGAGGAGATGATGGAGACGTCAAGCTCAGACTTCCACATAACAAGAAAGCCTCCAGAACGACCCATAAATGAAACTGCAGTACTGTGTTCATAACCCAGCGAGATGGTGAGAGTTAGCAATGTCCGATGAGCAACGTGTCTCGGCAAGAAAGGTGAGTAACGGTCTTGTGGACTGGAGGAATGAATGTAAGGATCGAATTGTCGGGTCATTCCTCAAACTCCGACAATTCCATGATAGCATCATTGATTTTGCGGCTTTGCGGCTGTTGTTGGCCAGCCGCCGCCAATTTATTGGTAATAACAGTAGCCATTCTCTTGGTTGCACGATGGGGTTCATCTTCTAGCCTCCCGTCGGTCCTGGTAGATGCAGATGGCTTCAGTAGTAAAGATCTGTTGGTGCTTGAGAGGAGGCTTTGAGCAATGGTTTTATCAGGATCCATTACAAGCTTTGGTTGAGGAGTTGTCAGAAGAAGAATAGGATGAGTTGGGATAAGGATGAGACAAAGCCTCTAGAAGAGAAGTAAACGTTTTTTAGACGGTGGGGGATTTGTTGGTCCTTTGTGATCTTTTGGTTTGAGTTATCCCCAAAGGAATGGTGGCTACAAATTGTGGAATGTGATCAGTAGCGGTGCTGGCCCTTTGGGATAAGAAAGATGTAGAAGGAACATGGTGTTGTTGTGATGGCACCTTAATGTAGTTGCCTGGGGATGTTGAAGAAGGAAGTGGACTGGGTTTGGTTGTGGTGGTAATTGATTCCGAAGTCATATGAAATGTTTAGAACAGAATATTTGAATGGTTTTTTTAACACAACATTATTAGAAATGCGAATACTTTCTTATAGCAACTCTTTTATAATTTGTCGCTCGATTAAGACTACTAAAGAGCAGATAGATTAGTTAATTTTATTTTCCTTCTATTTCTAGCTAGTTTGGATCAGTGATGGTCATTTCATTTTGTAGTTCGGTAAGGGTCTGCTTGGGAACAATTTTTCACCGGTTTTGGGATGTCTTTGAACTGACCGTTTATAAAAATTTGTGCTAGTTAATTTTTTTGAGGCACTGGTTTTGGTTGGCTCAAAAACGCACCAAAATCGGTGTAATGTAATTTTGGGTGGCCTTATAAACATCCCAAATCGATGGATTTTAAAAAAAATTATTATTTTATTTTATTTATATCCTCACTAAAAATATATAATTATAATTACTAATACCTACCCTTTTTTTTCTCATATATGTTTTTCTTCTACTTCTTCCAAACCATGGTTACTTTTTTCAGTAAGTTTTTAAAACTTTTCTCTCCTATTTTCATCCAGACGTTTTATTATTTCACGTGTTTCTATTATTTTGATCGAATATGAGCTTCTACCTCCTAATCAAGGCGTGGACTAGGTGGTAGTTCCCACGCTCGGAACTATTTGTTTATATATAGACATATAGGTAATTTTATTCATGTAAAAAATTTCAGAACCATTCGTTAATGAATTACCAAGTATGAGTTGGACTGATTTAAAAGCCGATACTTAAAGCCACCAAAAACTGGATCCTTCATAGCCATTCATAATCGTTACTCTAAAAATACTTCATAACCGCTATCCCTACAATTGCCAAGCAGACACTAAATGTTTGTCAAAATAACATTTATCATATATATTTCAGTCAAAACGTACCCTTAAAATTGTACTAGGTTCTTTCCTAGGATTTTCCACTGCTGCCATCTCGAAGCCACCATCGTTATCGTTGTCGTCATCCCAAAGACTTTCCATCTTAGCCGTTGTCCTTTCCGTCGTCGTCGTCATCCTGAAATCACCACCGCCCCACTTTTTGTTAGGGCTTTCTTCGCTTTTAATTATGGTTTGCTTCCATTTCTATGATACACGAAGTCCTGACTTTCTATCGTCTTGTGCGTGACTGTTTCTTTCATAATTTTTCATTGTCACAAGAATCCGGCCTAGTTTTGATATTTTATTTCCGGATTTCTAGTCTCTCAAGTTACGACATATTATAAATATTTTCTTCCAAAATTTACAAGGCCCATCCTACTTTCCATATTTTCTACCAGGGTTTCTCCTTTTCGATGCCCTGGTCTATTTCTATATTTCCTTCCAGGATTTCTCATTTCTCTCGGAACCATGGTTACTTTGGATGATTTCTTTCTTTAATGTCTTTTATTTTTGAGCCACAACTTTCATGAGATGGTTTCTTTAGTTTTCTTTTGAGATTTCTTCATTGTTGAAGTCCCAACAATGTCCTCAGATGATCTCCACTTTCTCAGGACAGACTTACTTTCATCCATTTCGAACTTGCGTAAGTGTGTTGAAAAGTATATTAGTTATTTTATTTTTAACATTTATTAATATATTTTCTATTTATAGTTAGTGTTAGTGATGTCATTTCACATAAATGCTTTGTAGTTTTATAAATGTTAGCCAAGAGCTATAGTAAAATTTATCATATTCTAGCTAAAATTTAGCCTCCAATTTCTACCAAGGCATTAGAAGAAAAATATAAACCGAAAACATAAAATGTTAAAAAGAACCTGCAGCTGAGTTGTGACGATTGAGGAGGGCTGAGAGTTAGATAATTGAATTATCCCGATGTTAAAATATGCCAGAATAATATGAAAAGAGAATATGAATATAGAAATATTTTACTAAATTTCGAGTTAAAGTGGCTGCTAGCTCTAAGTCATTGTATTTTTGCGGCTCATACAATATTGGACAGTAAAAGCATATGCCGACATGACTCACATCCTGATACCGCATGTCCGAAAGTCACAACCAGGCCTAGTATCGTATAAGTCTAAATTGTACTTGTACAAGGTAAGTTACAATACACGGTTAGATAGAACATCTCAAAAACAAAGTCATTGCAGCAAAAAATAAACAAAAAAGTTAAAAAACAAAAGATATATGAAAAACTATTCTCTTTATTGATAATTTGGAGCATATTTGTAATGGCTCTTAACCAAAAGAACAACTCGATTACACACATTGGATCTTATTACAATAAACGATGACACAAGACTTACAACACATGAAACTAATACAATCAACTATGTTTCATACATTATGTCATTTATATACAAAAGAATACACCTCCAGCTGTAAATCTCCTGTTTTTTTAGATTTTAGATTTTATTTTATTAATATGGGTATTATGTAATTACTAAGATTAAGGAGAATTTTCTGTATTTTTAGCTAATTATAATAAATATATATTCATGGATTGATATTTTTGTATATTTAATTAATTACTATTATTGCACAAAATATATTTTTGGGTGTACAACTATTATTAGAGTATTATAGAATTTTTCTGGAATTTATTAAGGTCCAAAACTATTTTTAGATGGCTATATATGCATATACATATATATGGTTATTTATATTAAACCCAAACCAACCCAAACCAAACCAAACCAACCCGTAACCAAACCAACCCGAAACTCTAAACCTACCCGAACCAACCCAGACCCCAACCCCCGCTACAGTTCCCCGAAACCTCGCACCCCTCCGACTCCCCTCCCTGTAACAACCGGCCGACCCCTACTCTTCCTCTCCCTGAAACTCCCTCCCCTTCACCCTATATAACCTCGCCAAGAGCAGAGACCAGACCACCATCATCTCCCCTACCACCAGAAGCACGCCGTCGACCGCCGCTGATCGCCGCCGCACGCCGCCGCGAAGCCCGCTCCGACATCACGGACAACAGAGACTACACGAGGTACTCTACTTCTCGTCCCTGTATCTTCCTGCATAGTAATCCAAACAGCTACCCGTCAAATTCTATATAAATACCACATGACCCCCTTGAACCCTGTATAATTAGTTTAATTTATCGTGTCCTGTGTCGATCGCAAATCGCGACACAAACAGGAAAAAAATGACCCAGTTTTTAAGAACAGAAACTGTCTCAGGTGCGCGTGTTTGAGTCCTGTTATCTTCATAACGGCACGCGATATTAAAATTCTACTTGAACAGTAATTTAGACAACATAACCTAGTTTTAATCCCTTTAAACACTTCCTTTTAATTTGATGTATGCTGTGATTTATTTGCTGTTGAAATCTGTCAAAAACTTGATTTCTTAAACCCGAATTTTTCCGATACGGGGTGCGTCCCGCTAAATGAGGCAACTTCGTCGTGTGCGAATTGCACCGAAAGGCACGTAACGTCAATGCGGACGTGTGAGATTTTACGAAAGTTGATTTGGATGTGCGTGCACACCGGAATCAACACGTATTCGTCGAAAAATACCGTATCGACCTGTTCTGACACTCGTCATAATTTCGTGTGTACTTGTCGTTTCGCAATGAAACTTGCACCATCGGATTCACAGCGTTACGCTGGACCTGTGACCCAAGTTTGGTTCGATTCTGAGAACTTTGACGAAACACCGTTTCGCGGGCCCCACGGTTCCACTTGACGGGCAATTTCATGACCGGCTCATCGAAATTCAGTTCTGGAAGTTCCTTTGGGTTCGTATTATCGTTCTGGACTCGTTGACACTAAGTTTGACGAATTTGAAGAACTTTGTCTCTGGCATATTTTTCGGTACGAAGTGGGCCACATGTGGACCCCGCTTTGACAAAAAATTGTCAATTTTGTCCCTGTGTCTAAATTGGACCTATGGGTAGTCATTCCTAGCTATTTCAAGTTTTTTGAGAGCAATGGTGATGTTTGTTACAGCATCCGGAGGAGTACTTGGAGATTCTACTTTTACAGGAGCAACTGACGGAGTTCAGAGCCCAGGCAAGTTTACCTTGCCAAATCTGCAGAGATCCTGTTACATTATTTGCTTGTGTTCTTTCTATATACTTCTGTGATGTACTTGTTCAACCTAGGACCATGAGACGTTGTTCAGCGTCCGAACAAGATTCGGTTGTCGACGCCGTACGCGGAGTTGTGTAACATCATTTAGAGATATGATTCTACGATCCTATTTTTACGTGCTTGCTTTACCAAGTATGTCATACCATAAGATACTTGACACTATTCATGTGACAGAATCTTTCTTGAGTTATTCATGATGATTCTGTATAGGTTTACAGGATTCGTGACATAAGACTTGCATATATAGAGATATCATTATGACTCGTTGTACAAGCTAGAGGTCATGATCTTGCGTGTTATGGACATGAGATGTTATGGACATGAGACATGAGGTTACATTGGGTGGGGAGAGACACACAGGCTACAGGCTGATTATATATATACTACTGGAATACATGATACTACTTGCTTTGGCACTTATACTGGAGTCGTGATACTACTTGCTGCTATGGGCTCTCCGACACAGAGCCTATAGTGGTCTCAGCCTGAGTACTAGTGATGCTCTCATTTGCATTTTACATAGCTGGTTACATAGCTTGTCCTGAGGATCTGTTTTATATTTACTGTATTTTATTTGGCTCGAGTGTTTCTTGTACCTTGCTATGTCCCCTGAGGATCTCGATCCGGATTATGTCCCCAGGTACAGCAGAGGAGGATTATCCCGAGGTTTACGGGACATGAGCTGACGTTGGAGCAGTACTAGCACCAGAGGACGAGGTTGTGCCGGAGGATTTCTCCTGAGTATTCAGTTTCATACTCAGTTATTTATGCTCATTGATATTTCATATCTGGACTTATGGACATATGTATTGACGTTATTCTCTTTTCTTATTTTGTCGGGTTGTTCCCCGACACTACTTATGTTGACTTGATGATGGACTATTTATTTTTATCTATTATCTTGATTAGTCTATCATATTAAATTGTGTTTACTTTCTGTGGATGAGATTAGAATTATACTGAGATAAATGGTGTAGACTTGCTTTTATATTTGTTACAGCTTAAGTGCACTCTAATGGGTCGATTAAATTGGGTTTACCCATTGGAGTTGTGCTGCAGGCCATTGCCACGTGGCTAGTCCCACGATATTTTGGAACTAGGGCGTGACACCAGCCGAACAACTTCAAGTTACCAAATGAGTTCCAACGTCTCAACACGTCCAAGCGAATCGTCGCATATGGGGAGGAGGGGTCAGAACATTGAGAAATGTACTGGTGAGCGGTCCCTAGCCAACTCACCTAAAATAACATGATAATCATGTGAGAACGGCTAAAATTATTAAGTGGTCTTTCTATTCTTGCCTTATGATTACTTAAAATTCATAAGCATATATATAATGTATGAATGTGTCATTGGTTAATAGTTTCATAAACAGATATACATGGACATAAATATGTCGCTTGATACAGTAAATATTATCCAAGGCTACCATCCTTCCCTACAACCAATGTTAAAATTCATAATATATAAATATGTCAAAAATGTGACCCTACATCAATTGTTAGCCTTCATAAAAAATATAAATGTGACGTGAATTCGTTTCTGCACACAAAGACCTACCTTATTCTTCCCCGCAAACAAACTTCATTAGCGATGCAACTTGTCTATATGAAGGTCACTGGTGAACATACACCGTCTTAAATTATCTATGATAAGACGATCCTTCGCGTGTAGGCATTGAGTCGAAGATCCCGATTTATCTCTACTAGTACGTCAACACTTAATCTCCTTGTTCCCCTTAGGTCGACCTAGTTTCTGTGTCCCGACAACTATTCGAGAAACTAAATCTTATGCACAAGTTGTCCATTACCATGCAATGTAAGAATAGTTAACTATAAAAGATACGTATGGTACAAAAACTAAAATAAAGTGATATAAATCTCTATTGTACAACAATTCATACTCGCAATATCCAAACTTTCATTCGATGTTCCAATTGGTGATCCATTGGTCCCAAATATTTCGTGGTACTACACATTCATTCCGCTTTCCAGTCCAGAATTTTTTTACCTTGGCGACTTAACAATCCCAAATCTTTCTTCCCACTTTCTTTTCTTACAACAATAGTATAATATTCCTCATGTCTATAACAACTGTATAATAATCTACATGATAACATAATCAATAACACTAAATTACACAAGTTTAATCAATAATTCAATATTCCATGTTTCTACTTAGCAAGTTAACATCAATAATACTACTTTCTTTTATCTTGGTTCGTTTACTTAGGAATTACAAATCTCATGGCATATGGAACAAAGACTACTAACATCATTTTATTAATTGTGAAGGTAAAGAAGAGAAAGATCAAAATCATCCACTATATGACAAATCGATTTCGTTCCGATTGCAAAAAACTCTGATGATTTTTCTACATGAATACAAGTCCTTCGAGCCAACAAACTACCACAATGCGCATTACGATGACTTGGCATTAATGTCACAAGGTAAAGTACTATCTTGTACTAAGTTAGGGGTAACAAGAGGTACCGGGTTGGGAACTCGGGTAACTATAAAGTGGCATGTCCTTATTCTCGAGTAAAATCATGCTGCAACTCATCTTCGATGGGTTTGTATGTTAATGTTAAGACCTTGCACTTGCACTAGTTTAGGATACACCCCGCTCCGGACAACGCACTATGTGATGGACTTGTGGTTAGATTGACTCAGTCGAAACTGTGTATTAGAAAAACCTTTCGACATCGAATCCTTTGGACGAATGCATGAGAACCTTTCCAATTCATGGATTGGCTTTTGTTAGAATGAGTTCTAGATGCAGTGAATTATGTCTCGGCGAGTAAACTCTATGTAAGATCAAGGTGTCTAAATGGGCGGGGGCCCGGAACCCGGTCCGGTCAAACCTGGTCCGGGCCGGCCCGGACTCGATCAACGGACCGGCTCGTCCAGGCCCACTAGCCCCCACGGGTCCGGGCTGGGTCGGTGGAGCCGACCCGCTAGCCCGGCCCGACCCGATTTCTGTGCCGTTCAGGCCGGTTCGGATTCGGTCGAACCGGTTGGCCTGGCCCGGACCGGCCCGGTTCAGGCCGATTTTTTTTTTGAGAATATATCTGTTGTGGGGGTAATACCCCCGTTTTAGTGACAATTTTTTGTCCGTTTTAGGGGTATTTTGGTCATTTTTTGTAAAATGACCAAATATCTATTATAACAACTCTTTTTAGGGTATTTGGGGTCATTTGGACCAAAAAAATTTCTATAAATAGTCCATAATTCATGAAAAATAAACACAACAAAATTTATTTTCTTCTACAAATTTGTTTCTCTCCTACAAAGTTTAGAAGCAAGCAAGGCAATTACAAAGTTTAGAAGCAAAGCAATTACTCGAGTCCAACTTTTTCCCTCTCAGCACATTTTCTTCCGATTTTTTTGAGGCTTCTAAGCAGATGTTACAAGTAACTTTAATATTATAGAATAATTTTTTTTTCTGATTTGAGATTTTTTTTTTCCTCTCTTTTGGTAGAGAATTAATTAATTTTGCTCTATTTTTAAAAAAAAATATGGATTGACAAGGTTCAAACCATCCTTTTGAAAACTATGATTATTATAATAATATATTTGAAAATAATCCTATTCCTGAATTTGCGCCACCGACACAAATGTCACTTGCTGAAGTTAGGAGTATGACCACAGCTACAAATGTTGGCAATAGAAAAAATTCTATTTTATGGAATTATTTTTACAAAAATATTTGTCACTGATAGTGAGGACAATCCAGTTTTAGATCCAAAAGATCAAAAACCAATACCTAAGTCTGCGGAATGTAAGAGATGTAAGCGGATTTACAAATAAAAAAAATGATGGCACGGGCACTTTAAAAAGACTACGAAAGTTGATATGGTAAAGACACTGCATGCTACACAAACACAGCTAAGTACTGGTGGTCAAGGATCTTCTTTAGGTACATTTACTTATTACAAGACTGAGTTAGCAAGATTTATGATTTGTGAAGAACAACCCTTTACATTTGGTGAGAGTAATTACTATTATAAATATGCAAGTAATACTCTTAATCCTTGTTTTAGTAAAATTTCTAGATCTACTGCTAGAGCAGTGTCTCTGATTTTTTTTCAAAAAGATAAGGCTGCTTTGAAAGAAAGTTTTATGCATGTTAGTAAATTAGCTTTAACATCTGATATATGGACTACTAAGCAAAATTATGCTTATATTTGTATCACGACATTATATAGATGCAAGATGGATGTTACAAAAATGCATCATTTGTCTAAGGTCTTTAGAATTTCCACATATCGGCACTGTAATCGGTGGCACTATAATGCAATTTTAGAATAAAATATTTTTGATTTTTTTTTGATAATGCTAGTAATAACACTTATTCTATTAATGTTTTGAAAACACAATTTCTGCCTTTGCTAGAAGGTAGACTTTTTCATGTTAGATGTGCTTGTCATATTATTAATTTGATTGTACAAGAATGTCTTGAATTCTTTCAACTAAATTTAGAAAATCTTAGATCATGTTTACATAGTTTGAACTCTTCTGCAAGTAGACAACAAAATTTTAAAATTTTATGTACACAATATGGTGTTACTTTTAGGCAATTTGTTAAGGATGCACCACATAAGATAGAATTCTACTTATTTAATATTGCAATCTTGCATTAAGTTTAAAGATATGATTACTCATTATTGTAATGTTAATCCTAGTTTTGATTATCGAGTAACTAAGAATGATTGGTTAATTGCTACTTCTATTTTTGAATTTTTAGGACTATTTTACAATGCTACATGTACTTTATCTGGAGTTTATTATCCAACTTCTCCTTTAGATTGTCTAATTTATTTTGTAAATATAGAAATGTTCCTGGTTTTGATTATGTTATTGCTAAAATGGAAGCCAAATTTAAAAAATATTAGGGTGATATACCTCTTCTATATTGTTTGGCTTCAGTTTTTGATCCTAAGATTAAATTAGATGGTGTATATATTTTATTAGACTATTTTGAAGATAATATGAGAGTTGACGTAGGTAGTTTGAAAGTAGATGTTAAGGATGTTTTAGATAGTTTAATTGCTTCATATGAAGAAAGAGTTGTATCCACCCGACCCGGTACAACCGTTCAAGGTATTAGCTCTAGTTTTTCGTCTAAATTATTATATGCTAAATGTGTACTGCAAAGGAAGAAACAAAAATAATCTTTCCAACCTAAGCAAAAATTGCCCTTATATCTAAATTCTTATGAAGCAGATGAAGATGACTCTTCATCTCATTATTCAATTTTATTAGAATGGTGGAAGAGACGAAAAAACGTATCCTGTACTTTTTTCTATAGCACTCGATATTCTAATGGTCCCGGTGTCCACGGTAGCATCGGAATCTTATTTTAGTGCAGGTTCAAGGATGCTAAGCAAGAAGAGGAGTCGGTTGCTGTCAGATATTTTGGAAGCTTGTGTCTGTGTTCAAGATTGGACCCGTGCTGAAGAAAGAACTCAAGAATCAAGAGATGAAAGTGTCGATATCGCAAGGCTAGACTTTGAATCTCTTACTATAGATGATGCTACTGAAGGAGGAGCTGAGCAATAAACTTCAACGAAAGACAGACGACGGACGACGAAATTATTTTAAAAGGCTTGTGCATTTTTTTACAAGCTTTATGCAAATAAAATATCATTTACAAGTTCCTATATTTTTGGTTACTTAATGTTATAATACATTTTTAATTTAATTGTCATTAATAAAAGAAATTCAGCTTTTACTTACTTAATGTTGTTAGTTGTTTACATTTAACTTCTTTATGTCTTTATAAATCACTTCTTTATATACTTATAGCTTTATATTTAAATTCAAAAAATAGATTTATACATTTTTTTATAAGTTATTAAATTTTTTTTAAAAAATATTCAACTTATGAATATTTAGATTTTAATTTATACTTAAAGTTACATAAATATTGATATAAAGAAATTAAATAAATTTTCTAACAATAAATTTTAAATTTTAAATTATACATAACATATAACTTATAAATTTCAAATTATACTTAACATAACTTACAAAATTCAAATAAATTTATACTTAAAGTTATATAAAAAACTTTCTAATAAATAACTTATAAATTTTAAATAAATTTATACTTAAAGTTATATAAAAATTTTTCTAACAAATAACTTATAAATTTTAAATTATACAAAAATAACTTAGTAACAAAAAACGTATAAATTTGAACTTGAATTTATTAACATATAACATGTAAGTTATATCATACAGATTATATATAAAATATATATAAATAAACTAAAAAAAATTTAAAAACCGGGCAGGGCCGGCCCGACCGTGAACCGGCCCGGACCCAGACCGGTTCGGCCCGGTCATCCCCGGACCGGGTTACGGGCTGGGCCGGAGTTGTTTATGACCGGGCCGAGCCGGCCCACCTCTCCACTTGGGTTGAGCCCGGCCCGGACCCGGTCAAACCCGGTTGACTCGGGCCGCGGGTCGGCCCGGACCGGCCCAATACACACCCTGAATGTAACAGCCCTTTTTATTGTAGTTTTTCTTGGACGTTTTTGCTTCTTGGTTTTGATGAATGTATTTTTGTGTCGACTTTTGCATTCGTTTTCTGAGAATTCCGAGAGGAATGATAGAAGGATTCTAATATTATGTTGGTGTCATTGCAGGAGCACGTGTAACTAACGTTTGAGCGTGGAAAAATGTTTCTCCATCTCTCGGCAACTTCTCCTACTTTTGTGGTCCTCCTGAAGTAAAGTCAGTATTGACGGTTGCCAATTCAGGCGGCACAGGACCTAAGAGAGACCTCCGACAGTGCTACAACTGCGGAGAGGTGGGCTATCTGAGGTATGCTTACACCAAACTACCCAAAGAGGAAGATTCAGGTGGTGGACGTTGACAGTTTGGAGGACGTGGCCGTGGCCGTGGGGGTTGACGGGATGGTGGAGGTTATCGGGTGAACCTGCTGGTAGCAGAAGGCGATGAGGGAACTGATGGTGCCTATACCGAGGAGGATTAGGCACTGCTGGGCATGCTGAAGGTACTCAGGAGAAAGCAGAAAGCGTCAAGCAATGGAGACAGGAGTAGGACTTAGGAGGCGTACACCTCAGTCTTCGCCAGAGGCAACGCTGTCATGTATGCCCATCCATTGGAAGGTACTGACGACTCACTCGCCCTTGCATCTATGTCTTCCCTTAGATCGTCGAACTGGATTGTCGATTCGGGTGCGTCTCGACACGTGACAGAAAATGCTAGTGAGTTCTCTTCCTACACTCATCTAGCATCGGCGGATAACATTTAAACAGCCGATGGTACTTTTCAGCCAGTGGTCGGTAAGTGAACCGTCGATTGAACAAGTTCAGTAAAATTATCCAATATTTTGCATGCTCCTTTTTTAGTCAGTCTTTTGTCCATTAGTTCTATAATCCTCCAACTAAATGCATCGTCTCTTTTGATATTTATAAGGTGATCTTCCAGGAGAAGGAGAAGGAGACGGGACGAAGACTTGGGACTGGCACTTGGCATGATGGACTGTGGTACCTGGATCGGAAAGGGCTAGATTCGACATTGGTGTCTGTGGCAGAGGGCAGGAGTGAGAGGACCGAAGATGAGTGCCGAGGATACACTGATACTCCACTATAGGCGGTTGGGGCACTCCTCTTTTTGTATTTTGAGTAGGTTGTATCCATTTATTTATGAGAAAGCAAATAAGGAGAAACTAGTATGTGATGCATTTGATTTAGGCAAACTTACTAGGAGCTCATATGTTAGTGCGGACCATAAGAGCTCTTCTGTTTTTGATATTATACATTCTGATGTTTGGGGGCCGTGCGCCACAACTATTATGAATGGTTACAAGTATTTCGTTTCTTTTATTAATTGTTCCTCTCGTGTCACCTGGCTGTATTTGATGAAGAATAAGAGTGATATCTTTGTCTGTTTTCGGAACTTTCATAAACATGTCCAGACTCAGTACAGAGCAGTGGTAAAGGTACTGAGGTCTGACAATGGGACATAATATACCAACAAAGCACTTGAGGAATACCTGTCAGCTCGAGGGATACAGTATCAGACCACCTCACATACAGCAGCACAGAATAGAGTGGCAGAAAGGAAGAACAAACACCTTCTGGAGGTGGCAAGGAGCATGATGATCGTCATGAATGTCCCACAGAGTCTGTGAGGGAATGCAGTGTTGACAGCAGCTCAACTGATTAACATGATGTCTTTGAAAGTACTAGGATGGAAGTCTTCATGTGAGATATTGCAAGGAAATAATAGTGGGATACTCCCATTAAAGGTGTTTGGCTATGTATGTTTTGTGAAGGACAACAGACCGTCTGTTGGAAAACTTGACCCTAGAGCAGTCAAGTATGCTTTCTTGGGCTATTCGGCGACTCGGAAGGGGTATGTGTGCTGGAGCCCAGTAGAGAAGAGGTTTGTGAGCATGGATGTTCACTTCAGGGAGCTTGAGCCATACTACCGTCAGGAGGGAACCTCATCCATGGGCAACTCACCTGACACTGGGAGTATGAGGCGAGAAAGGGAGATTGGTGATCGATTTAGGAGTATGTGTAAACACCCTGATTTTTTAGAAATTAAATTTTAATTTTAATATTTGTAATCACTGAGTTTAAGGAAAACATTTCTGTAATTTTTAGCCATTTATAATATATAATATTCATAAATTTATAATTATGTGTATTTAAGTAATTAATAATATAGTGCAGAAAATATATTTGTGGGTGTACAACTATTAATAGAGTATTATAGAATTTTTCTGAAATTTATGGAGGTCCAAAACTATTTTTAGATGGTCATATATGCATATATATATGGTTTAATTAAACCAACCCAAACCAACCCAAACCAAACCGAGTTAAACCAACCGGACCCAAACCCGCACCCGTACCTGCACCCGTACCCAATAACCCGCTGCTACAGTAACTGACTGTAACTCCCCCGACCGAACGATTCCCATCCTCGAAACTGAAACCGACGCCGACCCGACCCCTTCCCATCCCTGTAACCTCCCCCCTTCATCCTATATAAACCCCCACCTAGCCGACCACCACCATCATCTCCCCTTATATTCTCGGCCATTGCCGCCGCCGTCAACCGCCGACCGCCGCCGTGGAAATAGCTGCTCTGACTTCACGATCAGCAGCACACAACGAGGTACCCATCTTCTCTTCCCTATATCTCCCTGCACAGTAGACCTAACAGTGAACCGTCGAGTCCTATGCGAAGACCACATGAACCCTTGAACCTTGTATAATTAGTTTAGTGTATCGTGTCCTGTGTCGATCGCAAATCGCGACGCAAAACAGAAAAATAACTTATTTTTGGAACAGAAACTATTCCAGGTGCGCGTGTTGGAGTCCCGTTATCTTCATAACGGCACACAATTTTTAAATTCTGCTTGAACAGTAATTTAGACAACATAAACAAGTTTTAATCTCTTCAATTAGTTTATTTTATTGTTGATTATGCTGTAATTTAATTGCTGTTGAAATCTGTCAAAAACTTGGTTTCTTAATCCCGAATTTTTCTGAAACGGGGTACGTCCCGCTAAACGAGGCGACTTGGTCGTGTGCGAATTACACCGAAAGACGCGTATCGTCAACGCGGACGTTTGAAATTTTGCGGAAGTTTATTTGGATGTGCGTGCACACCGGAATCAACGCGTATCCGTCAAAAATACTGTATCGGCAGTTCTGACACTCGTCATAATTTCGTGTGTGCCTGTCATTTCGCAACGAAATTTGCGCCATCGGATTCGCAGCGTTAAAATAGTCCCGTGACCCAAGTTTGGTTCGATTCTGATAACGTTGACAAAACACCGTTTCACGGGCCCCATGGTTCCACTTAATGGCGATTTCGTGACCGGCTCATCGAAATCTAGTTCTGGATATTCCGTTGGGTTTGTATTATCGTTCTGGACTCATAGACACTAAGTTGACGAATTTGGAGAACTTTATCTCTGGCACATTTTTTGGTGCGAAGTAGGCCACATATGGACCCCGTTTTGAACAGTAACTGTCAATTCTGCCCCTGTATCCAAATTGGACTTATGGGCAGTCAATCCTAGCTATTTCAAGTATTCTGAGAACAGTGGTAATATTTGTTTCAGCATCTGGAGGCGTACCTGGAGATTTCACTTATATCTGAGCAACTGACGGAGCTCAGAACACAGACAAGTGTACCTTTGCTAAATCTGCAAAGATCCTGCGCTATTATTTGCTTGTATTTTTTTCATATACTTCTGTGATGTACCTGTTCAACTTAGGACCGTGAGACATTGCTTAACGTCCGAACAAGATTCGGGTGTCGACGCCGTACGCGGAGTCGTGTAACGTCACTTAGAGAGTTGATACCACGATCATATATATTTTTACGTGCTTTCTTTACCAAGTACGTCATACCATAGGACATTTGACACTATTCATGTGACAGAATCTTTTCTGAGTTATTCATGGTGATTCTGTATAGGCTTACAGGATTCGTGACATGAGACTTGTATATGCATAGATATCATTATGACTCGCTGTACTAGCTAGAGGTCATGATCTTGCGTGTTATGGACATGAGACATTGTGGACATGAGACATGAGGTTACATTGGGTGGGGAGAGACACAGGCTACAGGCTGATTATATATATATATATATATATATATATATATATATATATATATATATACTTTACTACTGGAGGTGCTTTAGTCTCTGTACCAGAGCTTGGCCCATTACGTGATATTCTTGCTGCTACGGGCTCCCCGACACAGAGCTTGTAGTGGTCTCAGCCTAAGTATTAGTGATGCTCTCATTTGTATTTCATATAGTTGGTTACATAGCTTGCCCTGAGGATCTATTTTTATTTACTGTATTTTATTTGGTTTGAGTGTTTCTTGTACCTTGCTATATTCCCTGAGGACCTGGATCCGGATTATGTCTCCAGGTACAACAGAGGAGGATTACCCCGAGATATACGGGACATGAGCTGACGCTGGAGCAATACTAGCACCAGAGGAAGAGATTGTGCCAGAGGATTTCTCCTGAGTATTCAGTTACTTACTCAGATCTCTATGCTTATTGTTATTTTATATCTTGACTCATGGACATATGTATCGGTGATATTCTCATTCCTTTATTGTATCGGGTTGTTCCCCGAGACACTATTTATTTGGACTTGTTGATGGACTATTTCCTTTATCTATTATCTTGACTGATTTATCATATTGACTTGTATTTACTTTCCGTGGATGAGATTAGAATTATACTGTGATAGATGTTGTAGACTGCATTTATATTTATTACAGCTTAAAGTTTACTCTAACGGGTCCATTAAATTGGATGTCCATTGGAGTTGTGTTGCTGGCCATTGCCACGTGGCTAGTCCCTCGGTATTTTGGGACTGGGGCGTGATAGTATGGCATGGAGAAATGGTTGAGGAGGAGAGTGAAGAGGAACATGGGAAGGAGATGAGATGTGTTAGGCCCACGGCTCAGGGGGAGTTACTCACCTATAGCAGGAAAGTGAAGCAAACTGCAGGACCAGTACTTATAGTGCCAGTGCCAAGTCCCTTGCCTACGTCCGTCTCGACTCCTGAGACACCTACACCACCACCACCACCAGATTTCCCTTCAGGTGATATCATTCTTCCTACCCCTCCCACACCATTATCAGTACGGAGGACCACTCGCAGCAATACGGAAAATCCTTCTGATAGATATGGTTGGGACCTTGCTCAGTTTGTTTCATATAATAACATCTCTTCTTCTCATGGAGCATTCATCATTGGATAGTATTACTGTACCTAACAATTGACAGGTTGCGAAGAACGATCCAAAGTGGAAAGCGGCGATGCACAAGGAGTTAGGTGCTCTTGAGAAGAACCACACTTGGAAACTAGTAAAACTTTCAGAGGTGAAGAGGGCAGTCGGATGCAAGTGGGTCTTTATTGTGAAGCAGAACCCAAATGGACAGTTTGAGTGCTACAAGGCTCGACTGGTGGCAAAAGGATACAGTCAGGCATACGACATTGATTACGATGAGACTTTTACGCCAGTGGCGAAGATGAGCACCGTCAGGACCCTGATTTCTTTGGCAGCAAATGGTGAATGGAAGCTACACCAACTGGATGTGAAGAATGTGTTTCTTCATGGGGATCTAGTGGAGGAGGTGTACATGGAGATACCACCAGAATTATGCACTGATAAGATAGTGGACAAGATCTGCAGATTGAAGAAGTCCCTCTATGGACTGAAGCAGTCTCCTCGAGCGTGGTTTGACAGATTCAGGAGGGTGATGATAGGGATGGGATATCGGCAGATCAACGCTGATAACACTGTGTTTTTCCATTGGAGTGGAGGCCACATCACCATGCTTGCGCTGTATGTGGACGATATGATTATCACAGAAGATGATGAGCAGGAGATTGCCCGACTCAAGGGGAAGCTTGACAAGGAGTTCGAGGTGAAGGACCTTAGCCTTCTTCGGTATTTCCTTGGGATTGAGATTGCTCGAGAAGCAGAGGGGATTATTCTTTCTCAGAGGAAGTATGCGCTGGACCTTCTCACGGAGACAGGGATATTGGGATGCAAACCTGCAGCGACGCCGATCAATCAGAGGTTCAAGCTGTGTGCTGAGGCTGGAGAACCAGTTGACCAGGACAGATACGAGAGACCTGTGGGCGAGCTGATCTATTTGACCCACACACGTCCTGATATCTGCTTTGCAGTGAGTGCGGTGAGCCGCTACATGCATGACCCAAGAAAGGGTCATATGAACGTAGTATACCAGATTCTGAGATACTTGAAGGGTGCCCCCGGAAAGGGGCTGATATTCAGGAAGAATGATCACGTGAGCATCGAGGGCTACTGTGACTCTTACTGGGCTAGCTGTGCTGATGACAGGTCTATCTCGGACTATTACATATTTGTAGGAGGCAACTTGGTCTCTTGGAGGAGTAAGAAGCAGTCAGTGGTGGCCAGATCGACATCTGAAGCGGAGTAAAGAGCTATGGCTTTGGGAGTTGCAGAGCTGCTATGGCTGAAGAGTATGCCGGTGGAGCTAAAGCTGGATCAAGGAGCCAAGATGAAGCTGTGGTATGACAACCAGTCAGCCATCAGTATCGCCAACAATCCATTGCAACATGACATGACCAAACACATCGAGATCGATAGGTTCTTCATCAAGGAGAAGTTGGACAGTGGACTACTGGAGCTAGGCCACGTTCCAACCAATGATCAGGTAGCAGACAGTCTGACCAAGGGACTTAGCTCTGTAGATATGATTAGAGGATGTGTCAGAATGGGCTTAGTGAATATCTTTCGCCCATCTTGAGGAGTGTTGGTATATATATATATATATATATATATATATATATATATATATATAAATAAGAGATGATTAAAAAAAATATAGAACTCCAAAATATTCTACAGGTATCTGGGACAATGGAATCAAATCGACCTAGGGAGAAATTATGTGGAAGGTGCTTCGGCACAAGATATTATGGGATCTTTAGTGGGGCTGCAACTCAGATTGGAAGGACATGTTGTAATACCACGTAATAGTCCTTCGTAGTGTCGATTTCACCAATGACCGCATATAGACAGTCTGCATACTAAAGTATTATCTTCTGCAGAGGCGATAAATATTATTTCTGTTTTTATGTAGGGAAGGACACATCGGTTGTGGTAAGATATCACTTGTAAGTGATATGGTCATATGTTTACTGCTTTCACGTGTGTTATTGATATGAACTTTAAATCATCATAGTTCTAAATAGTAAGATAACTTTGAATGTATGCTTTCTTTAATAAGCAGTGTTGGTTAGACGAGTGGGTTAGTCCCGCTCACCCGTGCATTCTCCCAACTCCATAGGTGTCGAGAACCTCGAGGGTGCATGGTACTAGTTGAAGTTTCAGAGAAGTGACTTAAAACTCTTCCTATTTTGAAGTATTTTGAAGCCGGTTCATTTTGGAGATATTTTGGTTTAAATGTATATAATGGTGTAATGTATGAGACAAAATACTATTTAATGACAGTTTGTTAGTCTTTTTGTTATTTTTATGAATGTAGCCGAGACGACATATCAAATGTATTCAAATCAATGTATTCCGCTACAAGTTATCAACGAAAAGCTATTTTTTTCCTATACTCTGTGTTCAACTTTCTACTACAATGTGATTTCAACCTATGTTCAAAAGAATTATCAAAAATGCACATTTTTGTCTAGTACAAGTGCAATTTAGACTTGTACGACATCACGTCTGGTGGCGACTTAGCAATTCGACGGAATCGGGATGTGACACCAGTACTCACATCCCGATGTGACACCAGTACTCATATAAGACTGTGGATGAGAGTTGACGGTTAATATTTTTATATTCAATAAGTCCTTGCAGACCGAAGGTCTTTTTTGGATAGAGAGTTGGATTCACGTAACGGTAGTTTTTTTTTAATCCGCTTAAGATTAAAGCGTACAGAGAATTCAAATTTGGGGTTCTCTAATACAATATTAAAGTTTTTGCCACTTGTACATAGCCTATATCTTATAATAGATTCAACTTCTGTTTGGATCAAATTCGTTAGCTAGCATTAAAAGCATGAGGCAAACTTTATATAGGGTTAATATCAGAATCATGGTTCGCAGTGCCGGTGTCGGACCCTTCTTAATTGACAATTTCCGGGGGCTTGGGTGATTTTGAATCGGTTTTTCGATAGTTACAGATAGTTTTCATAGTTCTGGTATCGATTTGTTATACGCCGACACCGTGAACTATGATCAGAATACAAAGCTTCAGTGGTGTTCTTTAAGTATAAAATAATTGGAGGGTTACATCAGAAACCCTCCTGCCCTAAGAGAGCTTAATATGGATAGTAGCAAGAAACATCCACTAAATTTATATATGGCAAATTATCTTATATGAGAACTTGCAGTGCATGCAGGTTTACTAATTTTTTGAGGTTTGTACTTTGTACTCAGGAGGATGTTGAGAACTGTGGTCCATCGCAGAAGAGAAAACGTAACCGAACAACAGAGATGCACAATATGACAGAAAGAGTGAGCATAAATCAATTCCTATTGCAATTTCATTCGTTTATGATTATGTATATTGTTGAGGTTTGATTTGTGATTTTTGAACAGAGGAGGAGGGATAAGATCAAAGGCAAGTTAAAAGCTCTGCAAGAACTCATACCCAATTCTCACAAGGTAAATTGATGAGGAGAATGTGGGAACTGTTATTTGGTTTATCCAGATTTGATTCTAGTTGAACTTCGTATATTACATTTTGATGTTCTAGGCGCTAACTTACTGTAAGTCAGTAACCAGTGAGCGTAAACTTGAGGTTTCTTTATTTTTCTGTACTCTTCCATCCTAGATATCTTGAACTTAATTATGACACGTACTTGATCCTGGTAATACTTTTAACTGATATGATCCTAAATATTTTAATAAGAGCTTGGTATTGGTAATGAAGAGTTAGAAGATATATATATATATATATATATATATATATATATATATATATATATATATATATATTGGTGTCCTTTCTGCAAGTCCGACCATGGCTATATAAGCCACCCAACAGTCCGAAGGGGAATTCGAACCCAGGACCTACCCGTGGGTATTCTCCCGCACTACTACTAGGCTAGTATCTTAGGGACTAGAAGATATGGGACTATATATATATATATATATATATATATATATATATATATATATATATTGTTGGTATATTATAATATTCTTGGTATATTTGTTGGGATATTGGAATATTCTACAGGGGGTTTTAATGGGATATTAATGTAAGATGAAGGGTTGTAAGGCTATAAATAGCCAAGAGATTATTAATAAAAATATAACAATTACTCCAAAATATTCTACATGGTATCAGAGTCCAAACCCTAGCCACCACCTCCCAAACCCTAACCGTCACCACCGCCACCGCTGCCACACCATCCGCCACCACCGCTGTCGTGCCGCCCGCCACCACTGTTGCCGCACCGCTCGTTCTATAATCCATTGGTATCTTTTTTTATATTCAGTCTTTTGTCTATTAGTTCTATAATCCTCCAACTAAAATGCACTCTCTTTTGATATTCTTAAGGTGATCTTCTAGGAGGAGGAGACATGACGAAGACTTGGGACTGACACTTGGCATGATAGACTGTGGTACCTAGATCGGGAAGGACTGGATTCAGCATTGGTGTCTGTGGCAGAAAGGGCAGGAATGAGAGGACAAAAAATGAGTGCCGAGAATACACTGATACTCCATCACAGGCGGTTGGGGCACTCCTCTTTTGGTATTTTGAGTATGTTGTATCCACCTATTTATGAGAAGGCAAATAAGGAGAAACTAGTATACGATGCATGTGATTTAGGCAAACTTACTAGGTGCTCATATGTTGGTGCGGGCCATAGGTGCTCTTCTGTTTTTTATATTATGCATTCTAATGTCTGGAGGCCGTGCGCCACAATTACTATGAATGGTTACAAGTATTTCGTCTCTTTTATTGATTGTTCCTCTCGTGTCACCTGGCTGTATTCGACGAAGAATAAGAGAGGTCTTTGCCTGTTTCCGGAACTTTCATAAACATGTCCAAACTCAGTACATGCAGTGGTGAAGGTACTAATGTCTGACAATGGAACAGAGTATACCAACAAAGCACTTGAGGAATACCTGTCAGCCCAAGGAATACAACATCAGACCACCTGTGCATACACACCAGCACAGAATAGAGTGGAAGAAAGGAAGAACAGACACCTTCTGGAGGTGGCAAGGAGCATGATGATCGCCATGAATGTCCTACAGAGTCTGTGGGCGCATGCAGTGTTGACAGCAGCTCGATTGACCAACATGATGTCCTCGAAGGTACTGGGATGAAAGTCTCTATGTGAGATATTGCAAAAAAATAATAATGGGATACTCCCACTAAAGGTGTTTGGCTGCGTATGTTTTGTGAAGGACAACATACTGTCTGTTGGAAAACTTGACACCAGAGCAGTCAAGTGTGTATTCGTGTGCTGGAGCCCAGTAGATAAGAAGAAGTTTGTGAGCATGGATGTTCACTTCAGAGAGTTTGAGCCATACTACCGTCAGGAGGGAATCTCATCCATGAGCAACTTACATGATACTGAGAGTATGAGACGAGAGAGGGAGATTGGTGAGAGTGTGGTGACCGATTTAGGAGTATGGCATGGAGGAACATTTGAGGAGTAGGAGAGTAAAGAGGAACGAGGGAAGGCGATGAGAGGTGTTAGGCCCACGGCTCAGGGGATGTTACTTACCTACAGCAGAAAGGGAAGCAAACTGCAGGACCGGTACCTATAGTGCCAGTGCCAAGTCCCTTGTCTGCGTCCGTCTCAACTCCTGAGACACCTACACCACCACCACCAGATTCCCTTTCAGGTAATATCATTCTTCCTACTCCACCCACAACATTATCAGTACGAAGGACTACTCGCAGCAATGTGAGAAATTCTCCTGATAGATTTGGTTGGGACCTTGTTCAGTTTGTTTCATATAATAACATATCTTCTTCTCATGGAGCATTCATTGCATCTTTGGATAATATTATTGTACCTAACAATTGACAGGTTGTCAAGAACGATCCAAAGTGGAAAGCGGCGATGCACGAGGAGTTAGGCTCTCTTGAGAAGAACCACACTTGG
This sequence comes from Iris macrosiphon, assembly GCA_036927795.1. Taxonomy (NCBI): domain Eukaryota; kingdom Viridiplantae; phylum Streptophyta; class Magnoliopsida; order Asparagales; family Iridaceae; genus Iris; species Iris macrosiphon. The sequence continues at coordinate 318,572,812 of JAYESA010000005.1, read as the reverse complement.
GAATTGGTAAAACTGCCAGAGGGGAAGATGGCAGTCAGATGCAAGTGGGTCTTTACTGTGAAGCAGAACCCAGATAGAAAAGTAGAGTGCTACAAGGCTCCACTGGTGGCAAAAGGATACAGTCAGACGCACGACATTGACTATGAAAAGACCTTTGCACCAGTAGCGAAGATGAGCACCGTCAGGACCCTAATTTCTTTGGCAGCGAATGGTGGATTGAAGCTGCACCAACTGGATGTAAAGAATGCATTTCTTCATGGGGATCTAGTAGAGGAAGTGTACATAGAGACCACCAGGATTCTGCACCGATAAGATAGTAGATAAGGTCTGCAGGTTGAAGAAGTCCCTCTATGGACTGAAGCAGTCTCCTCGAGCGTGGTTTGACAGATTCAGGAGGGGGATGGTAATGATAGAATATCAACAAATCAATGCTGATCATACTGTGTTCTTTCGTCGGAGTGGAGGCCACATCACCATGCTTGCGATGTATATGGACGATATGATTATCACAGGAGATGATGAGCAGGAGATTGCCCGACTCAAGGGGAAGCTTGACAAGGAGTTCGAGGTGAATGACCTTGGCCTTCTTCGGTATTTACTTGGGATTGAGATTGCTCGAGAAGCAGAGGGGATTGTTCTTTCTCAGAGGAAGTATGCGCTGGACATTCTCACAGAGACATGGATGATGGGATGCAGACCTGCAGCGACACCGATCAACCAGGGATTCAAGTTGTGTGCTGAGGCTGGAGAACCAGTTGACCGAGACAGATACCAGAGACTGGTGGACAAGTTGATCTATTTGAACCACACACGTCCTGATATCTGCTTTGCAGTGAGTGTGGTGAGCCGATACATGCATGACCCAATGAAGGGTCATATTGACGCAGTGTACCAGATTCTGAGATACTTGAAGGGTGCCCCCGGAAATGGGTTGATATTCAGAAAGATTGATCACTTGAGAATCGATGACTACTGTGACTCTGACTGGGCTAGCTGTACTGATCTTAGAAGCCAGAAACTCCTTGGAGGTCAACGAATCTCAGTAAGAACCTTCGATTCGGCGTTTCTTACTTGGGGGCTCGTTTGGAGCTCGTTTTTTCGATGACGGGAGCTTTGTTTCTCCAGGGACGGAAGCTCTTTTCCCCGACGACATGATCGCTTCCCATAATATGACGATAATTTTAGAAGATGAAAATTTTTGTGAGAAAAATTGGAATATTTTCAATACACATTTATCAAAGTACCAAGAAACTAAAGATTTCTTACTTTGATGTCATAAAAAATTAACATGCGAAAGATCTCTCTGTAACTTTGAACTGAACTTTATAAATTCTAATAAAATTTAAGATATTTATAAGTTTTGATAATAATAATTAATAAACATTAAAAATTTATTAGCGCACGCTCCCATCACGCTCCCAAATTTAGAATCTTCTAAGTAGTCGCGCTTCCCTACCCCCGCTTCCATCCCCGCTCCCGCTTCTGGCTTCTAAGGTACTGATAACTGGAAGTCTATCTCGGGCTATTGCATATTTGTAGGAGGCAACTTGGTCCCTTGGAGGAGTAAGAAGCAGTCGGTGGTGGCCAGATCGAAAGCTGAAGCGAAGTACAGAACTATGGCCTTGGGAGTTGCAGAGCTGCTATGGCTGAAGAGTATGTTGGTGGAGCTAAAGCTGTATCAAGGAGCCAAGATGAAGCTATGGTGTGACAACCAGTCAGCCATCAGTATCGCCAACAATCCAATGCAGCATGACAGGACCAAACACATCGAGATTGATAGGTTCTTCATCAAGGAGAAGTTGAACCATGGACTACTGGAGCTAGTTCATGTTCCAACCAAGGAGCAGGTAACAGACAGTATGACCAAGGGACTTAGCTCTGCAGATATGATTAGAGGATGTGACAAGATGGGCTTAGTGAATATCTTTCGCCCATGTTGAGGAGTGTTGGTATATTATAATATTCTTGGTATATTTGTTGGTATATTAGAATATTTTTGGTATATTTGTTGGGATATTAGAATATTCTACAAGGGGGTTTAATGGGGTATTAATGTAAGATGAAGGGTTGTAAGGCTATAAATAGCCAATAAATTATCAATAAAAAATATAACAATTACTCCAAAATATTCTCTCTCTCTCTATATATATATATATATATATATATATATATATATATATATGGAGAATATTACACCAAGGCTTATTGCATCATTTATTGCACCAAGCAATCTCAGCCACACATTTTTTTGAAATGTGTGATTATAAAATATGCTGACGTAACAGTAACTTTATGGGATGATTTATGACCACACATTTAAAATAATGTGTGGTTGAGATAGCTTGGTATATTATTGTTTGGTACAATATCCCGTCCCATATATATCAGGAGGTCTACCTCGTATATATATATATATATATATGAGGAGGGATCGACATCTCTCCTATTATGCATCTTCAAGCATCCAAATGTTTACAACCGTTGGATCTTGTTTAAGTCATCTAATCTTAACCGTTGATTTGAACCATTCAAATCAATGGTTATGATTATATGACTTAAACAAGATCCAACGGTTGATAACATGGGGATGCTTGGGGATGCAAAAAATCGAAAATGTGTAAACCAAAAATCTTTTAGTATAAACGATAAAGTAAGATACAACTCACTGCTGACCGACATAAAGGTCGAACACATCTAACACCTCTCGATGGAGTAATCCCTGACTATATCCCTCGAGACTACATCCTCAATTTGGATGGATATTTCGTACGACGTGAGGAAGGTATCACATTCATGATTTGTTGTGGAATCACTTTGATTGGGTTCTTTGACCTTGTGTTCTTGCCGACCGCCTCGTCCTGCGCCGCAGAGGCCTGCGTACCTTTCTCCGCGCACTCAAAACAGCCGGCCCTATAATCCCCTCCCGCAAGAGTGGACTGGGATCCCGTGCTGAAGCATTGACCAAATGTCGGAGGGGCCGCACAATGAAAGAGCTCCTCCTCTTCGCAATCTGCCTCATCCGTCCAACTAATACAACTACCCCTCGACCCCGAAGAGGTAGCGCTCCACGACCCCAAGAGGGGAGAGGAGCCCAAGATACCAACCGTAGAACAGGAACCTCCGGGCGGGGCGGGCAGAGCCAGAGAGGGGACGAGGGGCGTCCTGGGAAGGAAAACCGCGGGGACGGAAACAACAAGAAAGGGTACATGAGCAAGGGGGGAGGCCATGGCGGAGGCCATCGGTGTCCGCTGCGACCCCAAAGGGGAGTGGGAAAGCAGTCCCTCAACACAAACTGCCGAGCAAAGAAAATCGGAAACCTGATCCCCTCCCCTAGATATAATGAGAAAATTTACCAAAACTTGTGCACAAGTTGTCCATGACTATGCAAATACATATGCAACATAACTATAAAGTATAATTTGCATGGTAATAAATACTGAAAGTAAATGTAACCAAATATCTCTACTTGTACATCACATTCCCCGAGTCAATGCTCGTATTCTCACTTTCCAATTCGAATTATACACTTGGCGGCCTATTGGTCCCCAAAAAAATTCATATTATTTAGTACCAAATCATTTTTATACCATTTTCTATGTGAAACTTAAACTATATCATTCTTGTGTAAAAGTATTATAACAGTGTCTCAATCATTAACAATAGCATCATACATGTGGCATATTTTATCTTTTACATTTACTAAGACATCATCGATCTAAAGACGTTGTAAGTAAAACCAAAGACTTCTTTTATTAGGGCGTGAAGGAACATGAAAGATGGATCGTAACCACCCACATATTAGAGAATTCGTCGAGAGAAGGAAAACCGCTTCGCAACGTTCAAGTCTCAGTTATGCATCCTCCTGTAATGACACCAACATCGGATCAATACTCCTCTTCTATCTTTCCTTTCTTTTTCTCTCATAATTCTCAATAATGAATGTAGAAATCGATGAGAGCGGACAATGAAACATTTATTGAAAACAACGATAAAAACACATCTATCAAATCCAAACAAGAAAAACGTCCAATGAAAACTACAATGAAAAGGAATGAGAAGAGACTCTTATATAGAGTTCATTCACCAAGACATAATCGACTGCATTTCAGACTTATTCCAATAGAAGTCAATCTATGAATAACAAATATTCTCTATGCATTTGTCTCAATCGATCAGATGTCGAAATGTTTTACCAATTGACCCTGTTTCAACTGAGTCATACTAGCCACAAGCCCACACATAGTACACCGCCAGGAGCAGGGCACTACAAAATCCCCTCACGAGTAAGAGAGGTTGAGGAAGCCCTAATATCGCCGTCGTCACAAGAGGATGGAAACATCCCTTATATATATATATATATATATATATATATATATATATATATGATATATGAAAAAATGTTCATTTCTTAAACTTGATGTTGCCTTTTGATATAAGAATGAAAGTTTGGAGAACTTGTAAGTTTAGGATTGATTGTATTCTCAGGCAAAAAAAGGTTAGTTGAGTTGGTATGTATTTTTGGCGTAAAACCTAACATAAAGTTCTTTTGGACAATATCTAATATGCCTTTCAAGGGAGTTTAATTTATCTCCTTTTGCTACATTTTGATATTGACATCAATCTCAATTTGGATTCTTCTCGTGTATTACCTTCCATTTCTCATAATAGTTGGTACAAGAGTATCAGATATTCTTGACATGGTGTTTGACATGTGTTCTTCATTTATCCATAATACTAGATTTTTATTAGCAGATGGGAGATGATACTTCACATGCAATACAATTGTTGGTAATTTGCGACTTACACAAGGTTCGTAGTATTGGTATCAGAATCAGTATTGGACACTTTTTAAGAGTATCGGTATCGGTGGTATCGGCAGTATCAATGATTTCAGATCGGAGTATCGGATTTTTTGTTATCGAAAAACAAATAATTATTAATAAATTATTAACCTTTAGAAGAAAAACATATTTTACACTTGTAGGCATAATTTTAAGTATTCTCTGTGTTGTTTCTTACTAATTTTAGAATTGAATGAAATAGTAGTCAGCTTTGACAATTGGATTACCTGCGATATGTTCTTTTACATGCTTTTACAACCTTACTATGCTTTTACATCATTGTTGATTGGTCTTTTTCATTAAATTTTCTTTGCCGAATTGACTAGAAAAAAGACCCGCATTGTCGGTATCGAACAGTATCGATATCGGATCGGGACATGCCAAACCGTATCGGTATTGGCCGTATCGGAATCGGTATCGGTTGATACTGCAAATTATGCTTACACCAAAGGTCAATACTAATTCTACACATATACTTTTCTTTTTTCTTATCCCAATTAACAAGGTGTTGGAATCATGGATAAGAAATTAAGAAGTCTGAGGAAGAAAATGAAGACTAATGAGTGAGAATTTGATTACTGGAGCAGTAAGCTAACTAGTCTAGCCACAAAATTACTGTATCGGAATTGTGCTCGTCAGACTTCCGAACATAGGAATATGTACTTCTTCGACTATACTTTCGTATTCAAACATGGAAATTATTTCGTCAACATCGGCATGATACGTAAAAATCTCTGTCTGCGATTTGTGTTTGGTATTTTTTTGGTTTGTACATTTTTCTCGGTTCTCTCATAGGTACTCTCTGGTTTGGGGAACGGTTTTCACGTTTCGTTTCCAACAATGTGGTATCAGAGCCAGGTTCTGGAATTTCAGAACGGTGTCAGGAGTTGACAGACAAACCAGAGAGGAGAGATGGACACAAAGCCGGTGCCCATGGTAAACCTAAACGGTACCAACTATCACTACTGGAGGAGTAAGATAAATGATCTGTTATTTGTCAAGAAGCTGCATCTGGCGGTATTTGCTTTCGAGAGGCCCAGTGACAAATCCGAAGAGGACTGGAAGTTCGAGCATATATAAGTGTGTGGGTACATCAAACAGTTCGTTGACGAGAACGTGTACAACCACGTTGTTAGTATTGAGCACGCGAGAACAGTGTGATAAGATGGAATCTTTGTATGCGAAGAAGACCGGAGTAAATAAATTGTTCCTGATCCGGATGATAATAAGTCTGCGGTACAAAGATGGGGCGTCCATTACGGATCATTTGAGTAAGTTTCAGGGCATGGTTGACCAGCTATCCTCGATGGGAGTCAAGTTCGACGACGAGGTTCAGGGACTATGGCTGCTGTGTACATTACCAGACTCGTGGGAGACCGTACGAGTGTCTATGATCGCTTTTGCTCCGTAAGGTGTGGTCAGTCTGGAGTTTTCCAAGAGCGGGATACTAAATGAAGAGATGCAGAGACGTTCTCAGGGCACTTCATTCACATCCCACTCAGAGACGCTTGTTTCAGAGAGCTGCGTAAGAGGTAAAAGCAGAAGTCCAGGCGGTGGCAGAGATAAAAGCAGGAGAAGGTCCAAGGGTCGGTACAAGGACTCAAAATGTTACCATTGTGGCAAGAAGGGCCACATCAAGCGGAACTGTTTCGCTTGGAAGAGAGAGAAGAAGGGCGACAAGGGAAAGTAGGGCGAGAACACTACAGCGACGGTCTCGACACATGGAGGCGATCTGATTATTGTAGGTGATGCGGTAGTTATGAACCTCACTTGCGATGACAACTCTTGGCTGGTGGAATCAGGCGCTTCAGCGCACGTATCTCACAAAAGGGCACTATTTGCTACTTACAAAACATGCGACTGTGGAGTGTTGAAGATGGACAATGGAGATGTGTCGAAGGCGGTTGCCATTGGAGATGTGCATTTGAGGACAAAGACAGGTGCAATTCTTGTTCTCAAAGATGTCCGTCATGTCCTTGATATCCGTTTCAACCTGGTGTCGGTTGGAAGGTTGGATGACGAGGGTTTCTTCAATCTCTTCAGAAACAGTTAGTGGAAGCTTTCGAGAGGTTCGATGGTGATTGCCAGAGGAAGCAAGAGGTCAAGACTCTACTATATGGAAGAGAGTGCACATGGGGCACATGAGGTGAACGTAGCTACTGATGCGTCTACCGAGTTGTGGCACAGACGGCTCAGCCATATCAGCGAGAAGGGGATGAGCTACTTGGTGAAGAGAAAGGTGATTCCAGGGCTAAAGTTGACAAAATTGGAGAGGTGCACCCACTGTTTTGAGGGGAAGAAAAATATGATGTCTTTCCAAAGTCACCCAAGTTCAAGGAAGCCGACGTTGCTCGAATTGATTCACCCGGATGTCTGCGGTCCTATGAAGGTAAAATCCATTGGTGGTGCCTCTTACTTTGTAACTTTTATTGATGATTGTTCCAGGAAGGTTTGGGTCTATGCCTTAAAGACCAATGATCAGGTGCTACCCACTTTCAAGGAGTTTCAGGCCTCCGTTGAAAGGAAAACGGGCAAGAAGCTGCTATGTGTTCTGTCGGACAATGACGACGAATATATCGGTCCCTTTGATGCATATTGTAGAGAGCAAGGGATACGATACCAGAAGACTCCGCCAAAGACACCTCAGCTCAATGGTGTAGCGGAGCGGATGAACAGGACGCTGATGGAGAGGGTACGTTGTTTGCTATCAGAAGCAAACTTGTCGGGCAGCTATTGGGGTGAGGCTCTTTACACAGCTGCTTATATTATTAATTTATCTCCTAGTGCTCCTTTGCAGGTGATGTGTCTGACAAAGTATGATACGACAAAGAGCCGTCATACAATTATCTGCGATTGTTTGGTTGCAAGACCTTCGTGCATGTACTGAAGTACGAGAGATCCAAACTTGAGTCGAAGATGAGGCGGTGCGTCTTTGTCGGTTTCGGTCGGGATGAGTTTGGCTATAGACTCTACGATCCAGTGGGAATAAAGCACTACAAAAGCAGGGACGTGGTATTCATCGAAGATCAGACCATGACCAACACTCAGGATTCTGAGATGCCTTCTGAGACTGAGAAATTTCCTGAGGTCATTTCGCTTTGAGCAGTTTCCAGAGGACATAGCAGAGGATCCAGTTATAGGAGAGCCAGTACATGAAGTTTCTCCCAACCTTAATCATCAGCTTGTTGATGGTGGTCAGGGTGATCTTCAGGAGGATAAGCATGTCGAGGAGGCAGTTCCTGAGGAGGAGGTTGTTGGTATACAACCAGCACCAGTTGTTCTATTGAGGAGGAGCGATGGAGAGCGTCGACCATCTACGAGATACTCTTCGGGTGAGTATGTGCTACTGACTGACGGGGGAGAACCCGAAACTTTCGCTGAGGCTATGGAAGACGAACACAGGCAGAAGTGGATGAAGGCTATGGAGGAGGAGATGAGTTCCTTGGAGGCCAACTCTACTTATGATATGGTGTGGTTGCCAAAGGGCAAGAAGGTGAAGAATTGATGAGTGTTCAGAGTGAAGCAGACAGATGATGCTACTGCCCTCGATACAAAGCGAGGCTGGTAGAGGCTATGGTTAGCGAAAAGGCGTAGATTATGATGAGATCTTTTCGCCAGTTATCAAGCAGTCGTCTATTCGGGTGGTGCTAGTATTGGCAGCCAATTTCGTCTTGGAGGTCGAGCAAATAGACGTGAAGACGGCATTCCTTTACGGTGATCTTGAGGAGGAGTTGTACATGGAGCAGCCAAAGGGATTCTTTGAGAAGGGCAAGTCACACTTGGTCTTCCAGTTGAGGAAGAGCTTGTATGGTCTGAAGCAGGCTCCGAGGCAGTTGGTACAGGAAGTTCGAGTCGTTTATGGGGGAGCATGGTTATGCACGGACGACGTCGGACCACTGTGTATTTATGAGGTACTTTGTCGATGATGATTTCATCATTTTACTGCTCTATGTTGATGATATGCTACTGGTGGGTCGGAATGCCACTAGAATAGCGGTGTTGAAGCACCAACTGGGCGCGGCCTTCTCTATGAAGGATTTGGACACAACGAAGACTATTCTTAGGATGGAGATCAGCCGAGAGAGAGAGAGAGAGTCCAAGCTGTTACACTTGTCCCAAAAGAAGTATATTCATTGGGTACTTCAACGTTTCGGGATGGACGGGTCGAAGAAAGTAACCCCCCTTGCGGCTCACTTTAAGTTCACTGAGGAGCAATATCCATCTATCAAGGACGAGAAGGAAGATATGGAGCGGGTTCCATGTGCCTCAGCTATGGGAAGTCTTATGTATACTATTGTGCGTACGAGGTCAGACATCGCTCATGCAGTTGGCACAGTTAGCAGGTATACTTTCCATCCTGAAACGGTACATTGAAGTGGGGTTAAGTGAATTTTACGATATCTTTAGGGCACTGCCGATTGGAGACTTTCTTTTGGTGGTGACGAACCGAAGCTGGTTGGGTATACCGACGCTGATATAGTTGGAGATGTAGACACGAGACGATCGACTTCGGGCTATGTGATGATGTTTGCTGGTGGAGCAGTATCGTGACAGTCGTGGTTGCAGAAGTGTGTTGCCTTATCGACGACAGAGGCAGAGTACATTGCGGTGACAGAGGCTTGCAAGGAGTTGATGTGGATGAAGAAACTGTTGTAGGAAATTGGGCTAAAGCAAGAGCAGTATCCTTTGCTCTGTGATAGTCAGAGTGCTATCCACCTTGTGAAAAACCAGACATTTCATAGCCGGTCCAAGCACACTGAGACCCGGTATCATTGGATACGGGATATTATGGAAAAGAATGAAGCGGCGTTTGAGAAGATTCATACAGATGATAACGGAGCAGACATGTTCACAAAGATTCTTCCAAGGGGAAAGTTTGAGTACTGTAGGCGGATCGTCGGGATGACGACCCCCTCCACATAGTTGTGATGACGACCCCCTCCACATAGTTGTGAAGGGGAAGATTTGTTGGAGTGGGTGGGGTTTCCAACCTATGTGGAGAATTACCCGGAGTGCGACGAGCACCATTCGTGTGTCGGAAAAGCTAGGAAAGTGCATCGAGCGACGTGTATTGGAACATTTATGGTAAGCAAATATTATATTGGATTTTCATCTTTGACTTTAATTATATATTTATGATTGGATTTTTCATATATTAACTTTCCATATAATTGGATTTCCAATTTATGGTAAGATAATTTATGATTTAATTTTCATTAAATATATGATTGATTGTAATTGGATTTCCATATATATTTATGGAAGCCAAAAATATTTATAGAAATCCAACTACATTCAATCATATATTTAATGGAAATCAAATCATAAATTATCTTACCATAAATTGGAAATCCAATTATATGGAAAGTTAATATATGAAAAATTCAATCCATATGGAAATCCTAATGCATGCAAGGGTTTATATAAAAGCTCATGCAATATAGAACAACATGAGAAACAAATAAGAGAGAAAAAAAGGTGGCAAGAGTGCCATTGCAACTTTGGAGAGGAGAAAGAATGATTGGAGGCCATTTCGGAGAAGGAGATCAATTTGGGGTATTTATCATTGTCTTTTTTCTTTGTGGTTGTAATCTATTTTTTGTTCTAAAGAGTTGCGGTGATCCGTGTTGGATCGGTGAGGAGCTTGTAGAGGGTGTAATCTCTTTATTCCATTAGTGGAGGTTTTTCAGGGTTGGACTCCGATCGTCCCGTAATTTTTTCCATCTGAGTTTTCCACGTAAAAATCTCTGTCTGCGATTTGTGTTTTTTGGTTTGTGTGTTTTGATCGGTTCTCTAGCAGGTACTCTCTGGTTTGAGGAACGATTTTCGCGTTTCGTTTCCAACAACTAACTAGTCTAGCCACAAAATTACTGTATCGGAATTGTGCTTGTCAGACTTCGAACCATAGGAATCTGTACTTCTTCGACTATGCTCTCGTATTCAAACATGGGGAATTATTTCGTAAACATTGGCTTGATACATTATGGTTCGTTTGCTTACTTTTGCTTACTTGTTTTAACTTTTGCCAACTGATAGTTCTATTACATGGAAAAAGTGGTTCCTAGTTAAAATCAGATGTTTTTTTTACAAAGTAAAGCATGCATGTTAAAATTTTACTTAATCACAAACATGCCATTTCCTGAAGCTTTTCATGCTTTGAAGTTGAACTGAAACTCAAAATTATAGCTTGACAAAGCAACACTCTTGGATGAGACTATTGCCTACGTGAAGACCCTTCAACTACAAGTTCAGGTAAGAAACAATTCCTCTTCCTGAGGATTCTTGCACACCATAAACTATCATCAACTGACTTTTCAATCTGATTATTATGACCTCAGATCATGCAAAGTAACGGTATGTGCCATTCACCATGTATATCACCCGGTGCGATGCATTGTTTACACATGCCCCACTACTCCCCATTCTTGCACATGGGAATGGGCTATGGGATGGGAATGACAGGCATGAGTCGCAGTGTCCACTCCCAGCTGATGTCTATGCCTTCTCCAGTGGGGGCAGCAAATATGGTTCCGATGCCAGGTTTCAGCACTATTCCAACTTACTGCCCTTTGTCTCATACCATGCCTTTTGCTTCAGCACCAGAATTTTCAGCAGCTGGAATTCCGACACTTCCTTCTCCCCCTATTCTGCATGCTGGCCCATTCAGTTCTCACCGAGGGGAGGCAAGTTCTCAAGCGGCACCACAGGATCTGGTCTGTTCCCACTCGTTAACTCTTATTTTTCTTGATGCTCTCTTTTCATTTCACTGCCCCTATCATTCTCAAGTTTATCGAGGCTGGATATCCAAAGGGAAATGCAAAAACCTCTTGTTGGACATTTAATTTTCTCTATCACGAGTAATTAATTTGTCTCAAAACTTTTAGGCTGCTGCTCTAATATTTGCATTTTTTTCCTTCTCAGAAGCCGAATGTGAGCGGAGCAATCACCACCACTTGCTGACAAAACATGCCTTTTGATGTACATCAGCATCGTTGATTAAACTGCAGTGGAGCTTCAAGTTAGTATAATGACATTCATTCAGTTTTTTGGTGTATATAATGTTACTTTTAACAACCGAGGTATCTTCTTAGTGGCAGAGGAGCCAGGTGGATTATGATGAATATTTGTGCTAATTTGAGCGATTAAGCTATACCAGTTTATTTTGCGGTTGAAGGTTACAGACTGCTAGGCAGTAGCATTATTAATATGTTTATCTGTAACTTGACAATGCTAAGTAGCTAGGGCGATCTTCTTTTCTTCTTGAATCTAATGTAGTTTGTGTTAACAAAGGTGCTTATCGGTTATTTGGTTGGTTTGGAACAGATTTGCCTGTCTGGACATCCGGGGGAAAGTGACCTAAATCCATCAACTAGTGAATTCAAGGTCATTTATGAATCTTGAATTCACCTTTCATGATCCTTTGACTTTCTTTTGCAATGGTTGTTACCTTTTCTTTCGACTAGGGGCAATGGATTTAATTTTCTTGTATCAGAAACTCCTATGGACCACGTCATAAACACAAAGTCTCCATTGTGGGGGTCCCTTAAACCTTTCGGTTTTGTATCAGGTTTTGTATCAGTCATATGGATTTTGTATATAAGACTAGCAGTATGCCCATTTTTGGGTTACTTGTTTATATTGATAAATAGAGATTACTCTCTCTCTCACAATTTTCTCTTTAGAATTTCTTTATAATTCTCAAATCGATTTTCGACTATACAACCCATTCTAAATATTAATGATCATTGTTGTTATGTTCATTAAATTGACAGGTCCACTTTGCCGTATGAGAGTCGGTGTGTTTATTTCAACACTTCTCTCATGGATCTTATGCAGCTTAATTTACTCTTGTTGGATTTAAAAGTTTTCTTCTAGTAGGCAGAAATATGTGTCTATAGATATGACTTATAAAGCGCCTTTTTGTTCTTCACACACATTTGGAGTTCATCAGCACTATAAATTGCACATTATATAAGATCTTAAAGGTGTAGGCTCTTACCTTATATCCTCTTGTGCCGTGTCTAGCAACACATTATGCAGAATATTTTAGTCGTTTCAAAAGCTCATGCTTGATTGTGCTTAGTGTAAGTTTACTTTAGTGGGATATGAATGTAACCTGGTTATTAAGAGATCTTTGTAATTGTTGGAACCGAAAGTGCGGAAACAGTTTTCCAAACCAGAGAGTACCTGCGAGAGAACCGAACAAAACGCACAAACCAGAAACGTCAAACATAAATCGCAGACACAGAGATTTTTGACGTGAAAAATCTTTGTGGAAAAAACCATGGGACGATCGGAGTCCAATCCTGAAAAGCCTCCGCTAATGGAATAAGAAATACACCGACTCCTTACAAACTTCTCACCGATCCAAACGGATCACCACATCTCTTTTGGAACAGAAAATAGATTATAACCACGAAGAAGAAAGACAACGAGAAATATCCGAAACTGATCTCTTTTTTTGAAACGGCCTCCAATTCTTCTTTCTCCTCTCAATTGTTGCAATGGCACTCTTGCCTCCTTTTCTCTCATTGTTGCTATATATTATTTTTTATTTTTTATTTTAGAGAGATATATTTTAGGGACATGAGACACCTATATATAACCTCAAACCCACAACTAGCATTCCTATTATAGATAGGAATATCCAATCCAAATCCAAATCTATTGACATATACTATTATATGTAGGAATATCCAATCCAAATCCATTGAGATATTCCTATTATATTTAGGAATATCCAATCAAAATAAATTGAGGTATTCCTATTATATGTAGAAATACTCAATCATACTCCGGGGTATTTTTCACATAGGTTGGGAACCCCACCCACTCCAACAAATCTTTTCCTTCACAACTATGTGGAGGGGGTCGTCATCCCGACGATCCTCCTGCAATACTCAAACTTTTTCCTTGGTAGAACTTTTGTGAACATATTTGCTCCGTTGTCATCTGTATGAACCTTCTCAAGCGCCGCTTCCTACTTGTCAACCACATCCCGTATCAAATGATACCGGGTATCAATGTGCTTGTACCGGCTATGAAATGTCTGGTTATTTACAAAGTGAATAGTACTCTGACTATCGCAAAGCAAAGGATACTTCTCCTGCTTTAGCCCAATTTTCTGTAGCAGCTTTTTCATCCACAATAACTCCTTGCAAGCCTCCGTCGCTGCAATGTATTCTGCCTCTGTCGTCGACAAGGCAACACACTTCTGTAAACGTGACTGCCACAATACTGCTCCACCAACAAACATTATCACATAGCCTGAATTCGATCGCCTTGTCTCTACATCTTCAGTCATATCAGCATCGGTATATCCAACCAGCTTCGGCTCGTCAGCACCAAATAAAAGTCTCCAATCGGCAGTACCCTGAAGATATCATAGAATCCACTTGACCCCACTCCAATGTACCCTTCCAGGATTGGAAGTGTACCTGCTAACTGTGCCGACTGCGTGAGCAATGTCTGGCCTCGTACATACCATAACATACATAAGACTCCCTACGACAGAGGAATATGGAACTCGCTCCATATCTTCCTTCTCGTCCTTGGTAGATGGACAATGCTCCTCAGCGAACTTAAAGTGAGCCGCAAGGGGGTTACTCACTTTCTTCGACCCGTCCATCCCGAAATGATGAAGTACCCGGTGAATGTACTTCTTTTGGGACAAGCGTAGCAGCTTGGACACTCTCTCTCTCTCTCTCTCGGCTGATCTCCATCCCAAGAATAGTCTTCACTGAGCCCAAATCCTTCATAGAGAAGGCCGCGTCCAGTTGGTGCTTCAACTCTGCTATCCTGGTGGCATTCCGACCCACCAACAACATGTCATCAACATAAAGCAACAAAATGATAAAATTATCCTCGGCGAAGTACCTCACAAAAATATAATGATCCGATGTCGTCCGTGCATAGCCATGCGCCCTCATAAATGACTCAAACTTTCTGTACCACTGCTTTGGAGCCTGTTTCAGACCATACAAGCTTTTCCTCAGTCGGCAGACTAAATGTGACTTGCCCTTCTCACAGAATCTCTCTGGCTGCTCCATCTATAACTCCTCCTCAAGATCATTGTGGAGGAATGTCGTCTTCACATCCATTTGCTCGACCTCCAAGTCAAAACTGGTTGCTAATGCTAGCACCACCCGTATAGACAACTACTTGACGACTGGCAAAAAGATATCATCATAATCTATGCCTTTCCGCTGATCGTAGCCTTTAACTACCAGCCTCGCTTTGTATCAAGGGCGAGTAGCATCATCTGTCTGTTTCACTCTGAACACCCATCGATTCTTCAAACCCTTCTTGCCCTTTGGCAACCACACCAGATCATAAGTAGAGTTGGCCTCCAAGAAACTTATCTCCTCATGCATGGCCTCCATTCACTTCTGCCTGTATTTGTCTTCCATAGCCTCTACGAAACTTTTGAATTCTATCCCGTCAGTCAGTAGCACATACTCACCCGGTAAGTATCTCGTAGATGGTCGAAGCTCTCTATCGCTCATCCTCAACGGAGCAGTAAACCCCCTGAATTTTTTTAAATTTTAAATTTTATTATTTTTATTATTGGTATTATTTAATTATTTGAGATTAAGGAGAATTTTTATTATTTTTAGCTAATTAGAATAAATATAAAGGCATGGATAGATTTTTTTTGTAAATGTAATTAATTACTAATATTACACAAAAAATATATTTTTGGGTGTACAACTATTATTAGAGTATTGTAGATTTTTTTGGAATTCAATTGAGGTACAAAACTATATATATATATATATATATATATATATATATATATATATATATATATATATATATATATAAAATTATAATTATAATTATAATTAATCCTAAACCCGGATACCCAAACTAAACCCGAAACCCACTCACACCCATACCTGCACCCTACCGCTACAGTAACAGAAAACCCCCCGACCCCTTCGGCTTTAGAAACCCCCGACCGCTCCTTACCTCTCCCTGAAACCGCCTGACCCCCTTGTTTCCCCTTACGACCCCCCCTTCACTCCCTATATATACACTACAGCCACCTTCAACCTCCGCCGACTTCGACCCTCCCCGGTGACCTTTAGACGCCGTCGCCCGCGAGCGCGCGAATGGCGCAAAAACAATGACAGCAGCAACGTGGCCCAAACCCCCACTTTGCTGGTAGTTTTCTTCTCCCTCGCTCGATGGTTTTTCAAACCAATTTCGTAGGTAAACCCATAACCTATACGCCATCAAATCCCTTCAAATGGTTTATTTTAAATCGTTCTATATTGATCGCAAATCGTGATCCAAAATCAAGAAAAACTTGATTTCTGGATCATAAGAAACTGTCCCAACATCCCTTTTTCAAAGCCGTTTTCTTTCAAACCAATGAGCCAAAATTTGAAAAAAAATCCAAATTAAAGACAACATAACCAAGATTTAATCTCTTTAATTATTTTAATTTATTGTTGATTTATCTGCCGATTATTCAGCGTTGAAATCTGTCAAAAACTTATTTTTCGTAAAACCAAAAATTTTCGATACGGGATGCGTCCCGTCAAACGAGGCAACTTTGTTGTGTGAGAATTTTATCGAAAGACGCGTATCGTCAACGCGGATGTGTGAGATTTTGTGAAACTTGATATGGATGTGCGTGTACATCGGAATCAACGCGTATCCGTCAAAAAAATACTATATCGGCCTATTCTGACACTTGTCATAACATCGTGTGTGCTTGTCGTTTCGCAATAAAACTTGCTTCATCGGATTCACAGTGTTACGCTAGTCCTGTGACCTAAGTTTGGTTCGATTCTGAGAACGTTAACGAAATACCGTTTTGCAGGCCCCACGGTTCCACTTGACGGATAATTTTGTGACCGGCTCATAAGAATCCAATTCTGGATGTTCCGTTGGGTTCGTATCATCGTTCTGGACTCGTAGACACTAAGTTTGCTAAATTTGGAGAACTTTATCTCTGACATATTTTTTGGTGCGAAGTGGGTCACATGTGGACCCCGCTTTGACCAAAAATTATCAATTCTGTTCTGTGTCCAAATTAGACTTATGGATAATCAATCCTAGCTATTTTAAGTTTTCTAAGAAGAATGGTGATATTTATTTCAGCATCCGGAGGCGTACTTGCAGATTCCACCTTTGCAGGAGCAGTTGACTGAGTTAAGAACCCAGGCATGTGTACACTGCCAAACCTACAAAGATCATGTTATATTATTTTCTTGTGTTATTTTTATATATATACTTATGTGATGTACTTGTTCCACCTAGGATCGTGATACGTTTCTTAGCGTCCGAACAAGATTCGGGTATCGACGTCGTACGCGAAGTCGTATAACGTCATTTAGAGAGTTGATTCCACGATCATATTTTTACGTGCTTGCTTTACCAAGTATGTCATACCGTAGGACACTTGACACTAATTCATGTGACGGAATCTTTCTTGAGTTATTCATGGTGATTATGTATAGGATTACAGGATTTTTGATATGAGACTTGCATATATAGAGATATTATTAAGACTCGTTGTACAAGCTAGAGGTCATGATCTTTCGTGTTATGGACATGAGACATCGTGGACATGAGACGTGAGATTACATTGGGAGAAGAGAGACACATCATACTACAGGCTGATTATTTATATATATACTATACTATTGGAGGTGCTTTGGCACCTATACTGGACTACGTGATATTACTTGCTGCTATGGGATCTCCGACACAGAGCCTGTAGTAGTTTCAACCTGAGTATAAGTGATGCTCTCACGTGCATATCACTTAGATGGTTATATTAGTTACCTTTGAGTATGTGGCATTATATTATTTTACTTTGGCATGCTATTTCTTGTACCTTGTTACGTCCCTCTGAGGACCTGGTCCTTTGCCAATTTTGCAGCATAGACCATTGTGGAGCCTGCCTGGAGTTAATGATATGTGTTGACTTTGTCTTGCAGGCATTAGTTCCAGGTACTTATATCAGTTCTTCCGGAGTAATGGTTATTTTTCATATTGTTTATTCATCTGCTGATGTAACCTAGTTTTATAGACTTATATTTCTTTCTCGAGTCTATTCGAGCTTATGTGTTACTGCGCGGCCGACTTTAGCACATATAATTTATTCTTGATATTATGTTCTTTATGTGGATCGAGACATAGATATTTTAGATAGTTACCCTTATTATACAACTTATATGTATTTGAGTCGGACCAGAGTCTGGTCGAATGTGTAGCTGGCATGTTACATATTCCTAGTCTTACGTATTTTGGGACTGGGGCATTACATATTTTTATGGTTGCCCATGCAGTTCATGATTAAATTCTTTCGGTTATTTTCCAGTACCGAGTGAGCCTGTAATCAAAATTAGCAGTATTAGTATCTCAATCCACAACTGATTTTAAAAAAAAATGGTATTTGATTTTTGCCATTGGACTTCATAATTTTACTCTTTTATTCCCCTCGACATCCTTAATATTGTTTATTATCTCTCCCTATTTTAGAGAGATGGATGTTCGTGCATGGTGTTTTCTCTAGAAGTAGATCCTTGTCAAGGCGGAAGAAGACATGCTGGATATAAATTTTTGAAAAGATGGTTACCCTTAGTAGGGAAGGTAGATAGGTTATTCCTATATGCTAGAGCTAGTTAGCATGAGAATTTAATATAGTATTAGAGGCCTAGAACTAGTAAAACCTTACCCTTGCTTAAGGTAGCAGTAATTTAGAAGTATTAGAAGTTAGAAATATAGTTTGATTATAATACACTAGAATACTTTATAGAATACATAGCTAGATGCTAGGGATTAAATGTGGCTCATGATGGTGATACAAGAAATTGTATTATGACCTTAAAATATTAAAACTTTATGTAGCAGGCCATAATGGTTAAATCTCCAGTTGTCTTGTTACTTTTAGTATCAAAATTAGATCTTATGACCCTATTAAATTATTGATGACTATAAGTCTGGACTAAATAGATAGGTAGAGTAATTAGATAACTCAAGTACTAAAGTATAGCTTTCGAAATCAAATTAGGTGTACTTGATTATTTTGGGTTGTCAGTGTTAATTGAACAAGTGAGTTCCTCCCGTGATTACTTAGATAAATAAGCTAGTATTTGTGATAGAACAAATAGGATGAAGGATGAGAGTTTTGATATATGTTATAGTCTTGAGTTAGATATAATGAATTGCGTATAATAGATAACAAGCTATAACAAGATGGTAACCATATAGTTTGGATGAAGGGTATACATGGAATAAACAAGGAGAATTGATTGTGATATGGACTTGATGGGATAATAATTTTAGTATTTATGAACTGTAATGCTTTTAAAATTTTGAGAATTTAGTGCGAGTAGAAATTATTGATCAGTCTCGAAGTGATACAAACTTCAAGAAATTAAACACAGGTTCAGAATCACATACCGATTTGATGGTTATTTTATAGAGGATTATCACAAGACCCTTAGAGTATAGATTATACCTGGTAGCGAAGTGTAAATGGAAGATAGAAGTCTTATATGAATGATAGCTGAATATTGTTGGTTTATACATAAACTAATTAGGGCCAATAATTTAGATTTTTGACTGATAGGGTATGAGCCTAACTGGACCTACTTCACTCATGACCCAGCTGTTATGTCCAAATATACATTTCCATTCTCCATATAGACCCCACAACATTTTTGGCATACCTCCTTCTAGAAAACATATACTTAAATATTCAATTTTGTTGTAATTGAATTAAATTGTATGTTGGCAATCCAATTACTCTAACCACTAATGTACCCGTAGTCCATTCATGCCAACCTACGTCCATGATATTTTTGTTGCACTAAATTGAACCCAACATTTGTCACATTCTCTTTGGAACAAGTCTATTATTGAGCAACTACAAGCTCCTTTTATAGAGTTCCCTCGCGCTTTTCTTGTACTCTTTACACAATACTAATCACCTAGATGAGTTATATCACCGTTTGACGCTTATTGTTGAATCATTCATCGGCATCCATGATATTCAATGAACAACTTCTCGGTATCATTTTACCCTATTTGTATTTGGCTATGATATTGTCTTATAGACTCATGACCTAATTAGGAGCAAGAAGAACTAGTAAACTTTCTTTATAGTGTTATTGACTCATTAACGTCTTGGTAGTGCCTATATTTTCTTTAATAGGCTGTGACAACGGTCGCAAAATCCTCACCATCTCGTATCCCTCCTTGAAGTTAGACTTTATAAAACCCTTAGAAATATGATCAAGACTATAATTCCTGCTACCAATTTAATTTTTATAAGTTGGGTAGTGACTGAAACTAAGTGTATCATTGCTATTAGAATATGACGTCAAAATAGGATCCCATTGGTAATTGCGTCCCCAATCTTTCGATAATCAAGTGCAACATTGCTTAACTAAAATCTTTTCTACCTGTTTATTTTAATTTTGAGGACAAATTTTTTATAAGTTTGGTAGATTGTAAACCCCCTAATTTTTTAAAATTTTAAAATTTATTATTTTTATTATTGGAATTATTTAATTATTTGAGATTAAGGAGAATTTACATTAATTTTAGCTAATTAAAAATAATAAAGTCATGGATAGATATTTTTGTATATATAATTAATTACTAATATTACACAAAAAATATATTTTTGGGTGTACAACTATTATTAGAGTATTGTATATTTTTCTAGAATTTAATTGAGGTACAAAACTACATTTATATATATATATATATATATATATATATATATATATATATATATATATATATATATATATATATAATTCATCCTAAACCCAGATACCCAAACTAAACCCTAAACCCGAAACCCACTCACACTCATACCCGTACCCTACCGCTACAGTAACAGAAAACCCCCGACCCCTTCGGCTTCAGAAACCCCCGACCGCTCCCTACCTCTCCTTGAAACCGCCTGACCCCCTCTTTCCCCTTACGAAACTGCCTCCCTCCCCTTCACTCCCTATATATACACCACTGTCACCTTCAACCTCCGCCGACTTCGACCCTCCCCGGTGACCTCTAGACGCCGCCGACCGCCGGCCTCGAGCGCGCGAATGGCGCAGAAATAACGACAGCAGCAGCGTGGTCCAAACCCCCACTTCGCTGGTAGTTTTCTCCTCCCTCGCACCATGGTTTTCCAAACCAATTTTGCAAGTAAACCCACAACCTACACGCTATCAACTCCCTTTAAATGGTTTATTTTAAATCATTCTATGTTGATCGCAAATCGCGATCCAAAATCAAGAAAAACTTGATTTCGGGATCATAAGAAACTGTTCCAACACCCCATTTTCCAAAGCCGTTTTCTTTCAAACCAATGAACCAAAATTCAAATTTCTTTTTCCAAATTAAAGACAACGTAACCAAGATTAATCTCTTTAATTAGTTTAATTTATTTTTGATTTATCTGCTGATTATTCTGCGTTGAAATATGCCAAAAACTTGTTTTTCGTAAAAACAAATTTTCTCGATACGGGGTGCGTCTCGCCAAACAAGGCAACTTCGTTGTGTGAGAATTTTACCGAAAGACACGTACATCAACGTGGATGTGTGAGATTTCGTGAAACTTGATTTGGATGTGCGTGCACACCGGAATCAACGTGTATCCGTCAAAAAAAATACCGTATCGACCTATTCTGACATTTGTCATAATTTTGTGTGTAATTGTCATTTTGCAATAAAACTTGTGCCACCGGATTCATAATATTACGCTGGTCCTGTGATCCAAGTTTGGTTCGATTCTGAGAATGTTGAGAAAATACCATTCTGCGGGCCCCACGGTTCTACTTGACGGGTGATTTTGTGACCGGCTCATCGAAATCCAGTTTTGGATGTTCCGTTGGGTTTATATCATCGTTTGCTAAATTTGGAGAACTTTATCTCTGGTACATTTTTCGGTACCAATTAGGCCACTTGTGGACACCGATTTTGACCAAAAACTGTCAATTCTGTCCTGTGTCCAAATTAGACTTATGGGTAGTCAATACTAGCTATTTCAAGTATTCTGAGAACAATGATGATGTTTGTTTCAATATCCGGAGACGTACTTGCATATTCTGCCTTTACAGGAGCAGTTGACTGAGTTCAGAACCCAAGCAAGTGTACCTTGCCAAACCTGCAGAGATCTTGTTACATTATTTGCTTGTGTTCTTTATATATATATATATATATATATATATACTTCTGTGATGCCCCTGTTCAACCTAGGACCGTGAGACGTTGCTTGGCGTCCTAACAAGATTCGGGTGTCGACGTCGTACACGGAGTCTTATAACATCATTTAGAGAGTTGATTCCATGATCCTATTTTTACTTGCTTGCTTTACCAAGTATGTCATACCGTAGGACACTTGACACTAATTCATGTGATAGAATATTTCTTGAGTTTTTCATGGTAATTATGAATAGGCTTACAGGATTCATGATATAAGATTTGCATATATAGAGATATTATTATGACTCGTTGTACTAGCTAGAGGTCATGATCTTGCGTGTTATGGACATGAGACATCGTGGACATGAGACGTAAGATTACATTGGGAGGAAAGAAACACACCATACTACAGGCTAATTATTTATATATATACTATACTATTGGAGGTGCTTTGGCACCTATACTGGACTACGTGATATTACTTGCTGCTATGGGCTCCCCGACACAGAGCATGTAGTGGTTTCAGCCTTAGTACGAGTGATACTCTCACGTGCATATCACTTAGATGGTTACATTAGTTATCCTTGAGTATGTGGCATTATACTATTTTACTTTGGTATGCTGTTTCTTGTACCTTATTACGTTTTGTTACATAGACCGTTATGGAGCCTGCCTGAAGTTACTGATATGTGTTGCTTTGTCTTGTAGGCATTGGTGCCAGGTACTTATATCAGTTCTTTCGGAGTTATGGTTATTATTTATATTATTTATTCATCTGTTGATGTAACCTAGTTTTATAGACTCATATTCCTTTCTCGAGTCTATTCGAGCTTATGTGTTACTGGACGGCCGACTTTAGCACATATAGTTCATTCTTGATATTATGTTCTTTATGTAGATTGAGACATATATATTTTTAGATAATTACCCTTATTATACAGCTTATACATATTCGAGTCGGACCAGAGTCTGGTCGAATGTGTAACTGGCATGTTAAGTATTCCTAGTCCTACATATTTTGGGACTGGGGTATTATAGAAAATACTGGTATTGGTTGTATATCTACAGCCTCCTCCCCTCCAGGAACTGCCTCATCGGCATGCTCATCCTCCTGAGGGTCACCCTGACAACCATCAATATGCTGATGATCAAGGTTGGGAGCAACTCCATGTACTTGCTCCCCTATAACTGGATCCTCTGTGATGTCCTCTGAAAACTGCTCAAAGCAAAATGACTCTAACTCAGGCAATTCCTCAGTCTCAGAAGGTATTTCGAAATTCTGAGTGTTGGTCATAGTCTGATCCTCGACAAATACCATATCCCTACTTCTGTAGAGCTTTCTTCCTACTGGATCGTAGAGTTTATAGCCAAAATCATCCCGACCGTATCCGACAAAGATGCACGGCCTTATCTTTGGCTCAAGTTTGGATCTCACGTCCTTCGGTACATGCACGAAGGCCTTACAACAAAATACTCGTATGTGATTGTATGACGATGCTTTGTCGTACCATACTTTGTCAGTCACACCACCCTGCAAAGGAGCACTAGGAGATAAATTAATAAAATAAGCAGCTGTGTAAAGTGCCTCACCCCAATAGCTGCCTGGCAAGTTTGCTTCTGACAGCAAACACTGCACCCTCTCCATTAGCGTCCTTTTATCTGCTCTGCTACACCATTGAGCTGCGGTATCTTTGGTGGAGTCTTCTGGTGTCGTATCCCTTGCTCTCTGCAATAAGTATCAAAGGGACCGATATACTTGTCGTCATTGTCCGACCGAACATAAAATAGCTTCTTGCCCGTCTTCCTTTTAACAGAGGCCTGAAACTCCTTGAAAGTGGGCAACACCTGATCCTTGGTCTTTAAGGTATAGACCAAATTTTTTTTGGAACAGTTATCAATAAATATTACAAAATAAGAAGCACCAACAATAGATTTTACCTTCATTAGATCACAGATATCCGAGTGAATCAACTCGAGCAACGCCGGCTTTATTAAACTTGGGTGACTTTGGAAAGATACCCTATTTTGCTTCCTCGCCAAACAGTATTTGTCTTTCTCCAACTTTTTAGTCTTTAGCCCTGGAATTACCTTCTTGTTTATCAAGTAGCTTATTCCCTTCTCGCTGATATGGCTGAGCCTCATGTGCCATAACTCAGTAGACACATCAGTAGCTATGTTAACCTCATGTGCCCCCTGTGCTCTCCCTTTCATATAATAGAGTCTGGACCTCTTGCTTCCTCTGGCAATCACCATCGAACCTCTGGAAAGCTTTCACTGATTGTTTTCGAAGAGACTGAAGAAACCCTCGTCATCCAACCTTCCAACCGACACCAGGTTAAAACGGATATCAGGGACATGACGGACATCTTTGAGAACAAGAACTGTATATGTCTTTGTCCTCAAATGCACATCTCTAATAGAAACCGCCTTCAACATATCTCCATTTTCTATCTTTAACACTCCACAGTTGCATATTGTGTATGTAGCAAATAGTGCCCAGTTGTTATAATGACTCGTTCCGTTGAAGCAGACAGTCGATTCAAACGGTAAAAGTGCAACCCGACCCACTTTGCTCAGTGAGAATACTCGTTTAAGACAAAAGATTTTTTGATTTGGCCCTTCAGGAGTTCAGACTTAGGCCTTCAGAGGCTCGCTCGAAGTGTCGCTCGACCGAGGCGTATCATCGCTAAGGTGGGTGGCTATGATGAACTTGTCTTTGCTTAGCCAGCACACTTAAATTATGGACGATACATGCTAGTCGCTAGAGAATTACCCCATACATGCTAATAATGAATACAAAGTTCCTAGCTAAGGGAATAATCATAACTTGTATTGCTTGTGATAGAACATGAAAATAAAACTTTGCTTATAGAACAGACCCTCGTATGCTACCTTTGCCTTGAGCAAAAAGATCCCGCTATGCCTCGAGTAGATCATCGTGTACTCTTTGTAGTGCACTGTTCACTTGATTACACTGTATGTCCCTAGAACATGTTGCTCGGTATGTCCCTTTACGGTTTTACTCCTCGCTTTACACCTTAGACCCGTACCAATATAAATGTTTATGCTCAATATAAATGCATGCTTGCCTGCTTATATGTTAACATATACTGTTGACTCGATCCAATACTTGCCACAATAAAACTTATGCCACAATCAAGTAACACTATCGCGTATCGTGCATCATTTAGTTAGCCAGAAGACTATCAAATAGCTTTTCTGTGCAATATGAACCTGCAAGTATCCGGGACCGTTAGGTCGCTAAGGCAGTCTCCAAACCAGGGGAATATATTTTGTCTTGTTTACATCTGAACGAGAATCATGTCAAGCAAATCAAGAATCACATCTCATGGAGCAATGCTCGTTCAGAACAAAAATTATGGATTTTTATCTTCAGATCCAATTCCACGGACGATCTCCGGGGCACCGGGGCCGATCTGATCCGAAATGGAATATCACGTTTAGTCTCATGTAATTGACGGGATGGCTTGTAGTGCACCACGTACTTTCTTTGTATGCCATTCCCGTCAATGACTATGTCCTTTATGGCTATGTCAGTGACTCATGTTCATATAGATAAGTCATCCTCACTTAGTGGTAATCTGCGTGCAAGTCATTGCATAGCATCGAGAATATTTGAAATACCTGAACGATCATGAGTATATCATACTTGTATATATACAACACTTCAACATCTTCTACAACACACCTGATAATCCGTATAACTCGTGGACCCGAAACGTAAGCTCGCTCAAGACACTTGTGTTTGCTTATGCTGCCCCTGAATTTTATTATAAATGCTTGTGCTTGATTTAACTTGGTTTTTCTTGGACAGGGAAGGACGGATGGTAAGTTGGTAAGTCTCGCCGTGTTCCTTTATATCGCACGATATGCTGCCACACGAGTTAGACTTTCATAAATACCATGAAACGGATCCTAAGGCAAGACTAGAAAAATAACTTAATAGATGGTGCACAGAACCTATATAACGTGTTTGGATTTTTCGAGCGGACGAGAAGCCTTCCCACCAGTGCATTTATGTACTAATAATCCACCAGATTGCTTGAAGGGTGCGGGAGAACCTCGTTCGTTGCGGATGCCTCCTTCGTGTGCGCTAAGGCGTGGAGTCCACTCTGAAGCCTTGGAGAATTGCGATCCGAAACTGAAGCACATATACAGGACATAATATTGGAACATCGCCTATGTATCATTCCATAGATGTAGCCATTTGGCACGCCTTTACTGTTTCAGAGAGAGAGAGAGAGGCTTGAGCAACTTGTAATCTCGGCCTAGCTTGTAACACTTGTTCAATATCAATAAAGAGTTTTTTTTATTTTTATACTTGTGTTATTCAATGCTTCCGCTATCGACGACTCTGTGAACTTGTTACCAATCGTCTATGCATTTATTATTCTGCTGCACTCGGACAATCTGTGCGAATCTGTGTCTTAGATCTCTTACCGCCTACTTGGACCTCAGCCTTGCATGGGCGCGGCTTACGCTCGTGCGGTATCACGTCCAGATGGGTCAAGCGATTGTCCCACGGGAGCGCTGACGCGATGATTCGCGCCTAACAGGGATGGCCGACTGCCTATGGAAGATCGGGATGTGACATATTGGTATCAGAGCATAGCAATACGCCTTTGGATTTTGTTTTAATTTTCTTATTTTTGAAAGCTCGTTCATGGGTTATGTGCATATGCTCTCTCTCAATGTCCCATCAAAATATTCCAAATAATAAATCTAAATACTTTTAAAAGTGCATGTGAATGATATGATTGCTTGTACAAAATTGTGATATGAATACCTTTGTGTCGACCTGTGTTAGGCTTGGTTGGAATAGACTCGTGCTAGAATTTATAAGTTATGTGCAAACCCAAATACCTATACTTGATTACCCAGCTGGTTAGTGTGTAGAATGTCGTTCGAACAGTTAGTTATACACACAGTATTTCGACTAATTTGTGTTCAGTATCGTGCGCCAAGACCCTTTGGTGCAAGCTAGTTGCAACGAGATTGGGATATCGTTCAGATAAGAGACAAGTCAGACTTAGAATGGTAACCGATAGAAACCTTATCAGTTTATCGCTTAGGCGAATATTGAGAATCGTGCTTAGATTTTGAGAAATAGCTCGGACGGTATTTTCTGTCGGAAGATACAAAATTGAATATGGTTACTTGGATGACTATAAACAGGATATGTACCAAACTAAGATTTTATCAGGCAATGTTTAAGTATCGTGCAGAAATTTTAAGGAAGGACTTGGCGAATACGCTAGTAATTGATGCGAACACCGATTGAGAATTTGATTGGGTGACTCAATTTCGAGTGGTGTATGGATCATTTAGAAATATCCAAATGGATTCATAGGTCTCGTACGATAGTCAGATTGAACGATTGGATAATGTCATGAATAAATTATAAGGCTTATATCGAATAGGGATTCATGAAAATGGAAATCGATATCTTGGTTAAGCAAAACTATTGAAAACTTGAGGATTGTGCAAGAGATTTCGGATGAAACAAACGGATTAAACTTGAATACAATATCGGTCGAATAGAAGTTAGCCCGAGAATGAATATTTTGGTTCGATAAAAGAGATAAGCGATAACGGATTTGACTTGAAGTTTGGAAGAACGATCTTGAATCAAGTTCGAAAAGATAACCTTCGTAATCAGTCCCAACGAGAAAGATTATCCTGCAGGAGCGCCGGCGTAGTAATTTACGTACGGCGAAGATGATCGAACTCACGGAAACATGTTCGATGATTATTCTAAACGAACTCGATGAATGGAACATATCAAAAGTGGATAGACTTTGGCTTGAATATTTAAATTATTATTTGAGAAATGCCAAAAGTAGACTATGGATTTACCGAACGATAACATTAAAGTTGGATAATTTTGAAAGACGAATTATAATCACTTCATGAACGGACATGACTTAAATGGAGCAAAGTGAAATGATAATGTATCTCGATCATGCTGAAGATAGCCATATTGTTCGACGTTCTTGTCTTGTGCGAGCGTAACTCTATGCATGTACATGCGTCACGCCTGAATTTGGACGATTATCCAGCAGAAGCATTGGTGTGACAATCTCACGTCCAACGAGGGTGATTGAACTTGCGGGATACCGGAGTGTGACAACTGATGGATCATCTTGACTTGTGGTTCGACACGATAAGAGAAAATTATAAATGGAAGTGAATCGAAAGTATTTCAGGGATAAGTTAGCCTAAAACCTGGAATAAATCACGCTTGATAGTTTTGTGAATGGATACATAAATCATGTTGAACGACTTGGAGTTATAATCGAAAGGTTTAGAATTGAATCTTGGCTTGGTGGTTTAGACTTGAAATAGATATATACATACTATCAAACATGTCTTAAGGAGATAGACTGTGTAAATTGCTAGGCTTATCATGCAACTTGGATATATCATAGATTTTACTGAACGGACTAGACCCCTGTACAAACGAACGTATTATGAGAGTAAGATGATCCGTGCTCGATGTTTAAAAATTTGAGTAAAACGGGCTTGAATATCCCTTTTAAAAGAACAATGGTTTAACCTTAGAAATTGGGGCGAGCATTGTGCGAGAAATTTGCACGATGAATCGTGTGCTTGAACTTATACCTATGAACTTGTGAGCTGACCTAGTAATTAGACAGACGACCCTGTGTTGAGTGAAAGAACATGTGTGGCCGACTTTAGCATATTGCTTGAACAAAGCTATAGAACTGGGGCAGCAAGACTTTGAGTTAGACTTGGAACGGTAACGTGTGCTATGTTTGACCCAAAACGGATGGACGCTAGTCGGTTGATTGGATAGGTCGTGCTTAAAGGTAGTGCAAATACTTGATTTGGTTGGAATAAAAATAACTTGGATTTTATCGGAAGTATCCTTTTGATTCATAAATGAGAAACCCGTGAGAGTTTTGCAAGTGACTTGTCTGATTTTACTATCTCTAAGTTTGGTTGCATGCATATGTTTGAGGGATGCCTTGAACGAGTGCATAATCCAAGACTCAATGATATGTAAAAATCAAGTTCTAAGATATCGCTATCGCTATGTTGGTTGACATGCATATGTTTGAAGGATGCTTTGAATATGTGCATGATCTAGACTCGTGATATGCTGATCTCGAATGCTAGTGCAAGTGAATACCCCCCTGAACAAGTATAATGACTTGTATAAGTTTGTCTCAGCCATAGATCATCATTCAAGATGGATTGTAATATACCCTGCATTAAGAGATACATGTTTCGTGCTAAGGCGCAATAGACCAAGTTAGAACTTGGATTGGATGATAGAGTCATTCAATGAGACCGACCCAGCATACACGTGACACGGTATAAGGAATGAGTAGGAAATTGTGTTCGAACGGATATATTAGTACCGATTGCTACGCTTGGGATATATTCGATAATGCGATAGAACGGCTTGCGCTCAGGAAGTCTCGAGGACGAGACTTTTTTTTGAGTGGTGTATAATGTAACGATCCATTCCGTTCAAGCGGACAGCTGATTCAAACAGCAAAAATGCAACGACCCGACCCGCTTTGCTCAGCGAGAATAGTCATTTGAGGTAAAGGATTTCCTGACTTGGCCCTTCAGGAGTTCAGACTTAGGCTTTCAGAGGCTCGCTCAGAGTATCGCTCGAACGAGGAGTATCATCGCTAAGGTGGGCGGCTACGATGAACTTGTCTTTGCTTAGCCAACACACTTAAAATATAGATGATACATGATAGTCGCTAGAGAATCACCCCATGCATGCTAATAACGAATACAACGCACCTAGCGAAGGAAATAATTCCAACTTGTATTGCTTGTATTACAACAAGGAAATAAAACTTTGCTTGTAGAATAGACCCTCGCATGCTACATTTGCCTTGTGCAAAATGATACCGCTATGCCTCGAGTAGATCATCGTGTACTCTTCGTAGTGCACTGTCACTTGATTACACCGCACGTCCCTAGATCATGTCGCTCGGTATGTCCATTTATGATTTCACTACTCGCTTTACACCTTAGATTCGTGCCAATCTAAATGCTTATGCTCAATATAAATGCATGCTTGCCTGCTTATATGTTAACTTGTACTGTTGCCTCGATCCAATACTTGCCACAATAAAACTTATGCCACAATCAAGTAACACTATCGCGTATCGTGCATGCATCTAGTTAGCCAGAAGACTATCAAATAGCTCTTCTGTGTAATATGAACCTGCAAGTATCCGGGACCGTTAGGTCGCCAAGGCAGTCCCCGAAACAGGGGAATGCATCATGTCAAGTTGAAATCTGAACGAGAATCATATCAAGTTTACATCTGAACGAGAATCATGTCAAGCAAATCAAGAATCACAGCTCGTGGAATGCTCTTTCAGAACAAGAATCATGGATTTGTATGTCAAGTTGTATGAATTTGGAAGACCTAAGACTTGCATGTCGTAGACAACTTATTTTTAACAAGTGGTTCTTCGGATCCAATTCCACGGACGGTCTCCGGGACACCGGGGTCAATCCGATCCGAAATGGAATATCACGTTTAGTCTCACATAATTAACGGACTGGCTTGTAGCGCACCACGTACTTTCTTTGCATGACATTTTCGTCAATGACTATGTCCTTTATGGATATTCCAATGACTCATGTTCATATAGATAAGTCATCATCGTTTAGCGATAATCCACGTGGCATAGCATCGAGAATATCTGAAATATCTGAACGATCATGAGTATATCACACTTGTATATATGGAATACTTTAACATCTTCTGTAACACACCTGATAATCCGTATAACTCGTGGACCCAAAAGGTAACCTCGCTAACGACACTTGTGTTTGCTTATGTTATTGCCCCTGAATTTTATTATAAATGCTTGTGCTTGATTTAACTTGGTTTGCCTTGGACAGGGAAGGACGGATGGTAAGTTGGTAAGTCTCGCCGTGTTCCTTTATATCGCTCGGCGTACTGCCACACGAGTTAGGCTTTTCATAAATGCCATAAAACTGATCATAAGGCAAGACTAGAAAGATAACTTAATAGATGGTGCACAGAACCTATATAACGTGTTTGGATTTATCGAGCGGGCGAGAAGCCTCCCCACCAGGGCATTCATGTACTGATAATCCACCAGATTTTTTGTAGGGTATGGGAGAACCTCGTTCAGTGCGAATGTCTCATTTCGTGCGTGCTAAGACATGGAGCCCACTCTGGAGCCTTGGAGCGTTGTGATCCGAAACTGAAGAACATATACAGGAGATAATGTTGGAACATTGCCTATGTATCATTCCACAAATTTAGCCACTTGGCATGCTTTTACTGTTTCAGAAGAGAGGCTTGAGCGACTTGTAATCTCGGCCTAGCGCCGCTTGTAACACTTGTTCAATATCAATAAAGAGTTTTTTTTATTTTTATACTTGTGTTATTTAATGCTTCCGCTATCGACGACTCTGTGAACTTGTTACCAATCGCCTATGCATTTATTATTTTGTTGCACTCGGATAATCTGTACGACTCTGTGTCTTGGACCTCTTACCGCATGCTTGGACCTCGACCTTGCACGGGAGTGGCTTACGCTCGTGCGATATCACGTCCAGATGGGTCAAGCGATCATCCCGCGGGAGCGCTGGCGCGGTGATTCGCGTCTAGCGGGGACGGTCGATTGCCTGCGAGAGATTGGGGCATGACAGTTGTGAGATACGTGCACTGAAGCACCTGAGTCCACCACCCAAGAGTTGTCATTGCATACGAGGTTCATAACTACCTCATCACCAATAATGACCACGTCACCTCCATGTGTCGAGGTCGCCGATGTAGTGTTGTCACTTTGCTTTCCCTTATCGTCCTTCTTCTCTCTCTTCTAAGTGAAATAGTTATGCTTGATGTGGCCCTTCATGCCACAATAGTAACACTCCAAGTCCTCGTACCGACCCTTGGACCTTCCCCTGCTTTTATCTCTTCCGCGGCTCTTTGAAACAAGCGGCTCTGAGTGGGATATGGATGAAGTGCCCTGAGAACGTCTCATCATCTCTTCATTCAGTAACCCGCTCTTGGCAAACTCCAGACTGACCATGCCTTCTGGAGCAGAAGCGAATATAGACACTCGTACGGTCTCCCACGTGTTTGGCAATGTATACAGCAGCCATAGTCCCTGAACCTCGTCGTCGAACTTGACTCCCATCGAGGATAGCTGATCAACCATGCCCTTGAACTCACTCAAGTGATACTTAATAGACGTCCCATCTTTGTACCGCAGACCCATCATCATCCGGATCAGGAATAATTTATTTACTCCGATCTTCTTCACATACAAAGATTTCATCTTATCCCACAGTGTCCTTGCGTGCTCAATACTGGCAACGTGGTCGTACACGTTCTCGTCAATGAACTGTCTGATGTACCCACACACCTGTATATGCTCAAAATTTTATTCCTCTTCGGATTTGTCACTGGGCCTTTCGGAAGCAAATACCGGTAGATGCAGCTTCTTGACAAATAACAGATACTTCATCTTGCTCCTCCAGTAATGATAGTTGGTACCGTTCAGGTTTACCATGTGCACCGGCTTCCCGTCCATCTCTCCTCCCTGGTTCGCCTGTCAACTCCTGACACCCTTCTGAAATTCTAAAACCTGGCTCTGATACCACTTTGTTGGGAACGAAAGTGCGAAAATAGTTCCCCAAATCAGAGAGTACCTGCGAGAGAACCGAGCAAAACGCACAAACCAAAAATGTCAAACACGAATCGCAGACATAGAGATTTTTGACATGGAAAATCCTTGCGTGAAAAACTATGGGACGATCGGAGTCCAACCCTGAAATGCCTCCACTAATGGAATAAGAAATACACCGACTCCTTACAAATTTTTCACCGATCCAAACGGATCACCACAACTATTTTGAAACGGAAAATAGATTATAACCACGAAGAAGAAAGACAACGAAAAATACCCAAAACTGATCTCCTTCTTCGAAACGGCCTCCAATCCTTCTTTCTCCTCTCCAATGTTGCAATGCCACTCTTACCTCTTTTCTCTCATTGTTGCTATTTTTTTTTATATGAGAGAGAGATATATTTTAAGGCCAGGAGAAACCTATATATAGCATCAAACCCACAACTAGCATTCCTATTCCTATTATAGATAGAAATATCCAAATTCAAATATATTGACATATTACTATTATATGTAGGAGTATCCAATCCAAATCCATTGAGATATTCCTATTATATTTAGGAATATCCAATTCAAATAAATTAAGGTATTGCTATTATATATAGAAAATTCAATTCTAATCCGGAATATTTTTCATCCAACAGTAATTTCCTAATTGATGAATGGAGTTCATCAGAGTTGATAATTTACGTTGACTTTGTAGCTCATGATACTGTAGATAACACCGAATTGGCTTAACCCACAAGAATCCTGTGAAATTGAATCCAGATTTTATATTTTGTTTATAATTTCATATTATTTATCTGGTTATATAAGAGGCTTGTATCGATCATACTTAACCTGATAATGTGACTAGTCTATTCGATTCCATCGTCTCTCTATACACAAGAATGAGAGGGAAGAACCTCCAAAGGAGGCTTGAGTTTGAATGAGGGGAGGCCTAGCCGCCTATTGAGTATAATACATTAATTCGTTTACTTATAAATGATTTATGATTTATTGGAGCTGCAGTTTCCAGTATCATTTTTCGTTGCAGGTTATGTGCTGACTGCCCTCTTTTAACTCATTTGGTACTTACTTGTTGGGGCAGCCAATGACAAATTTATTTAAATTACATAATCTTTCTAGTTACTTTCAGATTTCGCGATGTGTTTTGAAATTGTAAATTTGATAATCTAAATCTAATTTTACAATCTATGCACGTAGGTCAGTGTGGGTCTGGACACTACGTGTATTTGAAATTTTGAATCCTTTCTTAATTCCAACTCAAACTTTTAGATAGAAAACTGTGTCTGAGCTTTGGGTTTTCAAAATTGTGACATTGTTGTCTCCTTGTCGAATCGTTTTCCTGCCTCAGGGGCTCTTTGGTAATGCATAAGTGTGCTGGATTATCTAATTATTAGTAATTAATTTATAAATAAAACTATTACCTATTATTTGAGATAATTTATTTATTCTATTATATAATTAAAATAATTAATTAGTTGACTAAAAGTTTTAATTAATTTTAATTAAGTGTAAATAATATTTATTTGTATTTGTTAAAATGTTTATCATAATTTTTACTAGTATAATATACTCTTTCACTTTATATTTTCTTATCTTTTTATCCTAACCAAACACATTGAGTGTGTGTGTGTGTGTTTTTTCATGGATTTTCATGCACTTTTCATTGTTTAAAGTGCAAATTCAATTCTTCCTCCACTTATGATTTACCAAAAAAGCTCTAAAGGTAACCTATCAATATGTTTCTATGGAACCCTCAAACATTATAAGGACACGTCCTAGTATTAGCACATAGTTCCTCCCATACTTCTAGTTTCCAACTATTCTTTTCATCTAGGCACGAAAATCATTATATGATCTGCCATCCCCTTAATAATTCACTCATTCTTCAGATAAAACTCTTCATGTTAATTTGATGATTAATGTCCTGTCGGATGAGCACGATAAACGAAGGAGAGGTCAACGAGCAGATATTTTCCATCTTTGTCGAAGACAAACAATTTCTATATTATTCAACATGGTAAGCCTACATGACAAGAGCATGCATGCAAATGACGACTGAAGGAAAAATCAATACTTTTTTTTCTCACCTTGCCAGCCACTTCAATCAATCAACCAACTTCTCCTTGAAGATATCTGATGTCAAGACCACACATTTTGCCATAGGTCCCGACCTAGGAGCCTCATTTATCTTTACTAAAGTATTTCATTTTTTTTTATATTATCTCAGTAATATACAAATGTCACCATTTTCACTCTTTCAGCTTCACGTGTTGTAAAGATGAATACAATTAATATAGTAATATGTACACAACCGTTTTGTCTCTGACACTATAGTCTTGGAAAAGTAAAAAAATATTTTTTTGATTGCACGAGTTTAAACTGCATAGCCAAAAAATAGATATACATGTCTACGTTAAACGACATATTTACATTTAGCTCACATGAATTTGTCATCTACATATATGGCGGGTTGATGTCACCTACTTAAGAGCATATCATACAACTTTATCAATCCTTTATAGATCTTTCTTCTTATGCTCTAATATCCAATACCATTTATAGTGAAGAAGGCTTGAATCTTTATTAAAAATCACCTAAATTTTTTTTTTTTCTTCTTCTTCTTCTTCTTCTTCTTCTTCTCTTTTTTTGCCTTTTTATTAACATTCAATTTGTACTGCAGCATGTTGTTATTTTCAAAACCTTGATAAGATCACAGAGAGTACCCCTCCCTCAATGATAAGAAGCCAAAAGAAACAGACATGACCCTTGATGACAAAGCTTCTCTTTCTCCAACCCATCATCTTTGGAATTTTGGGGCTTTGGGGGAGCACTAATTCCGGCCGGGACTTTGTCAAGGAATCTGTTAACAGGAATGGATAGTTGGAAAATGTAGCTGAGCGCATAGGGGATGGTGAGAATACACAGAGCATGCAATAGTTCATTAGCTATAGTCCAAAAGACAGACTGCATGTAAAGAGAAGCCTATTAACATTAGAGTATGATTAAAGTAATCTTAGCTTTGGACTGAAAGTCAGCCCAAGATAATTTGTTATACTCCTACAGCTTAATTTGTGTGTTCCTCTGTTATTTTCAGCAATTAATTCCTGATTAATATTTGTTCGTCTTTCGTCTTATTGTTCAAGTCCAACTAACTTCTACAGACTCGCCTTTAATCTTCTATATCTGGAAAAGGAAGATTAAACGCACTTTCTATATAGTGTTTGTTTTGCTAACTTTTGTGCTCTTGGCAATACCGTATCTGTAATTAACTCATTGCAAATGTAAAGAATCTTGAACTTGACCAGAGAGAGGGGTAAAGAACTCTATTTGATATACGTGGTAATGCATGGCATGGTTCGCCAGGGTTACCAGTCCGGATGCGTTGTCCACAAACCATTGTCCCCAAATCAGTTTTTTCTCCTCTATTAGTTTATGGGTTCACCAAATCAAAATTATAGGACCCACAAACTAATAGAGAGAAAATATGTTTGGAAACATGGATTTGTGGACAATAGATCCGAACTCCACATGGTCTTTGTATCCAACTAAACTTATGCATGAGTACAAATAATTGGTTCAAATTAGGATTAGTAAAGTTTTATATCTTTTTGTGATATCTTAGTATATATTGTTGGGAACGCGGTGTGATCCGAACTGGAGTTTACCTATTATGTGCGATATTGGATTTGACCCATATACTTTAAAAGAAAATTCTCATAAAAGATCTGAACTAATTCCAATTATCGACACCTCAAGATCCCATTTTCTATCCGATGTAGATCTAAACTCCATTGTCACCACCATTTGAGTGCTCAACCGTAAACAAAATACAATCTAACACATACAAATCTCTACACACAACAAAGTGTACAAGTATGCTAAAAAGGGTTCAAGATTATATGCCAGAGAGTCACCAGGCAACCTGTCAGTCCCTAGGGGATCAAAGATGGTAGAACGTGGGCCATAGCAGAGCTACTAGCGAGACCTGAATGTCCGCTCTCTACTGGAACCCAAGTTGTCGTCGAGATCAGAGATTCACACAAGAGTTCATCATCTAATATAGCTCGATTCCAACGAAGCATGAACCAAGAACACGTTAC
Organism: Iris macrosiphon; assembly: GCA_036927795.1. NCBI lineage: Eukaryota > Viridiplantae > Streptophyta > Magnoliopsida > Asparagales > Iridaceae > Iris > Iris macrosiphon. The sequence continues at coordinate 318,536,002 of JAYESA010000005.1, read as the reverse complement.
AAACAAACTTCAAAGATAATGAAGATTACAACAAGCAACAAAAAATCGTTCTTCTCTTTACATTCGCAGACGCTACAATGAGAAAGAACGAAGCACAGGAAAGGCCGAAGAAAAGCTCCTTTCTGGGGTGGTCAAAACTATCGTTGCTCAAAGCAAGATTCGTCGTACAGATGATCTTCCCCCAGGAACCAACAAGTTCATAAATGAACTTCTAGAACGCTCAATGTCACCTTCGAAAAATACTCGAAAAAATACCATGTGAGAGGGAGACACTCTAGGCCACATATGATCTAGTGTTCTTAGTTTTTTCATCTATTTTTTTCTCTCTTCAAATGAAAGAGGAGGTCATCTACATATAGAGGAAAACAACACATATGCGGCCTGAGGAAACTCCAGGCCGTATATGCGCTGACCGACCAGATCCCCCAAAATTTGGGTGTCAAAGCCGCATGCGTCGTCCGCGCCGCATGCGCCGTCCGTGCCGCACACTACCAAAATCAGCGCTATTAATGACTCCAGATATTAACAACGCTAATTTTTATAATATTAGCGACTAGAATAAAATGTATCACTAAAAGTCGTTAGTTGCGACGTTTAGCGACAATAATTATATTATAAAAATATACGTCGGTACAAATTGCTGAACGTCAGTAAAGTTTCAATATATAGGGACATTTTTGCGATATTCGACGACATTATTTCATTGTAAAAAAATATACGCCGACAAAGATCGTTGAACGTCGCTAATTTGGTTATCTGCGATGTTTAGCGACATATATTTTGGACGTCGCTAATTTGTTTAATATAGGGTTCGGCCTTCTCATTTTCCCCCATTCGATCGATCATCCAAAATTTTGAACCGAGCTCCCCACCCCCCTCGCGCGGCTGCCCCACTCCGACACAGCTCCCCTCCCCCGAGCGCCCCCCCTCCGTCTCCCTCTGTAACACCCCGTTCCGTTCTAGCGGACTGCCGACTCAAACGACAAAAATGCAACTGTTCCGACCCGCTTTGCCTCAAAAGAGAAGCAAAGGATATCCAGACTTGCCCCTACAGGAATTCCGGCTTAGGCTTTCAGAGGCTCGCTTGACGTATCGTGCCTGTTCGGTCCCTAAGTTGAAACCGAACAATTTAGTCGTAGACCTGCATGGGCCACCACAAAAACCATGTCACGCCCCAGTCATAAAATGCCGAGGGACTGGAGAAGCGTGGCAATGGCCAGCAGCACGCACCGATGGACAATCCAATTTAATGGATCCATCAGGGCATGCTTAAGCTGTAGTCTAGCAGTACTAAGTACAAGTCTCAGGTATTACTAATCTCATCCACAGAATAACACAGATTAATTGCCAGAAATAATGCAATGAAAATAAATATGCAATATCAAATAAGGTTATCTCGGGAAACAAATCCGAGAAATATTCTGTTACATTTAAAGAAAAATAGACAGGAATTAAAATACTGAAAATGTAAATACTGTGTAGCTGAAGCCGGTGCTCAGGAGAAATCTTCGGCCACTACTTCGTCCTCTGTTCCTTGTTCTGCTCCAAGGAGTGCTCCGGTACCGTACACCTCTGGGTAGTTCTCTTCAGCTGTACCTGGGGACATAATCCGGATCCAGGTCCTCAGGGGACAGCAAGGTACAGAAAATACAAGCCAGAATAAATACAGTGCAGCAGATAAAATAATCATCAGGGTAAACTAAGTAACCAACTATGTGATATGCAATATGAGAGCAGCACTAGAACTCAGGCTGAAGCCACTACAAGCTCTGTGTCGGGGAGCCGGTAGCGGCAATAACTATGAATTACACTATGTTATATACTATGTTTTATATATAATATCAGCCTGTAGTCTGTGTGTCTCTCCCCACCCAATGTAATCCCACGTCTCATGTCCACGATGCCTCATGTCCATGTCACGCACGATTATAAGTAATGCAGCAAGTCTGATAGCTATGAATCAAATGTCTAAGGATGTAAAGTCTATGTCATAAAACATGCATCCTATACAGAATCACCTCGAATGTCTCAGGAAGACTCTGTCTCATAAAATAGTGTCAAGTGTCCTGGGTTCTGGTGTACTTGATAGGACAAGTACGAGAATAAGGGTATCGATTGTCCATCTCTAATGACGTACCCAACACCGCGTACGGGGTTGGCACCCGACTATGATCGGACACTAAGCACGTCACACGTTTCCTAGGTTAAGCAGTTAAAACAAGTTACATATGGATCTACCAGAATTCAAGTAAAATACTATAACAGAAATTACTGAGAATTTACAAGCTCTATGTTCTCACTGATGCAAAATTAACCAAGAAAATACATAGCAAGCTGCAGCGTTTGGCAAGGTACACTTGCCTGTGGTTCCGGCTATGTTTGCGGTTCTGACTTCGGTTGAATTTGCAGGCGGTACTCCGGTTGCTGAAACAAACATCACCATCAGATCCAAAAAATATCAATCAGCTAGAAACGCCTGTCCTTGGGTCCAATTTGGAGACAAGGGCAGAAACGGCAGTTTCGGGCCAAAATGGGGTCCACCGGTGGCCCGCTTTGCACCGAAAATGCGTCAGGATCAACGGTCTCCAAATTCACCAAACTTAGTGTCAACAGGTCAGAAATGCTGATACGAACCCAACGGAACTTTCAGAATTGAATTCCGATGAGCCGATCACAAAATCGCCTGTCGAGCGGGGCCTGTGGGGCCCACGACACGCGATTTCGTCAACGTTCTCAGAATCGAACCAAACTTGACCCACAGGACCAGCGTATCGCTACGAGTCCGATGGCACAAGTTTCGTCTCGATCCGACGTGTGTACACAAAGTTAGGTCAAATTACAGAAAAGTCGGATACGGGGCGATGTCCGCGGATACGCGTTGATCCCGGTGTGCACGCACACCCGAATCAGCTTCTGCGAAATCCCACACGTCCGTATCGACGAGGCGCACGTATCTGTGAAGACCGCGTGCGACCAAGTCGTCCCGTTTGGCGGGGCGTACTCGGTTTCGGGGTGAATCAGGGTCTGAATTTTTCCTGTTTTTTGGATCGCGGTGTGCGATCACCACAGGACGCGATGTCCCGAACAGTTTGTCCGGACACCGAGAGGGTCATACAGGCTTCGCAACGCAATTCACAGAATTGAAATCGGAGGTACAGGGTGCAAGATACGAGTACCTGAACGAGGTCCTTCGAAACTAGGGTTTTCCGTGTCCGACTCGTGTCCTGGACACGTGTCCACTGCTAGGGCTAGGGTTTGGGGACTGTCGAAATTGTGGCCGGCCGGTGGCGGGTTGGGCGGCGCGGCCGGAGGGAGCCGTCGATCGAGCGGGGATACTGGCGGAGCTAGGGGCGCTGGAGGGGAGATCCGGCACCGGCGGTGGGGAGAAGAGAGAGGGACAGCGGGGTCGTCGGGCTCGAGCTCGGCGGCCGGGCAAGGGGTGGAGCTGGGAAGGAGGAGGTCGCGGAGTGGGCTGCTCGAGGCAGAAGGGTGCTGGGCAGGGCTGACGTCGCGCCGGAGCTCGGGGGTCGTCGGACTCGGGGGTGGCCGGAGCGGCTAGGTTAGGGTGAGGGGAGGTTGAAGGAGGCGGGGAAGGGAGGAGTATTTATAGGGTGGCCATGGCGGGGGCTGGCCGGGGAAGGCGGGGAAGGCGGAGAAGACGTGGGGGGTGAGGCCGGGTGCGGGCGGCGACGTGGCCGGAGCCACCGCCGGGATTCTCGGCACGCAGCGCGTGGGGGAAGGGGATGGGGGTCCGGGTCGGGCGGGTTCGGGCGGCGGGTGGACCCGACCCGACCCGTTTGCAAACGGGCTGGGCTGGGTAGAGTATTGGGCTGGGCCCAATTGGGCCGGGCCGGCTAAACAGTAATAATATTAATAATCAATTTAATAAATAAATAATTAATAATTAGTTTTTAGGTGTTTAAAAATAGGTCCGGGGCCCAATAAATTCCAAAAAAATTGTCCTAAGTCCAGTTTTTCATTTTACATCCAAAAATATTATTTTTATAATATTTTAATATTGTTTATCATCATTTAATAAATAAAACCCTGTTTTTAAATTACGAAAAATTCCCAAAAAATTCCAAAAAATTGTGAAAAATCCAGTTTTTAAAATTTTGAAAAATCAGGGAATTTACAATCTATCCCCCTTAAGAGGATTGCGTCCTCGCAATCAAAAGAATAACCGGTCAGCAGAGATGACACGGTCGCAGGTATCGTTTGAAAGTACATCACAAGAGACTTCAGGGAAATACCATTTCCCTAAAATTGAAAGTTTACACTTTACAGGAAAATCTAGTTAAAACTATACTTTTATAAAAACCAGGTTGTTATTAACAAGTTACAATTTACTAGGTTGGGGCTGAGGTCACGAACCAAGAGGCACGAGCTACAACAAGACTAGAAACGGATAACTTACGAATCACTTACTCGCATCAGCGTCCTGCACAGTAATCGCGTAAGCTTGTCCTCGCCCTTGAGGTAGATTCCTCTGCTGCTGTTGGGCTTGCTGGAAGAGTGTCGCCTGAGGTGCCAGAGGTGGCCTCGGTGCTGGTGAAGCTGGTTGGTTTGCCCTTGGTGCTCCATCTCGATGCTGGGGACAGTCCTTGGCTATGTGTTGATTGGTGCCGCAAATCAGGCATAATCCCAACTTGCGTCTGCAGTCCCTCTCGACATGGCCTATCTTGCCACAGTAGTGACAGGTAGGAAGGGTCTGCGAAGCTGTCCTCGGTGGCGGGTTCGTGTGAGATCTCTTTGCAGATTCTCCCGGTGATGATCTGTCTGGTGCTGAGGTGATTGGCCGCTTGAGGCGAGACTCTCTCCTGGTGACGCGTTCCATGCATCGGGCTGCAGCGAGAACGTCCGAGTATGATGTTGGTGCGACGGACCCAATTAGTTTCTGCAGCTCAATGTTCAGTCCGTCGAAGAATTTCTCGGCCTTCTCTTCCTCGGTCGGGATCAGGGTTGGGGCAAAGCGACTTAGACGAATGAACTCAGCGTTGTACTCTTCCACCGTCATAGTATCCTGAGTGAGGCGATTAAACTTGTCCCGCAGTTCTGATCGTGCGATAGCCGGAATATACATCTCCTGGAAGAGCCTGGAAAACTCTTCCCAAGTGACCCGGTCTGGTCCAAGTCGTGCCTCCTCAGACAACCACCAGTGGTGCGCGTTGCCTGTCAACTGCATTCGGACGGCAGTCATCCAGCGTTCCCGTGGAAGCTCAGCTGCTTCAAGTTGATGCCGTATGTTGGTGAGCCACTCATGAACTTCGGTGGGCTCCTCTTTTCCAGAAAAGGTGCGGGGCTTCAGTTGACGAAAGTCAGTGATTGAGCCTGTAGTTGGCCGTCGAGTTGGTAGGTTGGCCTGCTCCAGTACAATTACGATGCTGTCCCTCCAGAAGTTAGCTTCGCGACGCTGAGCCTCATGTTGGACTTGTTGCTGCGCCTGCATCATCACGTAGATCATTTGGAATATCTGCTGCCCGTCAATTGGCTGCCCTGGTGGGAACACGGGCGTTGGTGGAACGAACTGCGGCGGAGGTAGAATATCATCGCGTCGAAATCGGGAGTTAGGTTGACCTGCCTGCTGGCTCTGTTGAGTTGAGGGAACTCCTCCGACTGGTGTCACTTCGTCGTCATAGGTGACACCTGTAGCTTGTGGTGTTCCGGCGGGAGTCTCGTTGCATTCTTGTGGGTCCATTTCCCTGTACCCAAAATAACCAATAAAAGGTGCACAGGAATCAAGGCAAGATGCAAATTCAAATTAGTTCGAGTATGATACAGATATCAAAAACGATTCAAGCAAGTGGATGAGATTCTAAAAACTTATCCTATCTTATTGCAGGCCTGTTCGGTCCCTAAGTTGAAACCGAACAATTTAGTCATAGACCTGCATGGGCCACCACAAAAACCATGTCACGCTCCAGTCCCAAAATGCCGAGGGACTGGAGAAGCGTGGCAATGGCCAGCAGCACGCACCGATGGACAACCCAATTTAATGGATCCATCAGGGCATGCTTAAGCTGTAGTCTAGCAGTACTAAGTATAAGTCTCAGGTATTACTAATCTCATCCACAGAATAACACAGATTAATTGCCAGAAATAATGCAATGGAAATAAATATGCAATATCAAATAAGGTTATCTCGGGAAACAAATCCGAGAAATATTCTGTTACATTTAAAGAAAAATAGACAGGAATTAAAATACTGAAAATGTAAATACTGTGTAGCTGAAGCCGGTGCTCAGGAGAAATCTTCGGCCACTACTTCGTCCTCTATTCCTTGTTCTGCTCCAAGGAGTGCTCCGGTACCGTACACCTCTGGGTAGTTCTCTTCAGCTGTACCTGGGGACATAATCCGGATCCAGGTCCTCAGGGGACAGCAAGGTACAGAAAATACAAGCCAGAATAAATACAGTACAGCAGATAAAATAATCATCAGGGTAAACTAAGTAACCAACTATGTGATATGCAATATGAGAGCAGCACTAGAACTCAGGCTGAAGCCACTACAAGCTCTGTGTCGGGGAGCCGGTAGCGGCAATAACTATGAATTACACTATGTTATATACTATGTTTTATATATAATATCAGCCTGTAGTCTGTGTGTCTCTCCCCACCCAATGTAATCCCACGTCTCATGTCCACGATGCCTCATGTCCATGTCACGCACGATTATAACTAATGCAGCAAGTCTGATAGCTATGAATCAAATGTCTAAGGATGTAAAGTCTATGTCATAAAACATGCATCCTATACAGAATTACCTCGAATGTCTCAGGAAGACTCTGTCTCATAAAATAGTGTCAAGTGTCCTGGGTTCTGGTGTACTTGATAGGACAAGTACAAGAATAAGGGTATCGATTGTCCATCTCTAATGACGTATCCAACACCGCGTACGGGGTTGGCACCCAACTATGATCGGACACTAAGCACGTCACACGTTTCCTAGGTTAAGCAGTTAAAACAAGTTACATATGGATCTACCAGAATTCAAGTAAAATACTATAACAGAAATTACTGAGAATTTACAAGCTCTATGTTCTCACTGATGCAAAATTAACCAAGAAAATACATAGCAAGCTGCAGCGTTTGGCAAGGTACACTTGCCTGTGGTTCCGGCTATGTTTGCGGTTCTGACTTCGGTTGGATTTGCAGACGGTACTCCGGTTGCTGAAACAAACATCACCATCAGATCCAGAAAATATCAATCAGCTAGAAATGCCTATCCTTGGGTCCAATTTGGAGACAAGGGCAGAAACGGCAGTTTCGGGCCAAAATGGGGTCCACCGGTGGCCCGCTTTGCACCGAAAACGCGTCAGGGTCAACGGTCTCCAAATTCACCAAACTCAGTGTCAACAGGTCAGAAACGCTGATACGAACCCAACGGAACTTTCAGAATTGAATTCCGATGAGACGATCACAAAATCGCCCGTCGAGCGGGGCCTGTGGGGCCCACGACACGCGATTTCGTCAACGTTCTCAGAATCGAACCAAACTTGACCCACAGGACCAGCGTATCGCTATGAGTCCGATGACGCAAGTTTTGTCTCGATCCGACGTATGTACACAAAGTTAGGTCAAATTGCAGAAAAGTCGGATACGGGACGATGTCCGCGGATACGCGTTGATCCCGGTGTGCACGCACACCCGAATCAGCTTCTGCGAAATCCCACACGTCCGTATCGACGAGGCGCACGTATCTGTGAAGACCGCGCGTGACCAAGTCATCCCGTTTGGCGGGGCGTACTCGGTTCCGGGGTGAATCAAGGTCTGGATTTTTCCTGTTTTTGGATCGCGGTGTGCGATCACCACAGGACGCGATGTCCCGAACAGTTTGTCCGGACACCGAGAGGGTCATACAGGCTTCGCAATGCAATTCACAGAATTGAAATCGGAGGTACAGGGTGCAAGATACGAGTACCTGAACGAGGCCCTTCGAAACTAGGGTTTTCCGTGTCTGACTCGTGTCCTGGACATGTGTCCACTGCTAGGGCTAGGGTTTGGGGACTGTCAGAATTGTGGCCGGCCGGTGGCAGGTTGGGCGGCACGGCCGGAGGGAGCCGTCGATCGAGCGGGGATGCGGGCGAAGCTAGGGGCGCTGGAGGGGAGATCCGGCACCGGCGGTGGGGAGAAGAGAGAGGGACAGCGGGTCGTCGGGCTCGAGCTCGGCGGTCGGGCAGGGGGTGGAGCTGGGAAGGAGGAGGTCGCGGAGTGGGCTGCTCGAGGCGGAGGGGTGCTGGGCAGGGCTGACGTCGCGCCGGAGCTCGGGGGTCGTCGGACTCGGGGGTGGCCGGAGCGGCTAGGTTAGGGTGAGGGGAGGTTGAAGGAGGCGGGGAAGGGAGGAGTATTTATAGGGTGGCCATGGCGGGGGCTGGCCGGGGAAGGCGGGGAAGGCGGAGAAGACGTGGGGAGTGAGGCCGGGTGCGGGCGGCGACATGGCCGGAGCCACCGCCGGAATTCTCGGCACGCAGCGCGTGGGGGAAGGGGATGGGGGTCCAGGTCGGGCGGGTTCAGGCGGCGGGTGGACCCGACCCGACCCGTTAACAAACGGGCTGGGCTGGGTAGAGTATTGGGCTGGGCCCAATTGGGCCGGGCCGGCTAAACAGTAATAATATTAATAATTAATTTAATAAAGAAATAATTAATAATTAGTTTTTAGGTGTTTAAAAATAGGTCCGGGGCCTAATAAATTCCAGAAAAATTGTCCTAAGTCCAGTTTTTCATTTTACATCCAAAAATATTATTTTTATAATATTTTAATATTGTTTATCATTATTTAAAAATCATTTAATAAATAAAACCCTGTTTTTAAATTACGGAAAATTCCCAGAAAATTCCAGAAAATTGTGAAAAATCCAGTTTTTAAAATTTTAAAAAATCAGGGGGTTTACACCAGAGCGTAAGGTAGAGCCAAAGGTCTCATGGATTCTAGGTTCATTTACCTATTTCTTATTAGGTATCTAACTAGGTCAAGATATAAGTGAGTATATTGAGTATGTGAGTGTCCACGTGTTCATATCTCAGGAATTTTTTTTTACTTCTGCAAGCCTTTTCAGGCTATTAAAGTTTGCAAATATATTTTCAGATAATTTTTTGAGAGGAGTAAATAAATGCCTCTAATTCATTTTTGCCTCCATTTGAACGATATATACTTGAACGATGTCTATTCATCTTTTCAGAAGTATCTAGAGATGAATTAATACCTGCATCATCGTTCGTGGATGTATAAACGTTATCCTGATGACATATGTAGTATGCGAGATAAATTTATAGAGGGTATACAACAGTTCCTGCAGTTCGTGAAGGCGTTCCCTTAGTACATGGACGACACCAAAATTAAGTGTCCATGTGTGAGTTATCGTAACTTGAAATATTACGCAGAAGTGGATATGACATATCATTTGTACTCGAGGTATTTCACGCTGAATTACTATCAGTGGACCTCACATGGAGAAATTGTGTCTTTAGCATAGGATCCAGAGCCTTACGTGGAGCCGTATATGGATGACCATAACCACGTTGATTACGACGACGGGTGCCTGAACATGGTTTTCGATGCTGCCGGACCTAGTTTCGATCCGGACAATCATGATGCAGCTGAGGAGGCACCGAATACCGATGATGCAAAGTTCGTGGAGTTACTAGAGAATGCAAGGACTCCATTATATCATATTTGTGAGGATAATTCACCGTTGGAGGTAGTTACAAGACTATTAAGCATCAAGTCTGATTTTAACATGTCCCAAGAATACTACAACCAACTGATGGAGTTGATTATAGAGATCTTGCCGGAGGGTGCTAAGTTGCCTAAAGACTTCTACCGATCTAAGAGAATGGTGAGATCGCTATGGATGAGATACGAAAAAATTGATGAATGTCGTACAGCATTCCGTCACTCGGATTATAGGTGTCATGGATTCATACAATGATCGCCTATCAGCATTGGAACGGACACATCCTCCTGGTTCGCCGGCATCGACATCGACTCCACCGACGATACTGCCTCCTAGTTCGATATTGTTAGCGCTCTCACAGGGCCAGTTGGACTATATCGTATCCCAGTTGTCCTAGGTTGGACAAATAGTTATGAGTTTGTGTAAATTTGGCCCAATTTTGTACGTATTGTGTGACATTAGCCTATTTTTGGGTTTGTTGTATATATTATTTTTGTGACATGAGAATATTTATTTCAGACTTTTATGTATATTTGAATTTGTATGACATTGGCCAACAGTGACTGTAGATTTAAATTTATCGGTGTTTAATAATTTTCTTATGTGTGACAATCTATTTTTATAACTATTAATATATTTGTATAAACTGCAGGCTGAATATTGTTATATAAATTATTACGTAACAATCTACATTTTTTAAATTTTATAGCAATTTAGCGATGTTTACAGTCGTCTAGCGACATTTATCGACATACAAATACGTTGCAGAGAGGTATCAAAACGTCACTATCCCTGTACCAAGATTTCGCAAATATCTTGCTAAAAGTCGCTAATTTGCTGACTTGGCAATCTCTGTCATGTCATCAAGACGTAAATAAAATACGTTGCTAAACATCGCTACATTCAAAAAATATTAGCGACGTACATGTTTGCTAAACGTCGCTAATAAAAAAATGTCAGTGACGTTTAGTGACACAGTAAACGTCACTAAGTATAGAAATATCAGCGATATTTTGCAACTAAATTTGTGTCACTTATATACCAACGTTGTGTCGTAGAATGTCGCTAATTGCTAAAACGCGATAATTATAAAACGCGATAATTATAAGTATAGAAATAAAATACGTATATCGACGTATTTACAGTCAGCGACTAGCTAGAACGCGATAATTATAAAACGTCGCTAATAATGTCGCTATTTTATTTCACCGACATAATTTTACAATTTAGCTACGTTTTGTAGGGTCGCTAACCCCACAATTTTTAGTAGTGGCATATGACGTCTCCTCTGTCTGATACGTTGTTCTATATGAGACAGACAGCGCCGCCAAACACAGAAAACAGTCGCTCGTGCTGCATATTCCGGAAGGCAAAAGAAACTATGCGCCGCCCATACACCGCCTAAAGCAGACCATGTCCCCTCCACATGTGACTCACTCATCCAAACCTGGCCGCGTAGCGCTAATCCGCATAGCCCCGGGCCGCATAGCACCTGGACACAAAGACTGTCACGCCCCTGTCCCAAAAATACGTAGGGCTAGGACACGTAAGCATACCAGCCGCATGGATATGGCAACTCCAATATATGGAAACCAAACCCATACGTACGCTGTAATATGAATATCAAATCCACAAGTGGTATAAATCTATCATAAGTCACAGGGTATAATCTAAATCTTATCCACGAAAATTAAACATAAATAAATAACCAATATCTATGAAACTAGATCTCAATACAAGATATCTAAAGATGCTAGTTGGATGAAAACAAATTCACTACCAACTCGAATGTAAAAAGCAAATACAATATAAGTACACCACAATAAACACAATATAAGAATATCAACTAACAACCACAGGGCTCGAAGAGAAGACCTCCTCGGAACATATGTAACCATCCGAATTTGTGCCCCTGCGAATACTCAAGAACAGCTACACCTGGAAGGGCCAGGTCCTCAGAGGGACATAATAAGATACATAAAAGTATGCCAATAAAGTACTGAAATAAATATCCAATGGGTCGCCTAACCATCTAAGTGAATGCAGTTTAAGAACAACTTTTCCCACAAGTGGGCTATCTGGCTGAAAACTGGGATTGGCATGGTTCTCTTGGAGATCCAGGGGCCTAAAAAGTATGTCATATTTTGAACGCCAGAGGTCGCCTGATAATATATAATATATAGTGGTCATCACCACCCGTATCTCCAGCGAAGAATTCGGGCGCACAATAGAAAAAGTACAAAGGAGCCCAAATGCGGTACTTGGTGTTCTCCACACCCCATGCTCTAAGCATGTCACATCCATGACATAATTTGGTTCATAGCCTATTTTTAGTACCCTAGCCCAATCCTGCAACCAAACAAGGACAAGAATTGGACCACCGTACTACAATAGACTATGTCCATGGACCTCTAATAACTACTAAGTCTTCTAGCATATAAAGTTTCTATCAGTAGTCATCCCTAACGCACGGCCCATACGTACAGGAGGCCATACCTGTCACACAGTTCGTGATCTATATGAGACTCACACTCGTGTAACAACTGTGTCACGACCAATGAACCTAATGATGCTACATGATAATGGGATAGTCTTATAAACAAGGTTAATGTAAATACATAAATAAAAATATGTCGCGACGACACCGTCGTTGCATCCAAGTTTCCTTGGACACGTATTTTATATAGCAGTTAAAATATATGAACTAAAAACAGAAAATAAAGATACATACAACATATGAAATATAAATAACAGTACAATGGCAAGGTATACTTGCCTGCTCTAAAAAAGAATGAAGTGATAACTCAAGGCGTCGTCCGATCTACCCGTCACATAAATTAAACAAGTTAGGTTACAAAAGTAGGTGAATAGGTTCCTCCATTTTAATTATTTTTAATTCTAAATAAATAACCTAAAATAGTATTTTAATCTTATTATAATCTAATTTTATTGTTAAATCCTAATTTTGGTCCAAAGAGAGTCAACTTTACGGTTTGTGATCCATGGCACGCAAAACGAGACAATCCATTGACCAAAAAGTCAACCAACTCAAATCATAGATTTGTGTGTGGAATACTATAGATTTCAATACTATATGAACACCATAATCGACGGTTTTATAAAATCATAAGTCGATAAAGAGTTATGTCCACAAGGGCGCACAGATGATAGTTTTTGGTGGTTTTCTATTTACGTCTACGTTGCACAAATTTTACAGTAGAATAAAATTATATTTTAAATTCTGAAAAAATAATTTTCTAGAATTTTATCATGTCATCTTTCTGAAACTTTAAACGGTTCATAATTCCGAGTTCGGGATCTCCCGAAATCTCAAAAATACCAAAATGCGTCTGATTTCGGACAACTGGCACTTTTAGAATTTTTTGGAAAAATAGGTTCTGAAATTATTAAAATAATTTATATATTCAGAAAACTAACCTTGATATGATTCTAACAAAAAAAACGAGAGTGCGTTTGAAATCCGAAGATAGGAGATATCGTCTTTTTAAGTCGGCATAACTACTAAAAAATGAGGCTGAATTTATGACGAATTTTGACTATTTTTGGACGAAAACGAGAGGAGTTTGGGGATGAAAAATATGAAAGATGAGTTTATTCCATAAGTCTAATAGGTATTTATAATGGTAAAGATTGTTTAATTGAATAAGGCTAGGATTGACTAATTTGGATATGATTAGGATTAGTTTAAATAAGGATATGATATGCATGAAGTTGCTTTCCTAGTAGGCTCAGAATTTGAATTAATTTAAAATAGAGTTTGAGTTTATCTCAATAATTTATAATCTTAAATAGAATTAAAGATAATATAAATAATTTATATATAATCTTATTAATATCTATTAACACTAAATTAGCATCTATCAAATATTAAGACTTTACATATCCAAATAAATCCTCAATAATTCCAAAAATCCAATAATTACTTAAAATTCTAAATTACAAAAAAATATAATTAAATATTTTAACTCTAAAATAAATGTTTGGTAGTAACAAAATTCAACTATGGTCGCATAGTAAATCATGGAAGTCCTAAAAATTTATGTTTCCTAAATTTTAATTACCAAAAAATTCTAAAAAAATCTCCAAAATCTAAAATAACCTAAAATAATTCTAAATAAATATTTATTTAAGTAAATATATCAAAAAATTTATTTTTTTAATTAACTAAGAGAATACTCTAAAGAAATTCAACATCTATAATAAATATAATAATATAAAATACACACAAAATACCTATTTTGGGTGAGGGGGTTTACAATCTACCCAACTTAAAAGAATTTCGTCCTCAAAATTAAAAATAAGGCATGGTTTGTTAAATCACACATTCGTACATAAGACAAGTCAATCGCAATTTCTTTCAAATATTTAAAATCTATTCAAATCTATCACAATCACTTTCAAAATTAAATTAACCATGATTTAAATCAAAATTCAACCAGTCATAATCTATTCTCGATTTTTAAATAATCAACATCCAAATTTTTAGTCAAATCTATAGGACATCCTATATCAAAATTTATATTACAATCTCCAATTATCATAATCCCTCTAGAAAATAATTCAGATCAAATATTATTTCTATTTTTAACTTATGAATTTCGTACTTCAAATTTTAAATTCAATTTTTATCCTCAATATTTCAAATAGGTTATCCAACAATCGAAATTCAACTTTTAATTCAAATCATCAAATTGTAAAAAATTTAATCTAATTTACCAATTGTTCAAGTCTAAAATTCTATATTTATCCTCAAAATTTAAATTGATGATTCAACCTTCAATATTCAAAATTTAAATCATGTGCTCAAAGTATAAATATTTGGTCCGCAATATCAAGATTTTAAAATTCATTAAATCTTAATCATTCTTCTAAAATTACTCAAAATTAAAATGACTTAAATCCCTCAATCTAATCTTACCTGATCACAATCTAAAAAAAATTTATCTCAATTTGACAATGCAACTTCTACCCAACTTAGAATTTACCCATCTATCACATAAGGCTAGACATCTAAGAAAATATTCCTCAAATTATTTAATCATGTTATTTAATCTTCAAAAGTTTTAACACCAAATATATCATATATGATATGCCCTTAATCAATTATAAAAGATAGTCAACAAATAATGCGATTGGCCTATGGGGTATATCTAGTACTATCAATGTATCAAACTTATACCAAGCACGAGGTTTCACCTTTTCGAAATAAGGAAAGACGAAAAACAATGATAAAGAGTTTAAGGCGAAGGTAATAGAATAGAAGTATGGGGATCAAGGCGTTTAAACAATTCAAATGGGAATTGTCAAGGCAGGTGTGGATTAAAATCCTATTTGGTAGATTCTTATTCACATGCTCCTATCAGCACAGTTATGTAACCGATATGATACGCTCAGACATGTCTAGAGGGCAAGTACATTCGTCTACTAGTCACTATATATCTCAATCCACGTAAAGTAGTTATGCGAAGGGCGAACCAAGCGAACTAAGGTTAGCTAGACCTTAATACACTGATTCTGAAATATATTAGTGTAGCGCTCCAATAATACATGTGTCATGATCAAGCTCGATAGAAGAGTAAGCTTGTAAAACTAGGCTATAATAGCAGCATAAGTCAAGGTAGTACAAAAAATATAAGTACGCTAGATTATGATGAGAGATGTTACAAAATAATTCAAGTTCACAAAAGAAATAAGACTCCACAATCTCTACAGTTGTCGTATTAACTCCTTGTCTAGGTTACTAGTCGACAAAATAGGGGTATAGCCTCTAAGGGTTACAGTCGAGATAAACACTATCATCTTATGCAAGCACACAGTAAACATCGTTCAGTTATACTTCAATAATAGGTCAAAAGACTATGTGATACTAGGTTGTGAGGCATACTTCCCAACTTAAAACGATAAACTAATACTGTATTGTCTTAAGGCTACCGTAGAAACTCCTGTTAAGGTCTACGAAAAATGTTCTTGGTACTTATTAGGGTATCCTCTTACATTACATAGGTCATGGTCGTCTTAAGTCTTAATCATAGTGTTTATAGAACAAGTGTCAATAGTAAAATAGAAAACTTACTGGCCTTGAGTGGAAAGGAGATATAAATTGTATTGAGGTGTGGTACAAGTTACGCGATTTAAAAATTAAGGGTTAATCATCAGGTCGCAATCTACAAGAATAACTTAAACTGTCAAGTTTTAATTACCAATCACATAATTCAAAAATTCAAGAGTAACAACCAAAATCCTAGCAAGCTATATATCCTAACATAGAATAAAATAACTTGGTCTATAATCAGAGGTGTCAGGTGACACGAGTTGAAAGATGAAGAAAAAAAGAACATAATTTAGTCGTCGCGCAATTAGCGAACGTTAAGGTCGCAGAGGAACAACATATGAAATTAAAATAAAGGGCTCTAGATAGCATTATAGTTTTCTAAGGGGAAGTGGTATGCTAGTTGCTATGTTCGAGGTATGATCAAGGAAAAAGTGTTTGATTACATTCCTCTAGGCTTCCTAAGGTGATGTCTACTAATAATAAGACAATGATCTAAGTTTATAGTTCTAATATCATCTCACTATAAAAGTTAGGTTTAGTTCAATTATTAAATCTTGGATCTCTATTGGTTCCTTTATGCTAGGGTCAAACACTATGGTCAAATTTTTAACTGACTCTAGTAGTGTTTATACTATCTCAAGTCATCCCTAATTATCAAGAGATAATGGTCAATCCATCTACAGGTAAGGGTGCTATGGTTTATTAATTATTCTAACTCAGTGATGTGTCAACACTCTAGTTGTACTCTTAATAGGAAGGTTACCCTACTTATCATCTAACAACAGGGACTTCTAGTGGATCTCGGAGGGGGATATACTCAAGAAACTATTAGAGAAGTACTGGAATCAGGCAGGATGCAATTATTCAAATAGAACAGATAGAAGGACGATGAATCATAGTCAATTGTGGATGAGATCCTATACTCTAATCCTATTTGCAGGCTTGCTCGGTACAGTAACATAACCGAGACAATATGCTCTCGACCTGCATGGGTTACCACAAAAATATGTCACGCCCCAGTCCCAAAAATATGTAGGGTTAGGACACGTAAGCATGCCAGCCGTATGGATATGGCAACTCCAATATATGGAAACCAAACCCATACGTACGCTGTAATATGAATATCAAATCCACAAGTGGTATAAATCTATCACAAGTCACAGGATATAATCTAAATCTCATCCACAAAAATTGAACATAAATAAATAACCAATATCTATGAAACTAGATCTCAATAAGGTATCTAAAGATGCTAGTTGGATGGAAACAAATCCACTACCAACTCGAAGGTAAAAAGAAAATACAATATAAGTACACCACAGCAAACACAATATAAGAATATCAACTAACGACCACGGGGCTCAAAGAGAAGACCTCCTCGGAACATATGTAACCATCCGAATCTGTGCTCCTGCGAATACTCAAGAACAACTATACTTGGAAGGGCCAGGTCCTCAGAGGGACATAACAAGATACATAAAAGCATGCCAATAAAGTACTGAAATAAATATCCAATGGGTCGCCTAACCGTCTACGTAAATGCAGTTTAAGAACAACTTTCCCCACAAGTGGGCTATCTGGCTAAAAACTGGGATTGGCATGGTTCTCTTGGAGATCCAGGGGCCCAAAAAGTATGTCATCTTTTGAACGCCAGAGGCCACCTAATAATATATAATATATAGTGGTCATCACCACCCGTATCTCCGGCGGAGAATTCGGGCGCATAATAGAAAAAGTACAAAGGAGCCCAAATGCGGTACTTGTTGTTCTCCCCACCCCATGCTCTAAGTATGTCACATCCATGACACAATTTGGTTCATAGCCTATCTTTAGTACCCTAGCCCAATCCTGCAACCAAACAAGGACAAGAATTGGACCACCGTACTACAATAGTCTATGTCCATGGACCTCTAATAACTGCTACTTCTAGCATACAAATTTTCTATCAGTAGCCATCCCTAACGCACAGTCCATACGTACAGGAGGCCAGACCTGTCACACAGTCCGTGATCTATATGAGACTCACACTCGTGTAACAACTGTGTCACGACCAATGAACCTAATGATGCTACATGATAATGGGTTAGTCTCATAAACAAGGTCAATACAAATACATAAATAAAAACATATCGCGACGACACTGTAATACCCCATTCCGTTCTAGCGGACTGCCGTCTCAATCGGCAAAAGTGCAACTGTCCCGACCCGCTTTGCCTCAAATGAGAAGCAAAGTATATCCAGACTTGTCCCTACAGGAATCCGGCTAAGGCTTTTAGAGGCTCGCTTGACGTATCGCTCTACCGAGGCAAATCATCGCTAAGGTGGGTGGCTACGGTGAACTTGTCTTTGCTTAGCCAGCACACATAAAATCTGGAATATTCATGTTAGTCGCTAGGTGATTCACCCCCTATATGGTAATAAGAATCCAACGCACCTAGCTAAGGGAATAATCCCAACTTGTATTGCTTATGCTAGAACAAGGAAATAAAGTACTGCTTTTATAATATTCAGACCCTCGCATGCTAAGTCCCCTAACGATCTAACTCTCGGTTTACCTTCGGGTCCGAGGAAACGTGTCTGCTTATGTTCCTTAGAACGCGTGCTTGCCTGCTTATAAATGTTTAAACGTGATTATATTGTGCATGCATTCTTGTTGGCCAGGAGACTATCAAATAGTCCTTCTGTGCAATTGAACCTGCAAGTATCCGGGACCGTTTGGTCACCAAGGCATCCCCGAATCAGGGGCATGCATCAAGGCAAGTGAATACTGTACAGTAATCACATCAAGTTTACCTTTGAATGAGAACCATGTTCAAGCTCGTTCATAGCGGAAACTCAAGATTTTACTCGTGTTATGGAATCGATATGGATATGGAATCGATTTGGAATCGATATGGATATGGAATCGATATAGAATGGATATGTAATTGATATGGAATGGATATGGATAACCCTATAGACCTGTATGTCGCGGACAACTTGGTGCACAAGGTTTTGGAGGTTTCGCGGACGGTCGTCGGGGCACTGGGACCGATCTGATCCGGACGGAACATATGGATTAGTTAATTGGAATTGAGGATAAAGATGGCATGTGGCCGGGCTCGCTACCTGCATCGCATAGCATCTTCTATCCCGTGACTATAACTCGTCCTTTATGGCTATGCCAGCTACTCATGTTCATATAGATAAGTCATCCTCGCTTAGCGGCTATCGCGTGCGAGTCACTACATCGCATCAAAGAACTAAACACCTGAACGATCATGTTAAAAATGACCCTCGTCTTGCATATGCTATGCCCCTGAATGTTTATACTTGCCCGTGCTTGAATTAACAATATTTGCCTTGGACAGGGAAGGAGATGGTAAGTTGGTAAGTCTCGCCGTATTTCCTCTTATGTCGCACGGCGCACTGCCACACGAGTTAGGCTATTCAATGTTTGCATGAAACTGATCCTAAGGCAACTAGAAAGACAACTTAATAATTGTGCACGGAACCTGTATTACGTGTTTGGATTTGTCGAGCGGGCGAGTAGCTTCCCCACCAGTGCATTCAATGTACTGATAATCCACCAGTCTGTATGCAGGGTGCGGGAGAACCTCGTTCGGTGCGGATGCCTCCTTCGTGCGTGCTAAGGCCAGGAGTTCCCTCTGAAGCCTTGCAACGCAGCGTCCGGGACTGAAGCACATATACAAGACATAATGTTGGAGCGTCACCTGAATATCGCATGTACAATCATTCCATAATTGTAGCTACTTGGCACGCTTTTACTATTTCAGAGAGAGAGAGAGGCTTGAGCGACTTATAATCTCGGCTATACGCCGCCTGTAACACTTGTTTATATAAATAAAAAGAGTTGCTTTACTTCAACTTGTGTTTCAATGCTTCCGCTATATTTGTCGACTCAGTAAACTTGTTACCGATCACCTATGCGTTCATGACTCCGCTGCACTCGGACAATCTGTGCGACTCTGTGGCTTAGAACTCTTGCCGCCAGCCAATGAACCATGGCCTTGCACGGGCGTGGATCACGCTCGTGCGGCATCACGTCCGGATGGGTCAAAGCGATTGTCCTGCGGGAGCGCTGGCAAGGGTGATTCCCGCCTAGCGGGAACGGTCGAAATAGCCTGCGGGAGATCGGGGCGTGACATGTTGGTATCAGAGCCTGGCTTCTAGGCCATTGGACTTTGTTTCGAATATCTCTGTTTCGAAAGCTCGTTCGTGGGTTATGTGCACGCTCTTTCTCAATGCCTTGATGGGATGCTCCAACAATAAGTCTAAATACTTTCAAAATATGTTTTGATTGATATGATTGCTTATATGCTGTTGTGCTGCGAGTGGCCTTTGTGCCAACATGTGCGGACCCTTGAGAGTATCGCTAGTAGCTTGTCCGATTTTACTAACTTTAAGTTTGGTTGAATGCATCTATTCGAGGGACGCCTTGAACTAGTGCACTATCCAAGACTTAAGAATAGGTGAAACTCGAGTGTTAAGACTTCGCTATCACTAAGCTGGTTGACGTGTTCACGCTAGAAGTGCACTTCGAAAGTGCGCACGATCCAGTCTAAGCGATATGCTGATTCGACGCTTGTGCAAGTGAATATCCAAATGAACAAGTACAATGACTTGTCTAGGATTTCCTCAACCCTAGATTACTGCTTGTCCTCAGTAAGTCTCGAGGACGAGACTTTTCCTGAGTTGGGTAGGATGTAACACCCCGTTCCGTTCTAGCGGACTTCCGTCTCAATCGGCAAAAGTGCAACTGTCTCGACCCGCTTTGTCTCAAATGAGAAGCAAAGTATATCCAGACTTGTCCCTACAGGAATTCGGCTAAGGCTTTCAGAGGCTCGCTTGACGTATCGCTCTACCGAGGCAAATCATCGCTAAGTTGGGTGGCTACGGTGAACTTATCTTTGCTTAGCCAGCACACATAAAATCTGGAATATTCATGTTAGTCGCTAGGTGATTCACCCCCTGTATGCTAATAAGAATCCAACGCACCTAGCTAAGGGAATAATCCTAACTTGTATTGCTTATGCTAGAACATGGAAATGAAATACTGCTTTTATAATATTCAGACCCTCGTATGCTAAGTCCCCTAACGATCTAACTCTCGGTTTACCTTCGGGTCCGAGGAAACGTGTCTGCTTATGTTTCTTAGAATGCGTGCTTTCCTGCTTACGAATGTTTAAACGTGATTGTATTGTGCATGCATTCTTGTTGGCCAGGAGACTATCAAATAGTCCTTCTGTGCAATTGAACCTGCAAGTATCCGGGACCGTTTGGTCACCAAGGCATCCCCGAATCAGGGGCATGCATCAAGGCAAGTGAATACTGTACAGTGATCACATCAAGTTTACCTTTGAACAAGAACCATGTTCAAGCTCGTTCATAGCGGAAACTCAAGATTTTACTCTTGTTATGGAATCGATATGGATATGGAATCGATTTGGAATTGATATGGATATGGAATCGATATGGAATAGATATGGAATCGATATGGAATGGATATGGATAACCCTATAGACCTGCATGTCGCGGACAACTTGGTGCACAAGGTTTTGGAGGTTTCGCGGACGGTCGCCGGGGCACTGGGACCGATCTGATTTGGACGGAACATATGGATTAGTCAATTGGAATTGAGGATGAAGATGGCATGTGGCGGGGCTCGCTACCTGCATCGCATAGCATCTTCTATCCCGTGACTATAACTCGTCCTTTATGGCTATGCCAGCGACTCATGTTCATATAGATAAGTCACTGCATCGCATCAATGAACTAAACACCTGAACAATCATGTTAAAAATGACCCTCGTCTTGCATATGATATGCCCCTAATGTTTATACTTGCCCGTTTTTGAATTAACAATGTTTGCCTCAATATTTGCCTTGGACAGGGAAGGAGATGGTAAGTTGGTAAGTCTCACCGTGTTTTCTCTTATGTCGCACGGCGTACTGCCACACGAGTTAGGCTATTCAATGTTTACATAAAACTGATCCTAAGGCAACTAGAAAGACAACTTAATAATTGTGCACGGAACCTGTATTACGTGTTTGGATTTGTCGAGCGGGCGAGTAGCTTCCCCACCAGCATTCAATGTACTGATAATCCACCAGTCTGTATACAGGGTGCGGGAGAACCTCGTTCGGTGCGGATGCCTCCTTCGTGCGTGCTAAGGCCAGGAGTTCCCTCGGAAGCCTTGCAACGCAGCGTCCGGGACTGAAGCACATATACAAGACATAATGTTGGAGCATCACCTGAACATCGCCTATACAATTATTCCATAATTGTAGCCACTTGTCACGCTTTTACTGTTTCAGAGAGAGAGAGGCTTGAGCGACTTGTAATCTCGGCTATACGCCGTCTGTAACACTTGTTTATATAAATAAAAAGAGTCGCTTTACTTCAACTTGTGTTTCAATGCTTCTGCTATATTTTTCGACTCAGTGAACTTGTTACCGATCACCTATGCGTTCATGACTCTGCTGCACTCGGACAATCTGTGCGACTCTGTGGCTTAGAACTCTTGCCGCCAGCCAATGAACCATGGCCTTGCACGGGCGTGGATCACGCTCGTGCGACATACGCCCGGATGGGTCAAAGTGATCGTCCCGCGGGAGCGCTGGCGAGGGTGATTCCCACCTAGCGGGGACGACCGAAATAGCCTACGGGAGATCGGGAGGTGGCAGACACCGTCGTTGCATCCAAGTTTCCTTGGACGTGCATTTTATACAGCAGTTAAAATATATTAACTAAACACAGAAAATAAAGATACATGCAACATATAGAATATAAATAACAGTACAATGGCAAGGTATACTTGCCTGCTCTAAAAAAGAATGAAGTCATAACTCAAGGCGTCGTCTGATCTACCCGTCACATAAATTAAACAAGTTAGGTTACAAAAGTGGGTGAATAGGTTCCTCCATTTTAATTATTTTTAATTCTAAATAAATAACCTAAAATAGTATTTTAATCTTATTATAATCTGATTTTATTGTTAAATCCTAATTTTGGTCCAAAGAAAGTCAATTTTATGATTTGTGATCCATGGCACGCAAATCGAGACAATCCGTTGACCAAAAAGTCAACCAACTCAAATCCTGGATTTGTGTATGAAATCCTATAGATTTCAATACTATATGAACACCATAATCGACGATTTTATAAAATCACAAGTCGGTAAAGAGTTATGTCCACAAGGGCGCACAGATGATAGTTTTTGGTGGTTTTCTATTTACGTCTACGTTGCACAAATTTTACAGTAGAATAAAATTATATTTTAAATTCTGGAAAAATATTTTTTTGCAATTTTATCATGTCAGCTTTCTAAAACTTTAAACGGTTCATAATTCTGAGTTCGGGATCTCCCAAAATCTCGAAAATACCAAAATGCGTCTAATTTCGGACAACTGACACTTTTAGAATTTTCTGGAAAAATAGGTTCTGAAATTATTAAAATAATTTATATATTCAGAAAACTAACCTTGATATGATTCTAAGAAAAAAACTGGAGCACGTTTGGAGTCCGGAGCTAGGAGATATCGTCTTTTTAAGTCGGCATAACTACAAAAAAATGAGGCTGAATTTATGACGAATTTTGACTATTTTTTGACGAAAACAAGAGGAGTTTGGGGATGAAAAATATGAAAGATGAGTTTATTCCATAAGTCTAATAGGTATTTATAATGGTGAAGATTGTTTAATTGAATAAGACTAGGATTGGCTAATTTGGATATAATTAGGATCAGTTTAAATAAGGATATGATATGCATGAAGTTGCTTTCCTAGTAGGCTCAGGATTGAATTAATTTAAAATAGAATTTGAGTTCATCTCAATAATTTATAATCTTAAATAGAATTAAAGATAATACAAATAATTTATATATAATCTTATTAATATCTATTAACACTAAATTAGCATCTATCTAATATTAAGACTTTATATATCCAAATAAATCATCATTAATTCCAAAAATCCAATAATTATTTAAAATTCTAAATTACACAAAAATATAATTAAATATTTTAACTCTGAAATAAATGTTTGGTAGTAACAAAATTCAAGTATGGTCTCATAGTAAATCATGGAAGTCCTAAAAATTTATGTTTCCTAAATTTTAATTACCAAAAAATTCTAGAAAAATCTCCAAAATCTAAAATAACCTAAAATAATTCTAAATAAATATTTATATAACTAAATATATTAAGAAATTTATTTTCTAATTAACTAAGAGAATACTCTAAAGAAATTCAACATCTATAATAAATATAATAATATAAAATACACATAAAATTCCTATTTTGGGTGAGGAGATTTACAAAGACCCTGGCCGCATAGCCCCTGGCCACATAATGCCAGGCCGCATAATCCCTGGCCGCATAACGCTTGGCCGCATAATGCCTTGACCGCATAGCGCCAGGCAGCATGAGCCAAGAAGTATGTGCCCGAGCTAGCAACCGTGCATGCAATATGCGCATAAAGGAGAGCATGAGCACCATGCAAGGATGCTAACGTAAGTACAAAGTGTGCCAACAAAGAGTCACTTTGCGCCCTTGAGCCCGAGTCTGAGTCCGAGTCGCTAAGCCCCTTTAGGGCTTAGCTTCTAAGGAAAACTTTCCAAAGGTGGTGATCAAAACAAAGATTGTCATAATGGAGTTCACATTTAATCCCTCTAGGAAAGTCAACCTACATAGGATTCTACCCCATGTGCATATATCAATACTAAGCATAGCTATATATTGAGATATACACATTGATGATTTTCTAATGTTAGACTAAAACTTTCAAAGCTAAGTAGAAAACATCAACAATCCCCCACATATATAACAATATATGGTTGAGCGTTCCTCACAGTGACTGTCATTATGCATTAGGATAGATGTCGCTGACGACTTGAAACTTCCCACAACACGAATAGACTAGGCCTTAAATTCTGCACCATAGATGTTATTCTTTCCACTCATACAATGACATTAGTTGTGCCATCCGGTCGTACGTTAAAGGTCCTGTGCTGACCTGGTCTCAGTGTATGTATCTTGGACATCTATAAGCCTTTTCTCAAGAGACGGCCTACATCTCTATCCATACACTTAGGTGATTTCTTCCACTATAGAGAGTTTATTATCCAGCATGAAGCCTTGCACTTTTGTGCGATGCTATGCCGCATGACATAGCCACCCAAGGCCGAGGATCCCCTTCTTGTGGTGTCATACCACTGTAGTATGAGGACACATGCCTCTTAGTAGTATCATTACTACACACAGCATGGAGCCTTGCGCTCCTGTGCGGTGCTATGCTACTATGACATGGTTCGAAGCAGAGGTTCACTCCCTTATGTGGTATCACCCATTGTAGCATGAGGTCACCAGCCTCTTAGTAGTATTTTACTACATCTCAGCATGAAGCCTTGCACTTTCGTTCGATGCTACGCCGCTATGACATAGCTCAAAGCCGAGGTTCACTCCCTCATGTGGTGTCACCCACTGTAGCATAAGGTCAAAGGCCTCTTTATAGTGATATACTACCACTCTCTATCTTTTTCAGCATTAGGCTACATGCCTATGTGCGGTGCTACCGCCGCTGTGACATGGCATGACGCCGAGGTTCACTCCCTCGTATGGTATCACGCCACTGTAGCATGGGATACAAGTTCCTTGTAGTGCTGAAACTACTCGTGCTTTCTGCAACGCACGCCGGATATTCACTCTGCTCGAGAACTCATTAAGGCGTCAAAGCCATCCTTCCACAAGAAATGTTATAATCAAGAATAAATAGTAGACCATAATGGTTCCGGGTACGTATCCTACAATTTTTCTGAGGACTACCCATTGTTCCTGATATTCTCCTGGTCAATGATGCTCCCTTGAACCAATAGCTAGATACCTGATAGATTTCTTTTTGAACCAATAGCATTAAACTAAATGGTAGGATTGCAGAGACGCAATACCAGAGGTCCTCCAAGCCCATATCTGCTGTATCCTTGACTATGAGTGATGTTACTGCCACTTTGACATGACCCACAGCCGAGGCTTTACCCTATCAAGGTACCTCATGGTGGTGTCACTCCACAGTAACATGAAGAACTATGCTCCTTCATAGTGCTTGACGTCGACTATATGCGGTGCTACTGCCGCTATGAGATGGCCCGAAGCCAAGGCTCTACCCTGTCGAGGTACCTCATATTGGTGTTACCCCACAGTAATATGGAGAACTCTGCTCCTTCATAGTGCTTGAAATTGACTATATGCGATGCTACTGCCGCTGTGACATGGCCCAAATTCGAGGCTTTATCCTGTCTAGGTACCTCATGGTGGTATCACCCTATGGTAATATGGAGTACTATGCTTCTTTATAGTGCTTACTATCAGCTGGAGCTTGAGGCCTAATATGAACGGATCTGCCAGATTTACCTGACTCTGATCTTTTAGCCACTGTAATGATCTACGCTAGCTGCGCTCATTCGGTGTTCTGTACTGGACCTTGAGGCCAATCATGAACGAATCTGCCAGAATCACCTGGCTCCGAACATTAACCACTATAATGATCCACGCTAGCTGCGCTCATTCAGTATTCTATGTTATATCTACACAGTTCTCCTTAGACCTTTGAAGAGATGAATAGATGCTACTGTTGCAGCTTCCTGATTTTTTACAGTATATCGGTATCACCCTAATCTTTGTACTAACCATAGGAAGATCATCTGAGAGCTTCCAGAGCTATCATGCTTAATATGCTGCAGCTAATAGTACAAAGAACTCTGAGAGTGAAGACTGCTGCTTTGACTTCCACCATATAGCAACACCACTCCTGGAGAAGTCACATCCTCCTGTGGATCTTTCACTCTTTTTTTCTGAGCACCAACTGGTATCACTGAAGACTTCCATCATATCTATATAAATGTTGTAGTGTAGGATATACCACTGAGTCAACTTGAGAATACTGATAACTCTTTTCATAGCTTTCAGTGTTCAACAACACAGATACTGCTTGTAAACTGACACAGTATCCCTACAACGAGAGTTATTTCATGCCTGGTGGTACTTGCAGATTGAATCATGCACCTGATGATGATCGAGTACACCAACTTTTTGATACTTTACCTTGGATTAGGCTTCTTCATCTTTATATTACACCTGAGGAGTATCGACCCAGATACCTAAAGCGTGTGACCAATCTTCTTCTGCAGAGTGCTTGTGACTGAGCAAGTCCACCTGGCATCCGAATTATCTTATATCCTTAAGGATAATATCCGCAATTCTATGTCCTTTGACTGGACAAAAGGACATATTTGTTCTAGTGACACTTCTATATCCACAGCTGAGATTTAGCAAGTCGTCCATATAGATATAAAAGATGACTCCTTTCTTATCAACGAACTTTGTGTACACACACTTGTCTGTCTCGCTGATCCTGTATCAACTTTGACTAGATGACTTGCCAAACTTCTGCTGTCATATCTTGGAATTTGCTTCAGGCCGTATTTGAGATATCACCAACCCGCAGACTGTCTTTAAACCTGAATGACAATAATTCTGGCTGTTGTCTGTGAATCTCTCATAACTATTTTTCTCCAAGACTTGTTGTCTTTCCTTCATCTGATAAACAATCAGCTTATAAATAGAAGCTACGATAATTATCATCCTGATATATAATACTTTAATGAGGTGCCACAAGACTCAGTCCCCTGTTGTAAACACCCTGATTTTCAGAATAACTTTAATATATTTTCCCCCCAAATTTCTCGGTATTTTCGGGAAGACGAAACAAGGTAATTATGAGTTAAGGATTTTTAAATGCAGTATATTGGTGTTAAAATATTATGAAAATAATATTTTATAGTGTAAAATGGAAAACCGGACATGTGGTATTTTTCGGTGAATTTATTGGACTCCGGAGTAGCGTGTTAAGCCTTAAAAACTATTGGAATTTATAAACCAAACCCAAGTCAAACCAACCTGACTAAACCAAACCAAACCGCTAGAGTGAACCGGACCAACCCAGCGTTGCGGGTCGGGTCAGGTCGAGACCTTGAAACCCAAACCCGAATCCGACCGAACCCTAATTCCTCTACCGGAAACACTGTTCACCCCTATAAATGTGCCTCGGCATTCGTGTAGCCGCCACCGCCAACCAACTCTTCCTCTCATCTCAGCCGCCTTCTCTTTCTAACCGTCTCAGCCGCTCCGGTAGCCACCCGACTCGCAGACCCTCGACCTCACCATCCGTCGCCCTCGTCGACGCGTTCCCCGCCTCGAACAGCCTACAGAACCCCCACCGACTCCCTCCTCCCTGTTCGAGTCCCCGCCGCCGAGTCCAGCCCCGACCCGCGCGACCGCCGTCCACCTCTGCTCGACTCTGCCTCAGAGTCGACCCAGCCCTGCTCCGCCGCCACCCGCGATCGTCCCGACGCCAGAGTCCACCGCAGCTGAACCCATCTCCGCCGCCACCCGCGAGCGTTGCCCCATTCACCTCGTCGGCCGTCCGCTGCCCTAGCACGGACACGGCCGCCCTCGGACGCGAACAGCAGTTGACGTCGGACACGACCAGGATTCGGTTCGCGTCGAATTGACGCACGGACGCGTGAAACTCAGATTTACGGAGCCCTGTTTAGGTACCGTTTTCTCTCTCCTCATAACTCTGTTTTCGATTCTGTCAGTTGCTACGCATAGACTGTATAACCCTCTCGGTGTCCGTATAACTCGTTCGGTGCATCGCGTCCTGTGGTGATCGTACACCGCGATCCAAAAACAGGAAAAACAATGACATATTTTACCCCGGAACTGAGGGTGCCCCGCCAAACGGGACGACTTGGTCGCACGCGGTCTTTACCGTAATGTGCGCGACGTTGATACGGACGTGTGGGATTTCGCAGAAGTCGATTCGGATGTTCATGCACACCGGAATCAACGCGTATCCGCCGACAACGTCCCGTATTCGTCTATTCTGGAACACGCTGTAACTTTGTGTACACACGTCGGATCGACACAAAACTTACGCCATCGGACTCGTAACAATACGCTGGTCATGTGACCCAAGTTTGGTCCAATTCTGAGAACGTTGACAAAATTGCGTATCGTGGGCCCTATAGGCTCTATTTGACAGGCGATTTTGTGATCGGCTCATCGGAATCCAATTCTGGAAGTTTTATTGGATTCGTATCATCGTTCCTGAGTTGTAGACACTGAGTTTGAGGAATTTGGAGACCTTTGACTCTGACACGCTTTTTGGTGCAAAGTGGCCCACATATGGAACCCGCTTTGGCCCGAAAATGTTATTTTTGCCCTTGTGTCCAAATTGGACTTAAGGACAGGCGTTTCTAGCTATTTAACATCTTCTGAGACTGTTGGTGATATTTATTACAGCTTTTGGAGGAGTACCCACAGGATCCACTGATACCGGGACGACTGTTGGTATTCAAACATCAGGCAAGTGTACCTTGCCAAACTCTACAGTATTGTTATATATTTTCCTTGCTTTATTTATATTGTTGTGCATGCTTAACCTAGGACCGTGTGACGTACTTAGCATCCGATTATCAGTCGAGTGCCAACACCGTACGCGGTGTTGTGTATTGTCATCTAGAGATGGATATTCGTGACACTTTATCTTCTCGTACTTGTCTTACCAAGTACACTATGACCCAGGACACTTTACACTGTTCATGAGACAGGATCTTCCCGAGATATTCGTGGTGATTCTGTATAGGATACAGGACTTGACAGAGATACTATATTCTTAGATACATTATGACTTGTGCATTAGTTATGATCCCGCTGACATGGACATGAGACGTTATAGTCATGATATACGTGGTTACATTGGGTGGAGAGAGACACACAGGCTACAGGCTTATCATATATATACACCCCTACTATTGTGAGGCACAAGACTCTGAAGTCCGAGCTTGGCCCATTACTCATTATTACTGCTGCTACCGGCTCCCCGACACAGAGCTTGTAGTGGCTTCAGCCTGAGTTCTAGTGCTGCTCTCATCTTGCATATCACTTAGCTGGTTATTTAGTATTCCCTTATTGTTCCATCTATTGCTGGAGAGACCCACAGGTTACAGGTTGATTATGTTATGCCCGCTACTCAGTCTCCCGCTGAGCTAGACCACCTCATGATATCACTGCTACCGGCTCCCCTACACAGAGCTTGTAGTTGTTTCAACCTGAGTACTATTGATATTCTTTCTTTCATTTTACACAGATGTTTACATACTTACCCTATTTATCTCATTATTGCTGTACTGCTTATATTTTGGCTTGTATATTTTCTGTACCTTGCTATGTCCCCTGAGGACCTGGATATGGATTATGTCCCCAGGATTTGAGAACGAGATCTATCCCGAGGTATACGGGACCGCTGCAGGAGCTGATCCAGGAGCTGTACCGCCATCCGAGGATGAGGTGTTAGCTGAAGACTTTTCCTGAGCATCCATGTTTCATGCTCAGTATTTATTTATTTATTTCAGTCATTTACTTCTGGTCTGTTGAACCATTGTATCAGATATTTATCGGGTTGTTCCCCGAAGCACTTTGTTGAGACTAGCAGATGATTTACATTCCTTATTTATTCTGTAGATCATATTTTATATCTTGTGTGGATGAGATTAGCTGTGCCATGATTGTCGTAGACTTTGTTTTATAGCTTAAGTATGCCCTGATGGATCCATTAAATTGGGTTGTCCATCGGTGCGTACTGCTGGCCATTGCCACGTATCTGGTCCCACGGTATTTTGGGACTGGGGCGTGACATGGTTTTTGTGGTGGCCCATACAGGTCTACGACTAAATTGTTCGGTTTTAACTTAGGGACCCTAAGGATAGGATAATTTATAGGATCTCATCCATTATTTCAACCATTTTTGAACTCTATATCGAACTCAAATTTGTTACTTGAATTGCATCCTGTGTTGATTCCTCTGAGCGTTCTTACAGTTTATCTTTTGGTTGCAGAGTAATGGATCCCAGGAACGGAGACGAGATTCCATTGGATACGCCACACGATGCTGTGGTTACTTATATAGACGGAGTGACCCCAGGGAATGGAGGACAAGCATCGCATTCATTTATAGCAACTAGCTTTGTAGCCACCCATAGAGTAGCTACCGTACCCCTTCCGAAGATGAAGAGAATTCTTACGGGAGGTGGAATTATTCCGGTTAGTGACGTCTGTAGATCATGTTCTGTAGTAGTTTGTGGAAGAGAGATGCGAGCTCAATTTCTGATCTTTTCCATGCCGGATTATGATGTTGTACTTGGTATAGACTGGTTAAGTCAGTACCATGCGACTCTTGATTGTCGACTTGGACGGGTTATATTTAGACCACCTGGACATCCAGAATTTGAGTTTCTTCGAGGAGCAGTAGAGCAAGGAGTTCAGCCTACTCTTAGGGTACTATCTGTAGAAGGGGAGACAGGTTACCCAAGAGTCATATCAGAATTTGTGGACGTATTTCCTGATGATCTTCCAGGTTTACCACCTGATCGGGAAATAGAATTTACAATAGACTTAACTCCAGGAGCAGAGCCTATCACTTCATCAGTATATTGGCTAGCACCTAAGGAGTTAGTGGAGTTGAAGGAACAGGTTGATGATCTTTTGGAGAAGGGTTTCATTCGGCCCAGTGTTTCACCTTGGGGAGCACCCATATTATTTGTGCCGAAGAAGGATGGAACAGTACGGTTATGCATTGACTACAGGGCACTAAATACTGTGACCATCAAGAACAGGTATCCTTTACCACGCATTGATGATCTATTCGATCAATTGAGTGGTGCAAGGGTATTCTCGAAGATTGACCTTAGATCCGGCTATCATCAGATCAAAGTAAGGAAGGAAGACATACCAAAGACAGCTTTCAGGACCAAGTATGGACATTATGAGTTCTTGGTAATGCCGTTTGGTTTAACCAATGCGCCAGCAGTATTTATGAGTTTGATGAACAGAGTCTTTTATCAGTTCTTGGATAAATTTATGGTTGTGTTCATTGACGACATTCTAATATATTCCAAGAGCCACGAAGAGCACGAGGAGCATCTCAGAATCGTGTCAGAGACCTTGAGACAGGAAAAGTTATTCGCCAAAATCAGTAAGTGTGAGTTCTGTATGGACAAAGTACCTTTCTTGGGACATATCATCTCAGGAGAAGGACTTTCAGTTGATCCAGAGAAAGTTGCGGCAATAGAGACTTGGCCTACACCTACATCAGTTGCAGAGGTGAGAAGTTTTCTCGGACTTGCGGGATATTACCGAAGGTTTGTAGAAAATTTCTCGAGGATTACAGAACCGATGACGAAGCTGACACGTAAAGACCAGGAGTTTATATGGACAGAAGACTGCCAGAAGACCTTCGAAGAATTGAAGAGAAGATTAACAACAGCACCTGTCTTGACTCTTCCTTCAGGGTCAGGAGATTTTGTTGTTTACAGTGATGCATCAGGTAGTAGACTAGGATGTGTTTTGATGCAACATGGCAAGGTCATTGCTTATGCGTCGAGACAGTTGAAGGTCCACGAGAAGAACTATCCAACACACGATCTGGGGTTAGCAGCAGTTATATTTGCATTGAAGATTTGGAGGCACTACCTTTATGGGGAGAAGGTAGACATCTTTACAGATCACAAGAGTCTGAAGTATGTATATACTCAGAAGGAGCTTAACATGAGGCAGAGACGCTGGCTTGAACTGATGGTAGATTTTGACATAGATCTGCAGTATCATCCAAGAAATGCAAATATTGTAGCAGACGCACTCAGCAGGAAGCCTACAGCTTATTTCTTGACGATGCAGCCCGAGTTATTAAGAGATCTACAGGAGCTTCAGATAAAGGTTATTTTACCAGGACAGAATGGCTTGCTAGCTAATCTTGAAGTTAAGTCATCACTCGTGGAGAAGATTAAAGAGGAATTTCCCACCGATGCTAGATTTTGAAGACTCAAAGAGAGGACAGAAGCAGGCATGCAGACAGGACTTCGCATACACGAAGATGGGACATTGAGGTTTGGAAATCGCCTGTATGTTCCAAATGGAGAATTGAGACAGGAGTTAATGACTGAAGCACATATCTCTATGTACTCTGTTCACCCAGGAGGAACCAAGATGTACCGAGACTTGAGACAGTATTATTGGTGGCATGGAATGAAAAGGGAGATTGCAAGGTTTGTGGCCAAATGCTTAGTCTGTCAGCAAGTAAAGGCTGAGCATCAGAGGACTGCAGGTATGTTACAGCCGCTTCCTATACCAGAATGGAAGTGAGAACATATCACGATGGATTTTGTCACAGGATTTCCAAGGAGCCCCAGCGGAAGAGATGCAGTATGGGTTATCGTGGATAGACTCACTAAATCGGCACACTTCTTGCCATTTAGAGTTGGACAGTCCACAGAGGTACTAGCAGACATGTATATGCGATAAATCATCAAATTATATGGAGTGCCGGTCAGTATTATATCGGATCGAGATTCGAGATTTATATCTCATTTCTGGAGAAGCATGCAAAAGAGCCTGGGCACCAGACTCGAATTCAGCACAGCTTACCACCCACAGACAGATGGCCAATCGGAGCGCACCATTCAGATCTTGGAGGATATGTTACGATCGTGTATGTTAGACTTTGGAGGAACTTGGGAAGATCATTTGCACTTAGTGGAGTTCTTCTAAAATAACAGTTATCAGGCCAGCATTCAGATGGCACCATTCGAGGCATTATACGGAAGAAAGTGCAGATCGCCTATATGTTGGAGTGACGTTGGTGAACGTCAAATACTGGGTCCAGAATTGGTAACACAGACAGTGGAGAAGGTAAAACAGATTCAGAATCATCTTCGAGCAGCTCAAGACAGACATAAGCATTGGGCAGATACGCACAGGCGTTCCCTAGAGTTCAAAGAAGGGGAGCACGTATTCTTGAGGATTTCGTCCACTCGTGGTACTATCAGATTCGGGAGCAGAGGCAAGTTGAGCCCAAGGTATATTGGGCCATTTGACATTCTAGAGCGCATAGGTGAGGTGGCTTATCGTCTTGCATTACCTCCATCCTTAGAGGGAGTGCATGACGTATTTCACGTCTCAGAGCTGCGCAGGTACGTGACCGACCCAAGTCACGTAGTCGATCATTCAGAGATCGCAGTGGGCCCTAGCTTGAGATATGAAGAACAACCAGTTGGCATCCTCGACGGCAGTAAGAAGACATTGCGGGGACAGACAATCAGACTGGTTCGTGTAGCTTGGAAACATCATTCTCCTGGCGAATCGACTTGGGAACGAGAAGATAGTATGCGCCAGCGTTATCCCCACTTATTCACGGATGCAGTTGTAAACTAAGCAAACTTGTAACCACCATAATTCTTTCTATAATGGCTTATTCTTAGATTGCGAGGACGCAATCCTTTTAAGGAGGGAAGATTGTAAACACCCTGATTTTCAGAATAACTTTAATATATTTTTCCCCCAAATTTCTCGGTATTTTCGGGAAGACGAACCAAGGTAATTGTGAGTTAAGGATTTTAAATGCAGTATATTGGTGTTAAAATATTATGAAAATAATATTTTATGGTATAAAATAGAAAATCGGACATATGGTATTTTTCGGTGAATTTATTGGACTCCGGAGTAGCGTGTTAAGCCTTAAAAACTATTGGAATTTATAAACCAAACCCAAGTCAAACCAACCTGACTAAACCAAACCAAACCGCTAGAGTGAACCGGACCAACCCAGCATTGCGGGTCGGGTCGGGTCGAGACCTTGAAACCAAACCCGAATCCGACCGAACCCTATTTCCTCTACCGAAAATACTGTTCACCCCTATAAATGTGCCTCGGCGTTCGTGTAGCCGCCGCCGCCAACCCAACTCTCCCTTTCATCTCAGCCGCCTTCTCTCTCCAACCGTCTCCGCCGCTCCGGTAGCCACCCCGACTCGCAGACCCTCGACCTCACCATCCGCCGCCCTCGTCGACGTGTTCCCCGCCTCGAACAGCCTACAGAACCCCCACCGACTCCCTCCTCCCTGCTCGAGTCCCCGCCGCCGAGTCCAGTCCCGACCCGCGCGGCCGCCTTCCACCTCTGCTCGACTCTGCCTCAGAGTCGACCCAGCCCCGCTCCGTCCGTCGACCATCCAGCCGACCGTCCCGACGCCAGAGTCCACCGCGGCTGAACCCACCTCCGCCGCCACCCGCGAGCGTCGCCCCATTCACCTCATCGGCCGTCCGCTGCCCTAGCACGGACACGGCCGGCCTCGGTCTCGAACAGCAGTTGACGTCGGACACGACCAGGATTTGGTTCGCGTCGAATTGACGCATGGACGCGTGGAACTCAGATTCACGGAGCCCTGTTCAGGTACCGTTTTCTCCCTCCTTGTAACTCCGTTTTCGATTCCGTCAGTTGCTACGCGTAGACTGTATAACCCTCTCGGTGTTTCGGTGCTTCGCGTCCTGTGGTGATCGCACACCGCGATCCAAAAATAGGAGAAATAACGACATATTTTACCCCGGAACTGAGGGCGCCCCGCCAAACGGGACAACTTGGTCGCACGCGGTCTTTACCGAAACGTGCGCGACGTTGATACGGACGTGTGGAATTTTGCAGAAGTTGATTCGGATGTGCATGCACACCGGAATCAACGCGTATCCGCCGACAACGTCCCGTATCCGTTCATTCTGGAACACGATGTAACTTTGTGTACACACGTCGGATCGAGACGAAACTTGCGCCATCGGACTTGTAATAATACGCTGGTCCTGTGACCCAAGTTTGGTCCGATTCTGAGAACGTTGAAAAAATCACGTATCGTGGGCCCCACAGGCTCCACTTGACGGGCAATTTTGTGATCGGCTCATCGGAATCCAATTCTGGAAGTTCCGTTGGGTTCGTATCATCGTTCCTGACTTGTAGACACTGAGTTTAAGGAATTTGGAGACCTTTGACCCTGATACGCTTTTTGGTGCAAAGTGGCCCACATATGGAACCCGCTTTGGCCCGGAAATATCATTTTTGTCCTTGTGTCCAAATTGGACTTAAGGACAGGCATTTCTAGCTATTTGACATCTTCTGAGACTGTTGGTGATGTTTATTACAGCTTTTGGAGGAGTACCCACAGGATCCACTGATACCGGGACGACTGTTGGTATTCAAACATCAGGCAAGTGTACCTTGCCAAACTCTCCAGTATTGTTATATATTTTCCTTACTTTATTTATATTGCTGTGCATTCTTAACCTAGGACCGTGTGACGTACTTAGCGTCCGATTATCAGTCGGGTGCCGACACCGTATGCGTTGTTGTGTATTGTCATCTAGAGATGGATATTCGTGACACTTTATCTTCTCGTACTTGTCTTACCAAGTACACTATGACCCAGGACACTTGACATTGTTCATGAGACAGGATCTTCCCGAGATATTCGTGGTGATTCTGTATAGGATACAGGACTTGACAGAGATACTATATTCTTAGATACATTATGACTTGTGCATTAGTTATGATCCCGCTGACATGGACATGAGACGTTATGGTCATGATATGCGTGGTTACATTGGGTGGGGAGAGACACACAGACTATAGGCTAATCATATATATACACCCCTACTATTGTGAGGCACAAGACTCTGAAGCCCGAGCTTGGCCCATTACTCATTATTATTGCTACTACAGGCTCCCCGACACAGAGCTTGTAGTGGCTTCAGCCTGAGTTCTAGTGCTGCTCTCATCTTGCATATCACTTAGCTGGTTATTTAGTATTCCCTTATTGTTCCATCTATTGCTGGAGAGACCCACAGGTTACAGGTTGATTATGTTATGCCGGCTACTCAGTCTCCCGCTGAGCTGACCACCTCATGATATCACTGCTACCGGCTCCCCTATACAGAGCTTGTAGTTGTTTCAACCTGAGTACTATTGATATTCTCTCTTGCATTTCACACAGATGTTTACATACTTACCCTATTTATCTCATTATTGCTGCACTGCTTATATTTTGGCTTGTATATTTTCTGTACCTTGCTATGTCCCCTGAGGACCTGGATATGGATTATGTTCCCAGGATTTGAGGACGAGATCTATCCCGAGGTATACGGGACCGCTGCAGGAGCTGATCAAGGAACTGTACCGCCATCCGAGGACGAGGTGTTAGCTGAAGACTTTTCCTGAGCATCCATGTTCCATGCTCAGTATTTATTTATTTATTTTAGTCATTTACTTCTGGTCTGTTGAACCATTGTATCAGATATTTATCGGGTTATTCCCGAAGCACTTTGTTGATACTAGCAGATGATTTACATTCCTTATTTATTCTGTGGATCATATTTTATATCTTGTGTGGATGAGATTAGCTGTGCCATGATTGTCGTAGACTTTGTTTTACAGCTTAAGTATGCCCTGATGGATCCATTAAATTGGGTTGTCCATCGGTGCGTACTGCTGGCCATTGCCACGTATCTGGTCCCACGGTATTTTGGGACTGGGACGTGACACCTGTATCTGAGTAAACTCCTAGGCTACAAGTCTATTCTTGAACTCAACTGTTATGTCTGCTTATATTTTCTTCTACTGAAGATATATAAGCATCTGATATGTTTAGATCATTCAAGAAGATTGATCAACATCCAAGTGTTGTTATGGGGTCAATCTCTTCATGGACTGTCTTCTCCCAGCAGACCGAGTCCCCTGGTCTCCTTCGCCTCATTATTGATAAGTGGCACGACCTCCATATTAGATAGGTAATAAGATCATCTTTGGTCCTTTGACCTCCTGACTCTTCTAGATGACTGCTCTTCGAGTTCTGGTTCAAATATTGTCTTTTAAAAGATAACCCCTTCCTGGACTACGTCTTCTTCTACAGAAGTGCCAACAACTTTGGCTGATATGGTCCTACAAAAATTACTCTTATGCCAAAGCCCACCCCCCCACATTCGAATGATATACATATGGATCTGAATTTGAACCATAATTACATCAGAAGTGATGAACGTTACTTAGGACATGACCGTAAGTGCAATATTCTCCCACAAACAATCTGGAAGAACCTTTGAACAACAATATAGAAATTATCACTACTGCTAACTTCTTGTCCTTCCTATCTGCACCTCCAATGGACTGAAAGAGGACAAAGATGTCATTCTATAGTCAATTCCATGTTTTAGGTTGAACGATGCAAATCCAAAGAATGATGCATGTTCCATAGTCAATTCCATGTTCGGAGCTGAACAATGTGAATCCAAAGAATGATGCATGTTCCATAGTCAATTCCATGTTCTAAGCTGAACGATGCGAATCCAAAGAACGATGCATATTCCATAGTCAATTTCATGTTCGAAGCTGAATGATGCGAATCCAAATAATGATGCATATTCCATAGTCAATTCCATGTCCTAAGCTGAACGATGTGAATCCAAATAATGATGCATTTTCTATAATCGATTCCATGTTCTAAGCTGAACGATGCGAATCCAAAGAACATGCATTTCGTATTAAAAACTTATGAGTCTAATGAGATATAGAGTGGTATGACGCTCAGCTCCAAACTTGAAGTCCTTGAGGTTCTCGAACACTTTATCCTTCGATTTTGAGAAGATACGCGAACACGTTTTTTGAGAAATTATCGAAGTAAGAAGTGATAAACTTTATCCCGGACCTTTGTGGAGAATAGAAGTCATAGAAATCTGAGTGCACCAGCTCCATAGGATATATACTTGTAGTCGTTAGTTTTAAACGGCTTCCTGAATACCTATCTTTGAACATAGCCATCACGTCTCTCCACCTCCTTACCCCCATATCTTGGAGATATTCCTGAACTAGACATCTTTGTTGGAAAAAAATTCTTAGTCAGATGCGTCACAACTAAATAAGAGAAATCTCTTCCTCAAGCCGGAAGTCCAGAATCGTAATCCTGATCCCTAGATCTTCTGCTTGACACTTGTTCGCCATAGAGACCTTCTTCTTAGATAGTGCTCTTCTTTGGTGAATAGCCCTTTTCCAGAGCATGCGTGGCCAGATGCACCAGTGCCTATCCACCAGTCAATAACCATGCTTGATTACTCAACCTGCGCAATCATAGCAACCAAGTTAAGTAATCAAAGAAAACAAGTTTAGCTATATCTTGCTCTATTGGTTTGAATTGGTTCTGCTTTCAAGCTCCAATTTCAGCCATACGCCAAGTCCTGTACAGAGAAATGACCTTCATACGCAAAGCCCACCATACGCCATTCTTGCCATGCACAAATACGTCCATGCATATAATTCCCTATACGGCCAGCTTTGCCATGTGCCAAGACCTTCAACGCGATTCCATGCGGCAAGAGTATTCATGCGGCAAGAGACTGCCTTACAACAAGAAACTGTCACACGATCAGAAACTGCTATGCGAAAAGAGTCTTCATGTGGCAAGGGTCTTCATGCAGAAAGATACTGCCATGCGGTAAGAGACTGCCATGCGGCCAAGTCTTGCCAACCGCCAAGAACTGTATTGCGCTAAGTCTTGTCATGCACAAACTCTGCAATCCTTGGTCAACTTATAATCTTTCTTCTAACTGGAATGTGAGTCCTTCAAACGCTAACTTCTCTATTCTTGGAAGTGTATCCCATCAACTTATAATCTTTCCCTCATCCAAATGTTTGAAGTGTATCCCGTCAATCTTCTCAAGTTTGTGAAAACTTTTTACCGAGAAGACTTGATCGGATGTAGAACGAGGGCCATAGAAGAGCTACTAGCGAGACTCGAAGGTTCGCTCACTACTAGAACCCAAGTTATCGTCGAGATCAGAGATTCACACAAGAGTTCCTTATCTGATATATCTCGATTCCAACAAAATATGAACCAAGAACAGGTTACAAAAAAGCTCTGAAGATAATGAAGATTATAACTGGCAACAAGAAATCGTTCTTCTCTTTACGTTCGCAGACGATACAATGAGAAAGAATGAAGCACATGAAAGGCTGAAGAAAAGCTCTTTGCTGGGGTAGTCAAAACTACCGTTGCTCAAAGCAAGATTTGCCGTACATACGATCTTCCCCTAAGAACCAGCAAGTTCATGAATGAACTTATGGAACGCTCAATGTCACCTTCGAAAAATACTCGAAAAAATACCATATGAGAGTGAGACACTCTAGGCCGTATATGATCTGGTGTTCTCAATTTTTCTATCTATTTTTTTCTCTTCAAATGGAATATAAGGTCCTCTATATATAGAGGAAAATAGCACCTATACGGCCTGAGGAAACTCCAGGCCGCATATGCGCTGACCGACCATCTCCCAAAATCTGGGTGATAGAGCCGCATGCGCCGCCCGCACTGCATACGCCGTATCCGTCGCCTGACATGATGTACTGCACGAGACAGACAACGCCGCCAAACACAGAAAGCAGCCGCTCGCGTCGTATGTGCCGTATATTCAGGAAGGCACAGAAAACCATGCAATATATACGCTGCCTAAAGCAGAGCCTGTCCCCTCTACATATGACTCGCTTATCCAAACTTGGTCGTATAGCGCCTGGCCACAAAGACCCTGACCGGATAACCCGCATAATGCCTGGACGCATAGCGCTTTGGCCGCATGCGCCCGAGCTAGCAACCGTGCATGCAACTCGCGCCATGCGACGATATGCAAAGTATGCCAACAAAGAGCCACTTTACACCATTGAGTCCGAGTCTGAGTCCGAGTCGCTAAGCAGGGGCTTAGCTCCTAAGGAAAACTTTCTAAAGGTGGTGATCAAAACAAAGATTGTCATAATGGAGTTCACACTTAATCCCTATAAGAAAGTCAACTACATGGGCCTCCATTCCATGTGCATATACCAATACTAAGCATAGCTATATATTAAGATATATACATTGGTGGTTTTTCAATGTGGAACTAAAAATCCTAAAGCTAAGTGGAAAATATGGTGCCCCGTTCTCCCTTTTCTGGGAACGCGACTAAGAAATACTTTCAGTATCGTTCGATCAGGATAGATTGAACCAAGATCTTTTTTCTCGTTATGGATTTGCTTCTTCGGAATCGATTCCCATATTCATTGGACCGTGCCCTAAGAATGGACTTAGCGACAGAGTCAAGAGGGACCTATAGCTGCAAGTTTTCTTGCCTAGTTTTTGTTGTCGCCTTGTTACTTTCGTGCTTTTGAGTTGGTTTTCGGATTTGTATTTTCTTGAACTGTTTTGATGGATTTTATTTCTTTAGTTTATTGAACTGTATTTTCATTCCCCCACTCCTGTCCTGGGCGCTAAGGGACGAGCTTGGAAAGAGTAGAAGAGGTATTGATCATATGTTTGTGGCAATGCAGGTGATCAGGCAGTAGACGTCGCGCTAGCGGAGTCTTGAAGAACCTCTTTCCTTTCCTCTCCCTACCAAATTATGAGTGGCTATAATTCGATTTGTTGATACTTCTTCTAAGTCTTCATATCTAAAATCTTGCCTTCTGGATTATTCTGATCAAACGATACCATAATAACTAAAAGATGTCAAGATAAAAAGGAATAGACTTGGATTATTTATGCTTGTCAATCAACTTGTGAACGGTTGCATGGTAGTTCACTTAGAATATTCTTATATCGTGTTTCAATTCTAGTTTCAATTCTAGTTAGAATATATTCTTTTATTATTATGCTATACAATAAATTGAGTAGGAAGACTATGCAAATCAGATCATGTCGTATAACTTGTCTCGTGCTTGTATTTTCTTGAACTGCTTCGTTTAATAACTTAATCATAGACATCGCATGGTCACAAAAAACTTGTGCACAAGGATTTTATAGTTCCTGCTCATGGTTGCTGAGGCACTGGTACCGATTCGATCCGGACGAAACTTCGTGATAGTCTCGTGTACGGGCGAAATGATATGTAGCACCTCGTGTTCCTTTCGTTGCATCCCATTCTCACCCAAGACTATTTTGTCCACTATAGAATAATTCCAGTGACCCCCAAGTATATTTAAACTATGTAAACTAACTATGTCTTCATGGCAGATAAGGTCATGGTAAGTATTGTGCATGTGGTTCAGACGCGCAGGTAAAAGTCACCGAATGGTTGTCACGCCCCAGTCCCAAAATATATAGGACTAGGAACACGTAAGCATGACAGCCGTATGTTTATGGCAACTCCAATATATGGATACCATAATACACACGTACGCTGTAATATGAATAAAACTCACATATTGTATCTATATTATCACAAGTCAAAGAAATACTAATCTCATCCACACAACAAGTCACAGAAAAGAATATAACTAAACTAGAATAAAGAGTACGAATAATCCATAAATGATAGTCGGTAGAGACAAATCCACTACCAATGACTATATCAAAACTAAAATAAGAGAGAGCAGGGTAGAATCTCTAATATAAAATAAAGTGATGATAAAAGAGTGTCAGCTAAAGGATCTAGCGCTAGAGATAATCAATGATGCTCAGTGGGTAAGGTCTCCTCGACAAAAAGTAATGTGTCAGGTCTGGGTCCGTACTCTTGCGGCTACTCTTGGTCGTCTATACCTGGCAAGGGACCAGGTCCTCAGAGGGACGTAACAAGATACATAAAAGTAAGCCAATTGAATATAGTAAACATGCATAATGTTTAAAAATATATAAGTATGTTGTACAAGACAATCTATATGAATGCAAATAAGGATAACTTTTTAACGTATGGGCAAGGATAGGCTACTCGATCTAAATCTCATAACTCACACACATGGCAGGGATATCAAAAATTGATATACCGCAGGGGTAGCGACCAGCGAGACTCTAAAAATTGACATATCGCGGAGGTAGAGACCAGTGTAAGACACTACCGTAGTGCGAGCAAGATACTACTGTTTACCAGAGCGGTTAAAGCCCATATGCCTAATGGTTGTCCTCTCATGATACTAGATGTCAAGTGTGTGTCAACATATCTAATATATAGTAATGACTGAATGAAACTACACATGCAATGAATATACAGAAATATAAATAACATGCAAAGTACTGTAAATAATTTGGCAAGGTATACTTGCCTGGCAAGAAGCTATGTAGTCCCAATAACCTGCTCCGAAAGTCGCGCAGAACAATCCAATAGATCTTCAAGGTCAGCATGTACAGGCACGGGAATCAAGGGTAACTGCTGCAGGTTGTCTTCGGCGAGGGTGACGGGTCCACGATTACTGTAAGACCCCTAATCCTGAAAACCGTATTTCTCTATTATTTAATTTATTTATAGTAGTTATGATCTAAATAGATAGAATAAATTTTATTTAAATCTTTATTTGAGATGTTTGTACATTTAGAGAATTTATAGGGCTATTATAATTTTTTTCTAATTTATTCCATGTAGGAGACCTTTGGACAGTTGCTAGCTCAACCATATGCACCAATATAATTCTTAAAATTTTCTGTGAATAGATATGTGTATATATATATATATATATATATATATATATATATATATATATATATATATATATATATATATATATATAAAATTCC
Organism: Iris macrosiphon; assembly: GCA_036927795.1. NCBI lineage: Eukaryota > Viridiplantae > Streptophyta > Magnoliopsida > Asparagales > Iridaceae > Iris > Iris macrosiphon. Next base: position 318,492,802 of record JAYESA010000005.1, on the reverse strand, counting down.
TATTGGATATTGGATATCAAATCGAAACCCAAAACCACTACCCGCTTGAACCCACAACCCATTAGGAGAAGAAAAATATCAGTAGCAGAAGCAAAACCCAATTTTGCTTTGTTCCCTGCGCGTGTGAGCATTCTCATTCCACCGCTTCTTAACTCTAATATTACTAAACACCCCTCAAAACCAAAGACCAAAGAAGGAAAGAAAGAAAGAAACAACAGCAGCGGTAGTGGCTTTTAAGTCCACTAAATATTCTCCACCGCCTCTCTCCTTCTATATATATTACAACTCTCATAAATACTAATCCCACTTCTTCTTACAAATAAACTTAAACACATATATTGGACGTTGCACTCTACAGAACTTTTTCTCAGCAAGTATACCTTGTCATTGTACTATTATTTACATTCCAGCTGATACATGCATATTTTTTCTACTTATATAGATAATTTATTTATGTAGATTTTGGACCTATTTTATGAGACCACCCCAGTACTATGGAGCATCATTAGATTCATGGGCTGTGACACAGTTATTACACGAGTTGTGAGTCTCATATAGATCACGGACTGCGTGACAGGTCTGGCCTCCTGTACGTATTGGCCGTGCGTTAGGGATAACTGCTGATAGAAACTTTGTATGCTAGAAGACTTAGCAGTTATTAGTGGTCTCTGGACATAGCCTATTGTAGCCTGGTGGTCCAATCATTGTCCTTGTTTGGTTGTAGGATTGGGCTATTATACTAAAGATAGGCTATGAGCCAAATCGTGTCATGGATGTGATATGCTTAGAGCATGGGATGGGGAGAACAACAAGTAAGATATTTGGGCTCCTTTATACTTTCCTTTTATGTCACCCGTACACTCCACCGGAGATACGCGGTCTTGATGACCCCTATATATTACAGGAGGCCTCTACCGTTCAAAAGACGGTACGCTGGTAGGCCCCTGATTCTTCGAGAGAATTATGCCAATCCCATTTATGGCCAGATAGCCCACGTGTTGGAAAGTTGTTCTCAAATTGCATTCACTTAGACGGTTAGGCGACCCATTGGATGTTTATATTTCAGTACTTATTGGCATGTTATTATGTATCTTGTTACGTCCCTCTGAGGACCTGGTCCCTTTTCAGATATGGACTAGCAGGAGTATCCGCAGGAGTACGGTCCTGGACCTGACGCTACGTACCTGACTGAAGAGGTCTTACCCTCAGAGTAGCTGTGATTATTTCTACTGTTTAGAGATTTTTTTACTACTTCAGTATAGTCATTTTGTAGTGGATTTGTTTTCACCTGACTATCAGACTTGATACTCATCTTGGATATCCAATTATATTTTAGCTCTTTATTCCTACTGATTATTTATGTTGTGGATGAAATATAGATTGTGTTTGACTTATTGTGACAGTATATTACCACTGGTGGATTGGATATTCATGTACAGCGTACGTGTGTATATGATTTCCATATATTGGAGTTCATATACATACGGCTGGGCGTGTTACGCATTCCTAGTCCTACGTATTTTGGGACTGGGGTGTGACAATGACGATAATGACGAGGGTAATGATGATGGTGATGATTATGATGATGATGGTTGGTAATAATGATGATGACGAGGATGATGATAGGGGTGATGGTAATGATGTAGATGATGATAGGGATGATGGTGATGACGAGGATAATGATTGGGATGATAGTGATGACGAGGGTAATGATAGGGGTGATGGTGATGATGTGGATGATGATGGAGATGATGGTGATGGCGAGGATAGTGATTGGGATAATGGTGATGACGAGGATGATGATGGTGATGATATGGATGGTGATTGGGATGATGGTGATAACGAGGATAATGATTGGGATGATGGTGATGACGAGGATGATGATGTGGATGATGATTATGATGTTGATGATGATAATTATTGGAGATGATGATGATAAGGTGGAGGTTACTGCTCCGGCCAGGGGGAGGTTCGGCCAAGGAGGAGGAGGAGGAGATCAGGAAGGGGGAGTTTAGGTCTGAGAAGGAAGAGGTGGTGGTGGTGTTATGGGTGGTTCAGGAAGATGATAGCAGGGAGGAGGAGGAGCTGTGGTTGTCGACGTGGTGGCAGGGAACGGGAAGGAGCTGAAGTCAAAGTCGTCGAGGAGTGGATGGTTCAGGCGGAGGATAAAGAGGAGTTCGTGGTGGTGCTGGTGGTGTGGTAAAGTGGTGGTGTTGGCCGGGATGTGCAGAGGCGGGGCATCGGGGTGGAGTTGCTCGGCGTTGCGGGTGAAGGACTGGCCGGGGAAGAGGAGGAAGGCTGCTCGGGGTGTTCTCAGGGAGTCGGGGACAGGGAGAAGACGGTGAGGTGATGGTGGCATTAATGGCGGTAGTGGTGCGGGGACGATGACGATGGGAGGTGATCGGGCTCCGGCGAGGATGGCGGGCTGAGGTTGCGTGCTCAGGCGCGTTGAAGGGAAGGGGGTTGGCGAGGTGGTCGAGTGCTGGTGGTGACGGGCTACTCCGGCGAGGACTCCGTCGACGGTTGGCCGGGGAAGGGGTGCACAGGAGATGGATGGGGAAGATGATGTATTTGGTTTTGGTTAAAAAATAGAAAAAGAAAAAGAAAAGAAATAAAATTGTATATTTATACATTTGAAACTAGGATATTGGGGTTGACCTAGGGGATTGGGCTTGGTCAACACCTCCTTGGAGTGGGCCTTGGCTTGACATGGGGATGTTTGAAGGGCTATAATTGTATTATTTAAAATGCAAGGGCTAGGTTTAAATAAGGGGGTGATGTTGTATTGTACATTCCGAAAATTATGAAAAAAATTTATATGAAGGAGAAAAATGGGTTTCTTCATGTGTCATGTCCAATGGTGTGGACACCTCAATGCGCTTTTGCATAAAAATGCCCAACAATTGGAAAATTGCACAAAATTAGAAATTGGGTTAAGTTAATTTAAATTAATTAAAATTAATGCGCAAGGTGTTCTTGAATTAATTAGAAGTAAATGGGGATAAAATTAGATGGGACACAAGTGTCATGGACATAGAGGGCTCAAAGTAGAATATTATCATTAATTGGGTTACACAAAATAGGTCAAGATTATGTCTCCAATTTTGATTGGAACGCATAAGGATACAAAGTTTGAATTTATTTAGAATTAAATAATAACGTCTGCGACGAATATTGTGCGACTCAAATGTAGCACAAGAGAGCATAATTATAAGTTACATCGAGGTCAGAATGGAAGGCGGGCACGTCTAGGACAAGGGTGTAAAGTTTGTAGGAATGCAGTGGTTAGTGTAGTGCTCCAATTATCGAAGCAACGGTAAGGTACGCTAAGTGTCATAATTATTACAAAAATTAAATAAAATAAAATGTTCTAATTCTTTATTGGGTTCAAACTAGCCCTAGTCTCACTATCTAAGCCAAGTAGGCCTAATTTTGGGTGAGGAGGTTTACAATGGTGGCATATTTATTTCAATAAATTTCTATATCTATTGCTTGCTTGTAAATTGAACTAAGGCAAGATAGAAAGACCACATGGTAACATTTATGCTTCACATAAACAACGTGTTGATTGGTATAGTTGGGTTAGCTCACCTTCAATAGTCCATTTTTATGTACTGACCCTCATTGTAACAGGTTTTCTGCGCTAAGGAGATCCTGAAAGAAGCTAGAGCGACTTTTGATCCACTCCAACTACCGGCACGCCCTGAACGTGCCTTGAAGAGACTTTTTGAAGTTCTAGGAGCTTGTACATATACCTTATGCAGCTCCGTGGAAAGGCGATAGCTTCGCCCGAAGGGGTCTATAATTTTAAAGTTTTAGTAAAAGGATGTAATATACCGGACGACTATCTTATTTTGTGTCCAATTTTGTAAGTCCGTGCTGCAATAATCTGACTCGTTCAAGAGTTTGTAAAAGATATTCATTATCAATAAAGAGAACTTTTCCATATTTTAATATTGTGTTCAATTATCCGCGTACTCTGAATATGTGCTCGTTATGTAAAAAAAAATATTGGCCTTGTATGTTGCGCAACCTAGGAACGCATGACATCATGCCCAGGGGAAGACTATGAATTCTATTGAATCGGGACATGACATATTGGTATCAGAGCAAAGATTTAAGTTTCTTTGACCCTCGTGTCAAAAAAGTTCCTTTAACGATCTATTCCCTATGCGAACTCTTGAACTTGATTGGCCAAAATAAGATGTGTTCCATACAGTGAGTCCATAATATATTATGAGCCTGATGCAAGTTACTTCTTTTGAAGGAATGACTCGAGTGAAAGCATCAGCGCTAGCGCAAGGTAAGGTACAAGCCCAAGAAAATAGTTTCGGCACCTCGAGAAGTTCCGGAAGCTAGCGAGCTAAGCCCCATGTCGATCCAATTGAGCGAATGATGTGGTTGCTTGAAGCAAGCCAATAGAGGGATGAGGCTCGTCATGAGCGAGCCGAGATGCGGGCAAATGAGCGACAGAGCAAGTTCAAAGACAATCTAGAAGCCCAATTTGCAGTCCAACAAAAGCAGGTAGATGCCCTGCAGCATATCGTTCAGACCTTAGCCTCCAACCATTCCGCAACGATAGCAACAACACCGGTGGAGCAACCAGCGCCTGAAGTCAAAATACCTCAAACTCCAAAAAAGAAGGATGTGACTACCTTCAACTTTGCTGACTTCAAGAAGGTCTACAACACGTCTTTCAAAGGGACTGAAGATCTGTTTATGACTCTAGATTGGCTGAAAAAGCTTGAAGATCACTTCAAACTGCTTGAAGTACGTAAGGAGAAACGAGTTACGTGTGCCCAACTTCAGCTCTGTTTGAACACGCATAATTGGTGGGACGTATATCATAGATCACTCTCCACAGACATTGATAACAAGACAATTGCGTAGGCTACCTTCCGTAGTGCATTTGAAGAGGAGGTCATACCCCCCTTCCATTCATCGGCAAAAGGAGAACGAGTTTGTGCAGCTCCGCCAAGGAATATGATAGTGAAGCAGTACTTTGCTGAATTCAATTGGCTCACCAAATTTGTAAGATCCTACCTACCTGATGCGGCGAGTCATACAAGATGATTCGAAGGAGACCTACGACCTACCATCCATACACACGTAGTCGTTCCCTAATATCTGACGATGCGGGAAGTTCTCAATCATGCCCTTTTCCTTGAACCGCAGTATCCTTCAGTTGCTTTCAGCGTTGTGCATACTTCCAATCACAGGCGCCTTAGCAACGCGGGAGGAAACACCGCTTCAAAGCGTCCTCACAACGGCAGTCAGCAAAAAGGGAACCCAGGACCACACTGCAATTTTTGTAAGAAGCCAGGGCACACGATCGACAAATGCCGCTCCAAGCTCGGGTTATGTCTCAAATATGGTAATCCAAACCATGTCATACGTGACTGTCCGCGCCTCTCTGATCACCGCCCTCAATATCTAAATTATGCTCCGGTGCATCAAGCCAATCGAGTCACGCCGTAACAAGTGCGTCGTCAAGCTCAAGGCCCAGTGTACACTTTGACACGGGAATAGGCCCTCGCTTTGGACACCATTGTGTCAGGTATATTACTTTTTAATAACATACCTGCTCGCGTGCTATTTGATTCTAGTGCTACGTATAGTTTCATATCCAAGAATTTTGTCGTGGAAAACAAGATAGAAATTACAATTATAACTAGACCTTAATGTTAGCACCCCATCGGGCATGAAGATACATGTTCGTTCGGTATGTTAGGGCGGTCACGTCTGTATTGGGAGAAGAAAACTATCGCTCGATGTGGAAGTCTTAGATGTTCGGGATTACGATATCATCTTGGGGATGGATTGGCTCAGTGCTTGCTCGACAACTATCGAATGTGCAAAAAAATGGATCGTCTTTCGTCTACCTGGAGAGGCCAATTCTGCTACATGATTGATTCAGCAGTAGAAGCGTCGAAGGGCTGCATGATAATTTCTGCGATGTCAGCTCGGCAGATGCTACACTCTGGATGCAAGAGATATTTAGCATTGGTTCAGGACATGCAGCAGGATTGTGCAAACGTTGAGTCTTTTTCCTTTGTAGCAGAATTCCCTGATGTGTTTCCGAGCAAACTACCTGCTATGCCACCCGACCAAGAAATCGAGTTCACCATCAATAGCTTCCCAAATACCCAACAGATTTCCAAGGCTTCATACCGAATGGCCCCTGCTGAACTAAAGAAGTTAAAGTGCCAACTATAAGAGCTACTTGACCATGGGTATATTCGTCTGAGCATGTCTCCTTGGGGTGCTCATGTACTGTTTATGAAGAAGAAAGATGGGATATTACGGCTGTGCATAGACTACCGGGAACTAAATATGGTCACTATCCGAAATAAGTGTCCCCTGCCCAGGATCGACGACCGCTTTGATCATCTGCAAGGGGCGTTAGTGTTTTCGAAGATAGACCTTCGCTCTGGCTACCAAAAATTAAAGATCAAGCCAGAGGAGATGCCGAAGTCAACATTTTGTACCCGTTATGGCCACTATGAGTTTTCTGTCATGCCGTTCGGACTAATGAATGCTCATGCCACATTCATGGATTTGATGAACCTTGTGTTTCGACCATTCCTTGATAAGTTTATAGTAGTATTCATAGAAGACATCTTAGTGTACTCGAAGAATAAGGATGAACACGCAGGACACCTGCGGATGGTGCTTCAAACTCTTCGAGACAATAATTTGTTCGCGAAGCTAAGTAAGTACGAATCCTGGTTGGACATCATATCTTTCCTCGGGCACATTATTTCTTTGGAGGGCATCTCAGTTAACCCAAAGAAAGTTGAAGCCATCGTGGAGTGGAAGAAACCTAAGTCGGCTAACGATATTTGGAGCTTTCTTGGTCTAGCAGGCTACTACAGGAGATTCATAAAAGATTTTTTAAGGATCACTTTGCCTCTGACTTATCTCACTCGAAAAGGAGTAACGTTCACATGGTCGGACGACTGTGAAGCTTCATTTATGGAATTAAAGCAACGACTCGTCCCATCACTGATTCTTACTCTTCCGGACGGGTTTAATAATTTTAAGATTTATAGCGACGCTTCAGGCAAGGGTTTAGGATGTGTCCTTATGCAGAAGGACAAGGTGATAGCCTTTGCGTCGAGATAGTTAAAGCCTCACGAAAGAAACTATCCAACGCACGATCTGGAACTTGCAGTGCTAGTGTTCGCATTAAAGTTATTACGGCATTACCTCTATGGCGTACCGTGTAAAAAAATTACGGATCACAAAAGCCTCTAAGTACCTCTATACTCAAAAGGATCTGAATTTACGTCAACGACGTTGGCTTAAACTCCTTAGCGACTTTGACTTAATGATCAGATATACACCGAACAAGGGCAATGTTGTAGCTAATGCATTGAGTTAAGTGTTTGTTGGGAGCTTAGCTATCGATGACAGGCTGAGAAGGGTTCTGAAAAGTTTGGGCATTACACTCTGAATCAGATACAAAAAGGAGGTGTACGTGGCTCTGTTGTGCCTCGAACCGGACCTATTGGAGAAATTTAAGTCCTCTCAGAATGATGACCTATTCCTAGAGAAGATGCGTAAGCTTATCTCAGCATAAAATACAACCAACTTTGCGGTGGGCACGGATAGAACGATGCGGGTGAAGGAAATATTATGTGTTCCTAACGATGCAAACCTCAGAAAAGGGATACTCACTGAAGCCCACTATGCGAGTTACACTTCACATCCAGGAAGCACGAAGATGTATCGAGACCTCCGTACGATATTTTGGTGGCACGGTATGAAGAGGGATGTGGCACCGTTTGTGTCGCAATACATGGCTTGTCAGCGAGTAAAGAACGAGCACCAAAAGCCGAAAGGGGAGATGTAGAACCTTGCTATACCGAAGTAGAAATGGGAAGACATAACTATGTATTTTATTGTTGTTTTGCCAAAGACGCAACAGAAAAATGATGCCGTCTGGATCATCGTCGATCGACTTACCAAGTCAGCTCACTTTCTACCTATCAAAGTTACTTGGAGTGCCGACCGTCTGACGCAGATCTACCTTAATGAGATCGTTCGACTCCATGGTGTTCCCGTATCCATTATCTGCGATCGAGATGGACGATTCTTATCACGCTTCTGGGAGAGCCTTCATACAGCAATGGGGACAAAGTTGAAGTTCAGCTCCGCCTGCCATCATCAGGCGGATGACCAAACAGAGTGGGTAAACCAAATCCTCGAAGACCTGCTAAAGCTCTTCGCCTTGGTCTTGAAGTCAAGTTGGGACATGCATTTACCGTTAGCCGAATTTGGATACAATAATTGCTATCAATCTGAATGGCGTCGTATGAGGTATTGTATGGACGGAAGTGTAGATCCTCTATCAGTTGGGATAAAGTTGGTGAACGACAAATTCTTGGCCCGGAGCTCGTAGAACAAACTGTCCAAAAAATTTATTTGATCCGCAAACGACTGAAGGTAGCACA